>JALJCO010002294.1:0-499431 GCA_023101725.1 Atherinomorus stipes | reverse complement strand
TTAAAGGTTGAATATGGAACATTTTTATTAAAAGCTATATTTTTTCAAAAAATAATACCTCCACGGGTTGTTTGGGGTGTACAGAATGAAAGTACAACATTTCCCAGAAAAATTATATTTAGCCTAAAAATAATTATAAAATAAATTTTTACGGGTTCGATAATGGCATTTTATTTACGTCTATAAGCCAATACACGCTGCCATTGCAGGCTGCCAAATACGATCTCTGGGTGGAATCAATATTTTGGTCATAGTCAGGCTCGTACAGGGGAAAAACGTAGAGACGACGAGTGAAGCAGCTGCTTCAGAGCCCTGGAGATGTTGTTATCTGTTTCTGAGGAGGAGTGACCTGAGAAGAGCAAAACCTGGAGTAAATTTAGGTGAAGACTTCATTAAATGGACCCACATAAACGTTTTCCACGGAGTAAAACACGGAAATGGCAACTTTCCAGCTGGATCGGTAAGCTAGCTTGTTTGCTAACATGGCTAACGTTAGCTGTCAGTTATAAACTCCTCATGTGCTACTTGTTGGACATGCTGCAGACTGTTGGTCACTTGCGTATTGGCAGTGAGCCTGGCATCCCAGCTGCTGGAGTTGTTTTTCTGCCGTTGCAACAACAACCTAGACACACGTGATGTCGCTGCTCTGTCTATGTTCCATATTCAACCTTTAATGGAGATTCTCAAGTAGGCACCAACACATCCTCAGCTGCACTGACCAACTTCCCCTTTCTCTGCTGTCAGCCACCTGCTGGCTTTTTATAAAATAAAAGCCACGACAGCTTGTTGCTATGGTAACACGCAACAGGTGATTGCATTGTGTGCCTGCTGGGACCTGAATGCGCAGTGATAACGAAGCAGCAGGACCACGCATTTCATTGAAACGTCGCAAAAGACGAGGCGACCTTAACTCGAGGTACCGTTAAGAGGACTGACAATTGGTCCAAGGGACCGTCGGACTCGGCCTGTGTACCGGGTTTCGCTACCTAGTCCCTAGTACGTGGGGAAACAGTAGGGTTTGGGTTAAAATAAGCAGCACGGGTGAACAGTGGCATAACGGCAGAGGGATGAGATAACCGGTGCGAGTGTGGCAGTGGGAGGAGTAGCGGGGAATCACACCATGGAGCGCAGAAAGTTAGACTTGGGCCGTTTCTCAATTCCTAGTTTGCCTACTACATACTTGTGTACTTGTGAGTACAGACTTGTGGGTAAATACTAGAAGTCTGCACTTGTGGAGTTCACAAGCACGGACTCTGCCTAGTCCCCGAGACAATCCACACTTGTGACATCACCACCAACTGTGAGCAGCAAGTGAGCAGGGCTGCCTGTCAACATGAAAATGTTATTATTCTACAGCTGTTTGTTATTTATTGTTGTGGAGATGTAGAGATGGCCCTTCCACAACCCAAAAAAAAACAATTACAGCCTACTAAGTGGATGTTTTTTGTTTTTTTGTTTTTTTTCCAACGTGTAAATTATATTTATTTCCCCAATACATAAGCACATTAACGCAAACGGACAATCGGGACATAATTATATAAAATCAAAAACAGCTGTGAGAGAAAAAAAAAGAAGAGCTGCAGATAAAAGACCAAGAACAGTAAAGAATAGAAATGATCGCTCAGGTCCCCCAATTGGGGCTGGAGGAGGGAGGATTGGCAAAACCCAAACGTTACGCGTGTGCAGGTGCATGCTGGGATTTATATCTGGGCCTGCACGCACGAGCCTCCTTCGATGCATGCTTGGTAAAATGTCTCTATGAAAGTTTTCATCCGGGGATTTTTAGAGAACTTGTTGAGAAGCGAACTTTTTAATGGAACATGACTGGGACCTCGGGTGATGACGCTTCACGAGTCCACGTTCCCGGCAAGAAAACATTTATACGCAGACTGGAGAAACGTCCTTGGTTTGGCAGGTTAGAGGTTGACTGGCTTGATGAGATCAACAACATGACCTACTGCTCCGTTATCTGGCCTGATAGTTGCTCTCTTTGTATGGGCGCTGACGTCCCGCCCTCCTGCTCACATCTGTGGCTCTGGTTTTGCTGGAATTGGAGAATGTTTTCAAATGCATCAAGTAAAGAGCGACGTCTATGAACATGACCTGTGCATGCGAGTGTGCACGCACCCTCTTGTTGCCCCTTGCCCTCTTGCTCAAGGGCAGGAGAAGAGTACATCTGTAGCCTACTGTGAAGCCTGATGGTCTGGTCTCTTTTTCACATCTTGGGGTCATACCAGATTTGAGGGTCCAAACAAGACCGGCTGCCACAGTCTCGCTAACTACTGGGAAACACCGCATCAAATATGTGGTTTCAGTGCGATGGTCCTTTAAACAAAAGACTTGAAGAATACTTGTCCATGTGGAAATGGGAATGCTTACAAAACAAAAACAAGCATATCATTACCCTTTAAAGTGCTGGTGACACGATTATCATTTCATGTAATGCTACTATACAATATTACAGCAACACTAAATGAGTGGCTCAGTGGAATTGTAAGTCAAACAGACCTGTTTTCACAGAAATATCTTAAGCTTTTCTGAGTTTGAAAGGAGCTCTGCAACAGCGACTAAGAAAAACACGCCGCCATATTGCGACGTCAGCGGGAGAACTCGGGCGGCTTTTTTCTTCTTTTTTTTTTTTTACTCGGTCAGCTAACAAAAAGCAACATGGAAGCGGTGGACGGTAACAATAGTCCCAGCCTGGAATTGATTGGTTTGGTGGAATCATCAGACAGTTCAGAAGAGTTAGGTGATGTTGAGGAATATAGAGTGTCCACATCCGTTTTAGTCTAAATTCAACCCTCAGACACCCTTGTCTTAAAACAAGCGCTCTCAGTTTGGAATCCCATTCGACAGCACACAGCGCTGACAGCACAGCTAAAAGTCCCGTAGCTGGAAACTTGAATAAACTTACGCCATTCTTATGAGTGTTTGGACAAAAACCTGCAACACAACGCGACGGCATATCTGTAGCCTTTAGCCAGTAAAGCTAAAACAAAAGAAGAAACTGTTAGCAAAACCGCTAGCTCTCCAGTCAACAAGCCGGGTGGGCAGTCTTTCGCTGATGTCACATCCGGTTTTGTACTCCTGTGGTGAACAGTGCCACAGTCTGGTCAGAAAAGCAGCGATGTTTTCTAATAACTCATTTATGCAGCTGCGGTTGTTTATGTTGCATAGATCATCATGAAGGACGTTTTGGTCTATAAAACATGGCAAAAAATGTTTAAATCATGTCACCAGCACTTTAAAAAAAAAAAACGCCTAAATTTTTTCTATGAACACAAAAGACTGAAAAAAAATCTAGCCAAAATCAGTATTTTTTTTAAAAACTTTTTTCTTTCTTTCTTTTTCTTTCTTTCTTTCTTTCTTTCTTTCTTTCTTTCTTTCTTTCTTTCTTTCTTTCTTTCTTTCTTTCTTTCTTTCTTTCTTTCTTTCTTTCTTTCTTTCTTTCTTTCTTTCTTTCTCTCTCTCTCTCTCTCTCTCTTTCCTTCTTTCTTTCTTTCTTTCTTTCTCTCCCTCTCCTTTTTTTTTTTCTTTTTAAACTAATTGGACCATTATTTTAAGAGTCACAATATAACCTTGCCAAAATCTCCTACTTGTTTTGAGGAAAAATCTGGAATCTATTCGGCAGATTTTTTTAGAATGTTTTGGTTTATTTTCTGGAAACCAGGGATATATAAAGACACGTCACACCAGGAAGGCCTGACAGCGCTGTGGGAAGGCGCTAAAGTGACAGCCTACACTATCCAGCCGAGGTAAGATCAGTTTTGAAGTTTCTCCTGGCTAAAAAAGAAATTCCTGGAGTATTATGTTGAAGACAAAATGATCCCTACCAATATATGGAGTGTGATGATGCTGAGAAATAGAGGGCATCAGACCTTACAGAATAATCCCAGACATAGAGCTTAAAATCAACTCTCTACAGCTCGAAAATCCACTTCTTCCAGCCCCCCAAAAAGGCTCACCACCAGCCTCAAGAACAAGCTGACCCACAACTGGGAAGGAGCGGCTTATGCAGTACCTGCACCGAGCAGGCCAAGATCTGTACCGGTTCTACGCAGAGTCAAGAGTGACAGTGGAGAGGCAACATTATCCTGTAGCAGCTGGGGCTCACAGCTGGCCCGTGACTAGCAGCTAGCCCATGGTTACAGTTTTTTCGATTGTTAAAACATGTTTTTCAAAACTTTACGTTTTAAAACTTTACACACAAAACCTCCAAACATCACACACAAATTGCTAAACCCCGGTATTTCTTTGCAAAAAAATCCTTAATATGTTCACAAAATAGAACTCGCGCTTTCATTTGGTAAACAGAGCCATATATGATTTTCACATGACACACGCATACCATTCATTGAATAAACACAACTGCTTTAAGCCTAACTCTACCAAGATGTACAAGAACAACTGAAGAGCAAAAACTGAAAACACAGTTATAGAAATAGAACACACTGAATCAATGGTACTGCCCCCCTTCTCTCATAGACAAACATCACAGACATTTTTCACAGGACAAAACATTTTATTTTACAGTTTTTTTCAATTGCTAACACACAAAACCCTTACATGCTCTATTTAGAAACACTCACTCAAACCTCACAACACTAATTTCAAATCAGCAAAAACCATAAGCACATTCTCAGCCTTAACACAAATCCCAATGAAGCTACTCACTTTTTTCAATTAACTAGACACAATGTTCTACCTTACACACGTATGTCTATCAGGAAGTAACTTGATTTCCTATTTTAAACACAAGCCATATAAAAGCCACACCTATTCATCAGTGCCTTACACTGTCCTCACACGTGTAAGCAATGACTGCTTTACTGAACACCAACCAAACACTCCTTCACGGCAAAAACTCAAATCTAACCGGGTATATCTTTCTAATTTAGTCAAAACATCTCATCACACAAAAAAAGACAAAATTCCTTAAAAGAGAAATCATTTCAGTGAGATATAGGAACTAGTTTTAGCAAGGTCAGCATCTTGTCAAGAATGTATCAAGAAAATCTTTGCCTGTCTCCATTGGTTAAGAGTTTTTGTCACTGTATAAAAAATCTTGGTCAATTTTACAGTGAAATAAGTTTATTTTATTTTATTTTGTTTTGTAATGCAAGCAAAATTCTGCCAAACAGAACAGCTTGATAAGATTCTGAAATACTGTAAGATTTATTGCCCTACAAATGAGTTCAGATATCTTACTGAAATGTTTCTCCTTCTCTTAGTTTGACCTTTGACTTATTTATAGGCCTATATGTATGTCAACATTGCAAAAACTCTGCAAAAACCTTTGCAAGTATATTTATCTAATTTCTAGTCTAAATATCTCATCACACTCAAAATAAGAGAAAGAGAAACATTTCAGTAAGATATCTGAACTCGTTTTACTGTAGGGCAATGCATCTTACAGTATTTCAAGAAATCTTATCAAGAAAATTTTGCTGACTGTATGACACTGGCAGAATTTTTTGCTTACGTATTACAAGCAAAAAAATAAAATAAAATAAACTTATTTCACTGTAAGAGTGGCCAAGATTTTTTTTTTGCTTGTAATACAGTGAGCAAAAAACTTCTGCCAATGGAACAAGCAAAATTTTCTTGATAACATTTCTTGAAACAAGATGCATTGCCTTAAAACAAGTTCCTATATCTCACTGAAATGTTTCTCTTTAGGAAATTTTGTCTTTTTTTGAGTGTGATGAGATATTTTGACTAAATTAGAAAAATATACCCGGTTAGATTTGAGTTTTTGCCGTGAAGGAGTGTTTGGTTGGTGTTCAGTAAAGCAGTCATTGTTTACACGTGTGAGGACAGTGTAAGGCACTGATGAATAAGTGTGGCATTTATATGGCTGTGTTTAAAATGGGAAATCAAGTTACTTCCTGATAGACTTTTGTGTGTAAGGTAGAACATTGTGTCTAGTTAATTGAAAAAAGTGAGTAGCTTCATTGAAAACTGTGTCAAGGCTGAGAATGTGCTTATGGTTTTGCTGATTTGAGGTGATGTTGTGAGGTTTGAGTGAATGTTTCAAAATAGAGTATGTAAAGGTTTTGTGTGTTAGCAATTGAAAAAAACTGTAAAATAAAATGTTTTGTCTGAAAATGTGTGTGATGTTTGTCTATGAGAGAAGGGGGGCAATGCCATTGATTCAGTGTGTTCTATTTCTATAACTGTGTTTTCAGTTTTGCTCTTCAGTGTTCTGTACATGCTTGGTAGTGTTAAGCCAAAAGCAGTTGTGTTTATTCAATGAATGGTATGCGTGTGTCATGTGAAAATCATATATGGCTGTGTTTACCAAATGAAAACACGAGTTCTATTTTGTGAACATGTTAAGAGATTTTTTTTGCAAAGAAATGCCAGGGTTTAGCAATTTGTGTGTGATGTTTGGAGTTTTGTGTGTAAAGTTTTAAAAAAAACGTAAAGTTTTGAAAAACATGTTTTAACAATCGAAAAAACTGTAACCATGGGCTAGCTGTTAGTCACGGGCAAGCTGTGAGCCCCAGCTGCTGCAGGATAATGTTGCCTCTCCACTGTCACTCTTGACTCTGCGTAGAACCGGTACAGATCTTGGCCTGCTCGGTGCAGGTACTGCATAAGCCGCTCCTTAACAGTTGTGGGTCAGCTTGTTCTTGCAGGCTGGAGCTGAACCGGACTGAGGGCTGGAAGAAGTGGATTTCGAGCTGTAGAGAGCTGATTTTTAAGCTCTATGTCTGGTTTTGTTCTGTAAGGTCTGATGCCCTCATATTTCTCAGCATCATCACACTCCATATATTGGTAAAGTTCATTTTGTCTTCAACATAATAATCCAGGTATTTTTTTTTTTGTAGGAGAAACTTCAAAACTGATCTTACCTCGACGATAGTGTCGGCTGTCACTTTAGCCTTCCACAGCGCTGTCAGGACTTCCTGGTGTGACGTGTCTTTATATATCCCTGGTTTCCAGAAAATAAAACAAAACATTCTCTAAAAAATCTGCCGAATAGAGCCAGATTTTTCCTCTAAAAGTAGGAGATTTTGGCAAGGTTATATTGTGACTCTTAAAATAATGGTCCAATTAGTTTAAAAAAAGAAAAAAAAAGGAGAGAGAAAGAAAGAAAGAAAGAAAGAAAGAAAGAAAGAAAGAAAGAAAGAAAGAAAGAAAGAAAGAAAGAAAGAAAGAAAGAAAGAAAGAAAGAAAGAAAGAAAGAAAGAAAGAAAGAAAGAAAGAAAGAAAGAAAGAAAGAAAGAAAGAAAGAAAGAAAGAAAGAAAGAAAGAAAAAGAAAGAAAGAAAAAAAGTTTTTAAAAAAATACTGATTTTGGCTAGATTTTTTTTTCAGTCTTTTGTGTTCATAGAAAAAACTGAGGCGTTTTTTTTTTTAAAGTGCTGGTGACACGATTTAAACATTTTTTGCCATGTTTTATAGACCAAAACGTCCTTCATGATGATCTATGTAACATAAACAACCGCAGCTGCATAAATGAGTTATTAGAAAACATCGCTGCTTTTCTGACCAGACTGTGGCACTGTTCACCACAGGAGTACAAAACCGGATGTGACATCAGCGAAAGACTGCCCACCCGGCTTGTTGACTGGAGAGCTAGCGGTTTTGCTAACAGTTTCTTCTTTTGTTTTAGCTTTACTGGCTAAAGGCTACAGATATGCCGTCGCGTTGTGTTGCAGGTTTTTGTCCAAACACTCATAAGAATGGCGTAAGTTTATTCAAGTTTCCAGCTACGGGACTTTTAGCTGTGCTGTCAGCGCTGTGTGCTGTCGAATGGGATTCCAAACTGAGAGCGCTTGTTTTAAGACAAGGAGTGTCTGAGGGTTGAATTTAGACTAAAACGGATGTGGACACTCTATATTCCTCAACATCACCTAACTCTTCTGAACTGTCTGATGATTCCACCAAACCAATCAATTCCAGGCTGGGACTATTGTTACCGTCCACCGCTTCCATGTTGCTTGTTGTTAGCTGACCGAGTAAAAAAAAAAAAAGAAGAAAAAAGCCGCCCGAGTTCTCCCGCTGACGTCGCAATATGGCGGCGTGTTTTTCTTAGTCGCTGTTGCAGAGCTCCTTTCAAACTCAGAAAACTTAAGATATTTCTGTGAAAACAAGTCTGTTTGACTTACAATTCCACTGAGCCACTCATTTAGTGTTGCTGTAATATTGTATAGTAGCATTACATGAAATGATAATCGTGTCACCAGCACTTTAAAGGGTAATGATATGCTTGTTTTTGTTTTGTAAACATTCCCATTTCCACATGGACAAGTATTCTTCAAGTCTTTGTTTAAAGGACCATCGCACAGAAACCACATATTTGATGCAGTGTTTCCCATTAATTAACGAGACTGTGGCAGCCGGTCTTGTTTGGACCCTCCAAAGTCTGGTATGACCCCAAGATGTGAAAAAAAAGTCAGACCAGACCATCAGGCCGTTCCACAGTAGGCTACAGATGTACTCTTCTCCTGCCCTTGAGCAAGAGGGCAAGGGGCAACAAGAGGGTGCGTGCACACTCGCATGCACAGGTCATGTTCATAGACGTCGCTCTTTACTTGATGCATTTTGGCGTGACCCAGATTCCAGCGACCAGAGCCACAGATGTGAGCAGAGCGGGACGTCAGCGCCCATACAGAGAGCAACTATCAGGCCAGATAACGGAGCAGTAGGTCATGTTGTTGATCTCATCAAGCCAGTCAACCTCTAACCTGCCAAACCAAGGCCGTTTCTCAATCTGCGTACTTGTGCGTACTTGCGGGCTCGTGGACTCGTGAAACGTCATCACCCGCGGTCCAAGTCATGTTCCATTAAAAAGTTCGCTTCTCAGCAAGTTCACTGGAAATCCCCGGATGAAAACTTTCTCCGCCCATTTTACCAAGCATGCATCAGAGGAGGCTCGTGCGTACTTGGCCAGATATAAATCCCAGCATGCACCTGCACACGCGTAGCGTTTGACAGCCGCCTCCTCCCTCCTCCGCCCCCAACAGCCAAACCTGAGCGATCATTTCTATTCTTTACTGTTCTTGGTCTTTTATCTGCAGCTCTTCCTCCCGCTTTACTCTCACAGCTGTTTTTGATTATATAATTATGTCCCGATTGTCCGTTTGCGTTAATGTGCTTATGTATTGGAAATAAATATAATTTACACGTTGGAAAAAAAACAAAAAAACAAAAAACATCCACTTAGTAGGCTGTAATTGTTTTGGAGTTTGTTACAGTACCATCTCTACATCTCCACAACAATAAATAACAAACAGCTGTAGAATAATAACATTTTCATGTTGACAGGCAGCCCTGCTCACTTGCTGCTCACAGTTGGTGGTGATGTCACAAGTGTGGATTGTCTCGATCCGTCAAGTAGGCAGAGTCCGTGCTTGTGAACTCCACAAGTGCAGACTTCTAGTATTTACCCACAAGTCTGTACTCACAAGTACACAAGTATGTAGTACGCAAACTAGGAATTGAGAAACGGCCCAAGTCTAACTTTCTGCGCTCCATGGTGCTGATTCCCCGCTACTCCTCCCACTGCCACTCGCACCGGTTATCTCATCCCTCTGCCGTTATGCCACTGCTGTTCACCCGTGCTGCTTATTTTAACCCAAGCCTACTGTTTCCCCACGTACTAGGGACTAGGTAGCGAAACCCGGTACACAGGCCGAGTCCGACGGTCCACTTGGACCAATTGTCGGTCCTCTTAACGGTACCTCGAGTTAAGGTCATACTCGTCTTTTGCGGCAGCGTTTCAATGAAATGCGTGGTCCTGCTGCTTCGTTATCACTGCGCATTCAGAGTCCCAGCAGGCACACAATGCAATCACCTGTTGCGTGTTACCATAGCAACAAGCTGTCGTGGCTTTTTATTTTATAAAAAGCCAGCAGGTGAGTTTGACAGCAGAGAAAGGGGAAGTTGGTCAGTGCAGCTGAGGATGTGTTGGTGCCTACTTGAGAATCTCCATTAAAGGTTGAATATGGAACATAGACAGAACAGCGACATCACGTGTGTCTAGGTTGTTGTTGCAACGGCAGAAAAACAACTCCAGCCGCTGGGATGCCAGGCTCACTGCCAATACGCAAGTGACCAACAGACTGCAGCATGTCCAACAAGTAACGCAGAGGAGTTTATAACTGACAGCTAACGTTAGCCATGTTAGCAAACAAGCTAGCTTACCGATCCAGCTGGAAAGTCGCCATTTCCGTGTTTTACTCCATGAAAAACATTTATGTGGGTCCATTTAATGAAGTCTTCACCTAAATTTACTCTAGGTTTTGCTCTTCTCAGGTCACTCCTCAGAAACAGATAACAATATCTCCAGGGCTCTGAAGCAGCTGCTTCACTCGTCGTCTCTACGTTTTTCCCCTGTACGAGCCTGACTATGACCAAAATATTGATTCCACACAGAGATCGTATTTGGCAACCTGCAATGGCAGCGTGTATTGGCTTATAGACGAAAATAAAATGCCATTATCGAACCCGTAAAAATTTATTTTATAATTATTTTTAGGCTAAATATAATTTTTCTGGGAAATGTTGTACTTTCATTCTGTACACCCCCAAACGACCTGTGGAGGTATTATTTTTGAAAAAATATAGCTTCTAATAAAAATGCTCCATATTCAACCTTTAATGGACCCGGCCCTAGAGATTTTAATTTTGGTAGAGCTCTGGAGCTGTTCTTTGAAAAGCCCAGAAAAATTAAATGTTCAGAGCCTTGGTGTAAACTTTGTAAATAGTTTGTAAATAGCCTGCCTAAAAAATTTTTCAAGTGAGTGAGTGACTTTGTTTTTTCTGGGTTAAATTTAAATATTTCTGATATATCTTTGTAAATTCTTATTTACCGATGTATGTTTTTATACAGCAAACAAAATGCACTAAATAGATACGTTGGGCTTGAACATATGGAGGGAGGATCAGAGACTGTCCCAGTCTCCTAAAACCCTGTGGGAAACACTGTTTCCTGGGTATTATAAATGGTCCTTTAACATCAAATATTTGTGTGAATATAAGTCTTATTGACTTCTACCTGCACAGAACTACTCATTTTGTTTTGTTGTATTGCAAAATTATTTAAAGTTAAGGTCATGTCATTGCACTTTAAGACCATCAATCTTAAAGGATTAAACTACTTTGAAAAACTTTTTTCCAAGCATGAACATGAAAAGACAAAACACAAGCAACACATGCATAATGTGACAGAAGCTAGTCTGCACTGAAAATATAGATTATGGCGGGTGCACTTCCCCCTAAATATGGTAAATTTCATTTTCTTGATAATTGTACTGATATCTAATCTGTTTTGATTTGTAATTCATCCATTTTCTCAATTTAAACAAACAACACAATTATTCTCAGTTTACAATACCACCCCTCTAAAAAAAAAATCCTAGTAGCACAATCCCAAATCCAGGCTTGCCTCAGACTTTTATCAACGTGGGATGGAAAAGAGATTTGTCAAGATCCATGGACGGCTAACCTGATGGAAATGTTGATAAACCGCTTGCTCATCCTTATTTGGCCGTGGAAGCTGAGGTTCTGTCTTCACAGGTCCAACAGCTGTCGTAAACAAATGTCAGTCAGTCCTTGTGCACTTACTTGCCACACATGACACAGTTTGCTTTCTTGTGGTTGAGCAATCTGATAACTTCCACAGCAGGGTGTAATGGATATAAACTATTACAACAACAAGCTGAAAACAGTTTTTTCCCCCCTCTGGATGAATTATCAAGTCTCAGATTCATAGTTTGTTACAGTAAAAGTGAAGTAACGGTAGCTTACTTCCTGGAAACAGCATAAGGGTGCTGTGCTGCTGTATAATCTGAACATCTGAATGAAGTTGCAAAACTCTACTGCATGCCTCCTTATCAAATCAGTATCCAGATCCCCATCCTAATTTCTGCATTGGACAGGGAGTTCATTTGTGAGTCTGATGATAATAAGCACCTTCACTCCCATTTTTCTTATCAGCTGAAGGATGGCGAAGTGTATCTGACTAGATTTAAGCTTGTCTCTTTGTTTATTTTTCTGATTGATAATGTTCATCTGTTGAACTGTGCTTTACTCTCTCTGCACTGGTGTTTTACGATAAGTGGCATCACAAGTCTGGGAAGCAGGCCGGTATACATTTACGGTTTTGATCAGGCAGTCACTTTAAAAATGAAACATTTAAAAGTTTTCATGTGATTGTGCATTGTAGCAGCATTTCAGAAGAAAAGGACTGAATAAAAGTAGGCTACTTTTAGAAGTTTCTACTCTCCTGGTTCAAAGACTATTTCAGGTACTTTCTGCACTTATCTTCTGTCTTATCTTGACTTATTTTTATGAAAACTATTTGTAGAGCAACATATTGTAACCCCATATTTGTGTTTTACATGAACCTATTGTTTATATCTAACCAGAAACCAAAAGTTTTGGTCATGTGAAAATGTTTTATGTCATCAGGAGTATGTACATGATGTTTTGTTTATTCTTAAAGCTGATCTGCTCATCTATGCCCCCCAACCCCCCCCCCCCCCCCTTTTTTTTTCCTATTTGACTTCTAGCTTGTTTGCTCTGTGCTGCTTGATATGAATATTTGAGTGTATAAAGAACAGTGTTATTCATTTTCCACATTACCTTTTATGAGGTTTTATTTTGAACAATGACGCTGTGGGCTCAGCAAATTTAATTTCTAACACTGCAACGTGACTTTATAGTTTTGGCCTGCGACCATCCACCCCAAGTCATTTTTGGCCCTCCCATGTAAAACAATTGGACACCTCTGATCTATATCTTTGTATATGCTGCCCTTCCTTCAAGTTTAGCTTTATCATGCTGTTTAGCTTTCAACACTTTGTTTTTCTATGCTATCAGACAGACTTTATTCCTAATTTTGTTGTCAATACTCTGAGAAAACTGTTTTTTGTTGTTGTTTATTTGTTTGTAACACAAACAAAAGCTGTTCTTAAAGCCTTTGGTAATCCTGTTCTGAAACACTTGTTGTTATTCTGGGTGAAATGGTCCTTCCATCCTGAGAGTATCAATACATCATGTAATCATAAAAAGGAAGGGAAAAAGTCAGACCTCTGTGAGAGCTGCAGTTCAATAAAAACTCTGACCAACCCCTGCTATCAGTACCAGAAGGCAGGGATTGGTCATTCGCACCTTATAGACCAATCCGGCCAAACGCCACAACTAGACCGTCCGCCATTGCCACGGTGGCGTTTCTGTACATGTGTAATGAGAATAGATGAGAATCAGACTTTTTCTTAACAACATGGAGGAAATCTGGAAGGACTGTCACATTCCTGGTTGTTGGAACAGCAGAGGAAAACTTTAATTGTGGTAATAAGTGAATAAGAAGATCATGGACATTTATTTCATGAAGATTTCTGCTGTCTGTGACAAAACTGGACGCTGCTGCTCAGTCCACGGATGGAGGAATAACTTGCTGCCACAGTGGAGAAAACACTGGATTTAATCCCAACAACAAAAACACAGTAAATCATGGTGAACACTCATTAATCTGACACTATTTCTCTCTGTCACCTCTGGCTGCACAAAATATTTTTTAATTGTCCGTCACTCCATCAAGAGACAACAGAGACGACAAGGGTTCTGACTGGTCGATCACAACGTGAACACTGGCAGCGCCATTTTTAAATCACTGGCTAGCCTACAAAGACGTAAAGATGACTCCAACCGAAGAACGTTGGGCCGAAGCAGAGAACTATGAATGCTCGAGGTGTCTCCATGGTTATGCAGTTTGATAACGCATTACGCAAAGGTATACTGTAGTCTTACGGTGTGTTCAGACCAAGCGCGATTTGGGCGTCAAGGGCGTCAGGTTTACGTGCAAAGTCAATGGCCGACGCGCGTCTAGGAGCATCTGCCTGTCTTGTGGTGGGCTTCGCGTGTCAGGTGCAGCGCGTCTAGGCGCGTTATGCGCGTTGAGTTTTGAGATTTTGGGCGTTTGACACACGTTTGGGCGTCAGACGCCGGAGTTGGAAAATCTGAACTTTGGCGTCTTGACGTGGGGCGTCGACCAATCAGAGAGAGTCATTTCACAGACACACATTTTCTGACAGGAGGGGAAACATCCAGAAGAACCAGGGGAATCTCCTCTCTCTCTGAAGACAGAGGAGGATTAACTGTGATCTGTGTCCGTTCCCGGTGTCTGAATGGTGGTTTGATGACCTGCTGTGCCGATGGGATGTACTGGGCTTATAATGCTTCCCTGCCTCGGGACAGCGGGTTGTTAAACTGGGCCGGATCAGGCGGCTGAAGCGCCCCTTGCCAGCGCAGCTCCTGGAGTAAATGATGAAACTCATCAGGCAGAACACCTGGAATCATCTGGTGAACCGGACACAAAGCAGAGATGGCCAACGATGACGTTCCCTAGCTTTATTTATCACATAAAGCCGAGCCGCTCTCTCTCCTGCACCTGTCATGGTGCAGACAGACCGGTGAAAGGAAAAAGAAAAAAGAAGGGCTCCTCCTGAGGCGTGGCGAGCGCAGGAGGAGCTGGACATCTCTCGCCACGCGTCAGGGCGTCAAGACGCTGGAAATCAAGCGTCTGACTTTAGTGACCCAGCGTCCACCTTTGGGCGTCAGGCGTGATTTTGACGCCCAAATCGTGTTTGGTCTGAACACGGCGTTAATGTGCGCTTACTAGTCAGCCAAAGGGATATCCCTGTGGCCAAGTAGCCAGGGTGCATGATCAGAGGCATAGTGACAGGACCCCACACTGTCACACTAATATCACTGCTCTACTGAGGTTATCAATAGAAGGATATGTGCCTTTTATATATATCCTTTTTTTATTTTATGTATGTGACTTATTTACAAAAAAGCAAATAAAAAAAATTTATAAAAATCTTATACACAATTAATTAAACTAACTCATTCAACCAGGCAACCAACTTCCTAAGAAACATCAATAAAGAATGTAAATCAGCTGGCTATCCAGTTACTTCCAGGCGCCAAATGGTAAAATGAACCCCCAAAACAAAATCTTTGCTTTTCTCTTAAAAGAAACAAACACCAAAAATATAAAAAACTATAATCACAGAACAACCACCCAACATAGATTAGCCCCTTAAGGGCGGGCTGTTTAAAACCCCCCTTAGGGGAAAAGATTATAAAAAAAAAGTCAAAGTTGTTTCACTTTTAGTCAAAACTTTGAAAATTTGAGTAAAAGTTTTGATCTTTTTTTGGGGGGGGGGGGGGCACCAATAATTGCCCTTTGCTTAAATCTCCAATTTGTGCATGTTTTTGCCCTGGCGTGGAAAAAACAAGCAACAGCTCATCTTGGCATGACAAACCTGTACGCTTCACCATATCCAAGGGTCATAAACTTGAACAACTTGGACCAGCAGAAGATGGGGGGACATAGGGTTATGAAAACGTCCCGCCTTTTCATGCTGTCCAAACCTTTTATTTACTGGCAGTTAACAGATCTTGGCTTTCAAAGATTTTTGGTTGGAATTGGGAGGCTATGAAAACATTGCCATTTTAATGTGATTCAAGTGTAAAGCTAACTTGTACATCATCTGATGCTAAAACTGTATATTCATACATTTCAATACTCTGAGTCATTATCAACACATGTGGGTTGAAAAGAAGGTGTTTGTGAGGATGGTAGCAGATGAATTGTATCTGAAAAACTGCAGGGATTGGTTTACTGTACAACACCTTGGAGATCAAAAAACAAACAAGCAGAAAACGTGCATTTTGTTTCCAACTTTATTTGTAATATTTAAAGCTCCTCCAATGAGACAAGTGTGTAAAGCCCAGATGTTGGTTAGAGCCACTGTGTGCATCAGTTCATTTTACAACAAAATTAAACGACTCTAGTGAAACATCTGTTTGTGTACCTGGTCAGCTCTGTTTTGTTTAAGGTCTAAATGATCCTGATTGGAACGCAAGTGCTCATAATTCCTTAAGCTAACTCAGAAAGAAGTTGCTGGCAGCGCATAATATTATTGAAGGACTCAACAAAAGCGAAAAAAAAAAAAAAAAAAAACACAGAGCCAGAGATTTTGTTGGAGATTTTGGCTGACCTTCCAGAACAAAGAGCTGTTTATCTTAAATGTTAGGAAACTAAACCATTTGTGTTTGCTTAAATTATCCCTGATTGGATCCAGATACACCAAATTAGATGCTAGAAAATGTTTCTCATTCAAGGTAAAAAAAAAAAAAGAAAAAAAAAAAAAACATATTGGATAAAAGTTTTATTGCTTTTCTTGCCTATTGCTATTTTGTGGATGCCAATTTTGAAAGTTATTTCTCTCGAGATTTTAAAAAAAACAGGAGCAAAACATATTGAGGTCATTCATAACTGCATCAACATTTTCTTTAAGTAATAAATCATGAAATTTTTACAGTTAATCAAAATTTGTTTTTAATGAGTCAACATTCTGTTTTTTATATTTTTTCAATAAACACAGCTTCATGTCATCTATGAACAGGAGGCAGCTCTTTGTCAGTGTCGGTTCGCCTTGATCTGGCTGAAATGGTGTTCAGCATCTCCTTTAATGGGCTTATGAAGCAATAAGTCTCAAATAGGCTGTTAAAATTTTAAGCAGTGAATGTATAAAGAATACTCAGTAACAAGACAGAGAGGGAGAAAATAAGAAAGACAAAAATCATAATCTCGTTTAGTTAAGTCTGATTTAACAAAGCTAAAGAAAAGTCCTGAAATGTTTACCTGAAATGTTTCAAGGAGGGCCTGATAGGGCATTGTGCTGGGATTACAAATTATTGTTGAAACTTTAAAACTTAAAAAAATTTTGAAACTTTAAATGTTTTTGCTGTCACTGAAGCGAGCAATGTCAAACAAATTATTTTCTTAATGATCTTCAATCAAATGCCTCATCAATAACAAGGATGCACTTTGCTTTTTGAAATGCAGTGTTTTGATGATGGTGGCAGAGAACACTGAGTAACATGTTGGTCTAAAATCTCTCACAGCTGGTTGAGATATGACTGTGAATGTCATAGCATGTGATTTACACCTTTTTTTCATACTGATGAAACCAATCAGTGGCCCTTCATATCATATAGACAGAGGTATTCTTATCCTGGAAAGAGCTCACTTCCATTGGGAGCTAAAATTTTGTTGTGGGAGAAAGCTGATCACAGCAACTTTGTATTGATTTACGTGGACACTTTCCTGTAAGACTATCACCATGATGTAAAGAAAATAATACTTTAGCCAAACACGTTCCAGAGCTGGTGTATTATTATAAAGACAAAGTTGCTAGGACTTAAATTGCATGGAAAGCTTGCCTTTATACTGTACCCCGGTGGAGCTTTTAATACCACTGAGAAGCCCACAATAAACACAGATCATCACTATATTTTACACTTAAAGCTGACAGATGTTGTGGTAGCATCACAACTACGTGACGTTAATTCTAACCTGGCAAAAAAAAAAAAAAAAAAATTTAACCTGGCAAAACATCCCTACTACTTTTCTTCATATGCTTCTTGGTTGTTTTGCATCTTTGTTGTGTTTTCTACACTCTTTTGTCCTTTGCTGGAATTCATTGCTCTTTATAATCTTTTTTTTTCTCATAATGGAACATTCTGCGACCTCTTGGAGAACTGAGAAAGAGGCACATAGTTTGCCTGGAGCAATAGGAGTCTGCTCTTAGGGCTGCTAACACTTGCAAGATGCATGCAGAACAGTCTTTAAAAAGAAAAAAAAAAAAAAAAAAAACACCATCCACTCTGTTTCACTAGCAAGTCTATTGTATAAAGCTTTGGCTTTGGCTACACACTGAGTTGGATCAGTATGTCAAACAAATGCAAACTGATAAAATATCTGAGAGAAGATGTTTATTCTTTGAGGATGTGCTGCAGTCTCATGTCTTTCACACTGTGGAGTGCACAGACTATCAAACATCCAAAATTGTTCTTTATTGACAAGAAATCCAGTGAATCACAAACTGTAATTCCTGTTCCGATTACTTGTGAAGTGCAGCTGCCAGGCAATAGTTACATCTTATCATGACTTATCAGAAGAGTTTGGACAAAGTATTGGGATGAAACGGATGAACGACCAAGACCATTTCCTGTAAAAAGTTCCAGATTATCAGTGTTCCAAAACTTCAGATACACAAACCTGAATGTTTCTACACAGATTTATCACATTCAGGCATAACTCACACAGAGGAAGCGATTTTTCCGGGCGGCACATTGATGCTAATGCCTTTAAATTGTTACATGTGTCAGTAATTGTATTTAACAGTGAGGCAATGCAGTTTGCTGCTGTGCTTGAGCTTTGCATTTGGCATACCACAGAGGCTTTTAACTTACCAGGAAGGGGTAAATTGTTGCAATTGATGCCCAAATAATAAGTTATTAAATTATTTCTAAAATTACAGCAGAAAAAAAAAATAATGCCACATTAAAATTGTAATCATCTAAAATTGAAATAGGTTCTTGACAAGTAATAATTATATTTGATTTAAAATGACTTTTATTAAACTGCATATGACAGCTGCAGTTTGAAAATGGAGAAAACTTACATATAAAAAAATTTGGTTAAGGTAACTTTATTAATATGCAGTATTAGATTTATAAAGGTCGATTTGCTCCCCAGTAAAAGAGGGGAGGCCATTGTAAATTTTCCATGTAGATATTTCTGAATAGAGTGCATTAAAAAGAAATAATCATGGAAGAAATGTTTGATCACAGCTTTAAAAAAAATGTTGGTTCTATCTTTGTTGTTGTTGTTTATTGTTTATGAATTATCTTATGGATACATCTGAAATTGGGTGGTCATATCACCAGAACATGCTTGTGTGGTTTGGATGTGTTTCTAATAGGGCTGGGACTTCAATGTGTTAATTGCGATGAATTAATTCCAATAAAATGAACACGTTAAAAAATGAACACGTTAATTGCAGTTTGCGTTAAAAGAAAAGCAGAACCTTTGTCAGTGCCGATTTTATGGAATACTTGATACGCTGACAAACAAGGCAGAACTTCCTGCCTTTGTTGCTTTATCAAGTGAGTTTTCAGACCCCCTCTGATCATTTTTTTTTAATAAAGCAGCAAACATAAAATTCATAGCAGCATTTTCTGGTGTTACTGAAGACTTGACTTTTTAGAAAGAGACATGAATGCTGTTATATGTCATTTACTTCTTCTACAAGCTGTGCGTGCTGCCGTGTGCCCCTCCCCTGTGACAAAGCACACACTAGCTGCTGTAGGAAGCATCAGCTACAGACACAGCAGTAGATAATCACATCTGCTCCATGAACCAGATACAATTAAATGCATTTGGTCAGACAATAACAGAGCTTGAGGTTACAATATTCATTTCTGTGACTGTTATTTGCTGTAGTTGTCCACTAAAATTCATTCAGATGAAGAAAATGTTGGGGCAATGTTTGTAATGCGATTAAAATTTATAATTGAGGTTAATTCATTACAAAGCCTCTAATTAATTAGATTTTTTTAAAATCAAGTCCCATAATTTATAAGTATTGAAAGTGTTTGAGTGAACACCAAGTCAGCAAAGGAAACAGTGTATAAAAAGGGTGGTATTTGTATTTTAAATAAAACTGATTCCTTGAACGTGACCAACGATACTTTTAGTAATAGTAATAGTAATAATTAGTAATAATTATTATAATGATTGGGATACATAATTTTACAGAATAATTTTAATTTCCCTCTGGGATTAGTGTGTGTCATTTTTTCCATCTAAACTGCAGCTTTTTTCCATTGGAAATGAATAACTGGCTTGTTATGTCTTTTGCACAATCCACTGGTTTCACCCATGTTTAGTTCTCCTCTTTTTTTATTAGATAAACCCTGCAACAAATGACTGAGTACTTTATGGGAAGTAACATTCTGCAAAATAACTGCAGTATATAAGTACAAGGGCAACTTTTTAAAAAGTCCACAAAACCCAGCTTGTTGCAGGAATGGTAGTAAATACAGTTACTGCCATCCTGAGCCTTTCCAACTATTTAGGGTTGGTACCTGGGATAACCTCTTGACTTTAATGTCACTTGGACAGAGATTTACATCCTGCTTTCGTTATGACAATAAAACAAATTTCTCATCCATGTCCAACTGTTAAAAGGCAACACATGCAGACATTCTCTCATGTCTCCCTCTGTCACTCTGAGTACTTTATGGGAGGTGATTTTATGAAGCAGGTGTTACTGTTACTGATTCTTTCAGTTCAGAAGTCAGTGAGCGTGGAGTAGTGCCTTCATAGACATATGTATACTGATCTATTTTGTCATGGAAACGGATGTTCATGAACCTACAGTATATAGACACATGCAAACAGAATAAGGTGCATAAGCAAATACTGTTATATATGAACTTTGCAATACTAAGCAGTCATCTATTGGAAATTATGAAACCTTCAACCAAGAAAACTACTTTCAGTCAGCATAAAATTAAAAAAAGGTTGCAGCCATATTCCTGAAACCAAAGACATGTTCTCTGTGCCTGTCTTTACAGTATGTGTTTCATATTCTTAAAACAGGTGGCTAAAAACCATACACTCCTGCTGGCACAGCTTGGAAGGGGCCTGTCTCTCTGAATTTCCTGGTCAGACAGAGGATGCTGCAGATATGGTTACCCTGCAGAAAGCTGAGGCGACCACACTCCAATTAGACTGAGCTGCTGCTTGCCTTGATAGCTCCCACAAGCAGATGGGACTGATAAACATGCACATGTGTGTATATGAGGGGTTTGTGCACTGAGCAGATCTTAGCCTGGACATTGCCACACTATTTTAACAATGTTAAAAGAACATACATCCGTAGAAATCTAATAAAATCCATAAATTGTTCTGGTGGAATGCTGCGGTGCAGAATATGGCGAGTAGGCTGAAGGAAGCAAAATGAAAACCATCCATTGAGGACAGCATGCTTGTATGTGAATGTGTGCAATATGTATGCAGTGCAGACTCACCAGCACCATTATTAGGTACACCTTGCTAGTGCCAGGTTGAACCACTTTTCAAGAGCTTTTCAGAATTATTCAGGGTATAGGTTACACAGGGTGCTGGAAACGTTCCTTAGAGATTTTCTCCATATTGACATGATAGCATCACACATTGCTGCAAATTTGCTGGCTGCACTTCCATGATGAGGTGACTGTGAAGGCCATTGGAGTGAAGTGAACCTAATTGTCATGCTCAAGAAACCAATTTAAAATGATTGTAATATGGTGAATTGTCCTGCTGAAAGTATACTTCCATCAGAAGCCATCATAGGCACCAACAGATGTCACTCCAGTCGTAAAAGGGTGGATACGGTTAGCAACAAAACTCAGGTAGACTGTGGTATTTGAACTATGCCACAATGGCCCTAAGTGTGCCAAGAAAATATTGGGTTTGTTATCTAATATCTATTTTTGTGTTGCTGATGAACACCCATCAACTGCACTAAAAAGAAATGAATGTTCAGTGCCGGCTTAATAGATCATGTTTTAAGGCGAGACACTCCAGTCAAATAGGGTAAAAAATTTAACTAACTGGAATCACAATGAAACTTTCCTGGTTTATTCATCACAATACGGCTATCATTTTTTATATTGCAAGTTTTCTGAAATTTTATGTTTAAATATGCAAGTTAGGCGTTATATAGACAAAAATGGGCTAATTTGCATACATTTCTAGGGGAAAAAAAAATCTAAACACAGGATTAAACCAGGTTCAAAGTTCCGTTTGAATTTTGTTCACATATTAAAGCCAAAAGTTTTTTACTGAGGGGATTTTGAATATCTCTAGTTATCATTTCACAATTTAGAATTTTGTCAGCAACCACAAAAAAAAGAAACTAATTTTTTGGGGGATGAAATGTTCTATAAATCATGCTGTGAATGAGATATCAAAAAATCCCTTCTGTAAAATCCTTAAGAATACTGTCAGGAGCAAAACTTGAAAGTTTGGTTTCTGTAAGTGCTTCTGAAGTTGAGATTTTTTACCCTGAATAAGAGAAAAAACTCATTTTGAGAAAATGGCAACTTTAGCTGTATTTTCATGAGAGTTGGGAGCATCAGACAAAGTATCATGAAATAAACCCCTAAAATGTTTATTTTGGACATTTTTTTTATATACTAGTCTGAAAGAAAACATGTTGAAGGAGGGAAAAGAAAGTAAAATCTCAAAATTGACCACGTGATGAAGAAACAGGGTTTTTGCCTGTAGTGTCTCTCCTTAATAGGATAGATTTGAATAATCTATATATGTATTTATGCTGTTCAATTAATCTATTTAAAACATAAGTCATTAAAGAATTAGAACCACATATCCATATTGATGTAACTTGATATAGATTTATAATAGATGACAAAACTATTTATACAGCACTTTACTAAGCAAGGTTACAAAGTAATTTACAGACTGAAAAAAAAAACTGAAACAACTTTAGACAACAATAATATAAAGGAAATTCTAATGCCAAATTTGCTTCAACAAATAACATCAGAAAAAAAAAAAGGACTATGTGATGAAGACAATAATAACCTAATGCTGGACCTTGAAAGCCTGAACTGAAAATCTTCAGCCTGGGAGATGTTTTTTAATAGTTCAGTTCAGGGTTGCCCAAGTCCAATCCTAGAACATACCCCTTTCCAACACACCTGATTCAAATAGTTAATTCCCTCATGCACATGTCACTCAGCTCTGCAGAGGCCTGGTAACAAGTTTATTTGATTCAGGTGTGCTGGAGAAGGGACACAACCGAGCAGGATAGCTATCAAGGACTGGCACTGGTTCAGTTGATGACTTCAAAATAGTTTTTGCCTGCATGAACAGGATCTAATATGCAGCTATAGCATGAAAATGACATTAGTATGTCCGGAATCAAAAGTATATTTTAGATATTTTTGTGAAAACAGGACTTAATGGACAAAAATAAGCTAAAACATGAGACAAAAAGCACAAAATATTAATGTTCAACAACATTGTTGTTATGTGAAATAAAATCAGATGAAATGAAAATTATTTATTTCCCCTAGAGAAAAATTACAGTGTGTTTTTATGTGTGGAATGGGTAAAATGATCAGCAGTGTAAAGATCACACTACAAAAACACAGTCCACACTTTATTCTTTAAGCACAAAACTGTTTTTACTGCTCTTTTTTCAAAGTACATCAACATTTTTATTCAACACAAATGGAAACTGCATTTTTTTTGTATAATTACCCATTAAGGTGGAAATGCAATGCTCAACCAACCTCACTATATTTACTAGACTGAGTCCTGGTCTTATTAATAATCATATACCAAACATGAAAAATATAAGCATATAAAAGAAAAACGTTGTGAAGTTTGACGTTTTTAGGACAAGAGCGCCGCCATCTTGCAGAACTCTAAGCTCTGACGTCACCGGGTTGGTTTCCCCTCTGATTCCGCATTAAATCAATAGAAATAAGCAGCTACGCTGCACTATGATTAACAAGCTGGAACATGTTTTAGAAGATTAAAATGATGGAAAGTGAAGCTGGGAGGCCAGATCCGGCGTCCAGATCCTGTACCGATGCTTTCCAGCCATTACACCGTGTGACTGAGGAGAGAGAGGGCTGTCAGGAGGTCCACATGGACCAGATCATGTGTGGAGGATTTTGTATAACAATTTGGATTACACGTATGGATTATTGTCCCCCCCCTTATCCCCCCCCCATTACCTTCAATTTTTTGCTTTTGTTTTTTATTCTGTGCAGTTTTAAACCAGTATATCAGGCAGGGGCCCAGGCCAGGTGGGACCCCTTTATTTATCGGGAGGTGGACGTTTTGGAGGGGCGGTGCTGTCCCTGAAGGAAAGCCAGGCGGAGACACAGGAGCGTCCAGGATAACAGCAGGTAAGCTAATGGTAGTAACCAGCAGGTACGCTAACTAAGCTAACGGTAGTAACCGGTGGTTTAATGTAAAATAAAATAAATGCTATAGAAAGACAGGGATACGATGGGAAAGATGCAACGCATCCAGGCTGCAGGGTGAAGAGGGAGCGGGCGGTGTTTGGTTTAACCGGACCTGCCGTGGGGAAACTGGGAATCCCTGTTAGAAAGTTTTATGACGGTCATTTCACATCAACCTGCTCCAGAGCTCTTCAGCTCATCATCAGGCTGTGGGGAGGATTTATGTGTTGCCGTTTGACGTGTGTTTCATAAGCGGCTTAAAGAGGAACAGAGGTGGGGAGCTACTTACTGATGTTCTGTACAGACGGATGCTGCAGACCGGCCGTTGAGTGAATGTTACCGGCGGTGATATTAAAACACTCAGAGCAGCTGCAGGCTTTCGTCTGTGGATCTCTAGCTACCAGACTCCAAGTCTCCTGATCATTTTCCTAATTTTCTCTAGAAAATTCTCACCTCATGATCTGGAGTCAGGGAGGTTCCAGCAGCAGCCGGACCGGTTTCTGGTTCAGCTGGAGCTTGTTAACTGTTCTGTCTTCAGCTCAAACTTTGGAAAACTTGCTTTTAGAACCAGGAGGATACAGTAGTGGTCCCCCTTTTGTCTTTTCTTCTCCTTTGGCTCACCAGTCTCCGTCATTTAGCTGTTATCTTTATAATTGTGGACCGGACCAGAGGACTCCTCATTCAGGACCGCAGGACCAACCAACCCGGTGACGTCAGAGCTTAGAGTACTGCAAGATGGCGGCACCCTTGTCCTAAAAACGTCAAATTTCGCAACGTTTTTCTTTTATGCTTATATTTTTCACATTTGGTATATAATTATTGATAAGACCAGGACTCAGTCTGTTAAATAAAGTTCGGTTGGTTGAGCGTTGCATTTCCACTTTAAGGCTTTAAATAAGATGGCAAGTATACGCATCTTATCTATTCCACTTTCAAAATTCAGTCTCTTTAAATGATATATGTTTCATCACACCTAGTACAAGTTCAGCATCACATTAAAAAGATCTCAGTCTCAGAGTTGCAGAGAAATTTCACCATGATTTAACTCAAAGGAAATAGCCGAACAGTGCAGTACATTACTTCTCTTGCAGCCTCAATCTGCTCAGCAATTCATCAAGCCTTTGAGCTGTGTACCTCAGCTCAACATAAGTTTTTCAACAGAGGATGACGTTTGGACTTGATATTAATGCATGCACACACACACACACACACATCCGACAGCCACTCCTGTGAAATCAGTATCAGTCAGAACTACATTTAAGGGAGGAGATGAGTAAAGACCCCAAACCTCTTAAATGCTATTTAATCACTTGATGCAACAGCAGTAAGCATGCAATCCAGCACTTAGACTCCCCCTTGCTGTTGAACTCATCCTAATAATTGAGAATACAGTTGATGGATGTGTTTAATAGCTGGAGAGAACAAGACCACTTACACGGCCCATCAATCTCAGCCTGCTAGGGGTGAAAAAGAAGACAAGAAACTTCTTAATATCCTTGGGATTTAGCTACACCTTTGAGAAGCTTTTTTCCCCAAATACATCAAGACATGTTTCTGTATTGTTTTATTTTTGCAAGTGTGAGAGCACGCCAAGAAACAAAGGACAAAGACTGAGAAGGATAATAGAGAAGTAAGGAGAGACAGAGAATGAATGAACAAGAAGTTAAGAAGGGGCTTGCTTGCCTTTCCTAGATTAGAAAGTGTAGTAGATTTAAATTAAGCTGGAGCACCAAAGCGAATCATGAAGAGTAACATAAGGAAGAAACCTGTTCGTACAGTCTTATATCCATGAAAACAAGAATCTCATTACTCCTTCTTCCCACTTCATTTTTCTAAATAAACACTCTGAAATGCTTTCCTTACTCACAGTGTAAATTAACTGCATCCCAGCCTGGCTGACCCTCAAATTCCAGATTACTCTGCTCATAGCTTCCCTCCTCTGCTTTGCTCAGTTAATAAAAAATATCTGAGTCATTGGTGAGCTATCAAGAGACTGATCCTAATCTTATTTCCTGGTTATGCCTGATCATGTCAACATCTTAATGATACCTTTGGTTTTTGAAAATCTGTTGAAATCAGACAGGTTTTTGGTACACTGTGAACTAATGTTACACTTTCACGCACTTGAGGTGGGGAGGCAGGAGGGGGAGGTTATTGGGTTAAGCAGGAGGAGAAAAAAAGCAGGGACAAACACCTGCTTGCAATTTTAAAGAAAAGAGAAAAAAGTCTTTAATCTGGGCTTGGACGGCTGGCTGGCTGGCACAGGAGCACAGCATTGTTTTTCAGATCAATCCGATATTTAAGCCTACATAAACGCCAGCATCTCTGGAGAACAGGACTAAGCACTGACATTTTTGACAAACAGCCAGAGGACCGTGCGGGTATGGATATCCTTAAGCAGAGGAATGTGATAAACTTCTTTTACAACTTTTGCACTGTTGTAAGTTCAACTTGTCCATATGTACAGTACATTCCAGGAAAACGCTGTGTCATAAAATATCTTCGAAGACCAGCTGTCTGCCACTGTTCAGCAGTTAAAGAGTTTAATTGGACTTAAAATGGGAGGGGTGTCGTGTCTTCTTTTAATGGCCATCCACAATGGGAAGTCATTAAATCAAGTGAATTGTATTAAAGTCTTTGCATAATTATGTGAGCAAGTTGCCACAATTTTCTGTCACATATCTTTAAAATGCAATTTTTATATAAATGGTGATGAAATGCAAAGGGTTACCTAAAATACAAGTCACACAGTTTGTTTACAAAAAGCCTGAAGCCAGAATTTATACTGTTTATATATACTATTTATAACTTTTAAAAACCAACTTTTCCTTTTATATCATCTGAAAACTTGTTTTGCCACGATTGACTTTTCTTGCATGCTTGAACTTTTTTTTTCTGTTTGTATGGATGCAGTGATATTTGCATCCATGTACTTTTGTTTTGTTTGTTTACTCTCCTGAATATGAGCTACCCTATTTATTCAAAATTCAAAGCAAATGAAACTGCAGTAATGCAGATGAATGTTTATGAAACATTTATGTTTTCATTTTCAGGCCTTTCTATGAAGCAAGGATGGACTAGGAAAAAAAAAAATGTCTATGGCATTTTGGCTCTTTGTGCTCCCTTAAATGTGAATATCAGCCATGCAACTACTTCACACCACTAAAGTCATGCAGAGACTTGCAGGAATAAACAAGGGTGGACATATTGAATCCTTTCAGAAGAGTCATTTGTTAATAAAATAAACATCTGTATTCCAGCACAGTGATAAAAAGTAGAGCAGCATTTCTTGCTGTGTGTTTGATAAAGAAAATAGAAAGAACAGACATCAGAAATGATGAATCATATGAAAACTGGTCCTGGATAAAGTGCAGAAACAGTGTCTCTGCTGCCTTCTCATCTCTGCTAGGCTTGTTATCTCAACCAGGTTTGACAAGAGATTAAATGGAGATTTTGTTTTTAGTGTAATGACTGATAACAAATAGGCTAAAAAGAAAAGCAGAAATTTGCTGACTCACTGTCAATGGTAATGAATGATGGTCAAAATTCATCTTCTCACTTTCAATAAAATGATTTAGTTTAGGAAGACATAAAAAAAACGAATTCAAGATTTGCTGTCCTAGTAAACAGAACCAGTTAAACAGAGACCACAACTGGTTAACCAACTACTCTCCTGCTGGAAACACTGACATCATCAACTAATTTCATAAATGTAAGGAGACAAACTGACGTGGTAATAAAAGAGCTGTTTTCAACACGTTTTCATTACTTTATCATTACTTTGTAAACAGCTGGCATGTTCCCTGACTGGGTTTTATGGCTC
Source organism: Atherinomorus stipes (assembly GCA_023101725.1). Lineage (NCBI taxonomy): Eukaryota > Metazoa > Chordata > Actinopteri > Atheriniformes > Atherinidae > Atherinomorus > Atherinomorus stipes. Next base: position 471,750 of record JALJCO010002294.1, on the reverse strand, counting down.
AGACTCACTGGGTTTAATGGGTCTCTTTCCTCAGAACAGAATCTCAGTAAAGTAAAAGCAGTGCAGCTTACCAGCATCTACTATCATCATTCGTGGCAGCTGATGAAGGTCCTGCCTTTGCAAACTTGTCAATCTTTTTTGGACATTTGGAAACGTTTTTCCCTCTTATTTCTTTTAAGTTGTGCAGTTTCTCTGCACCTCCTCTCCGTTTCCTCACTAGACCAGTCTGACCAATAAACAAACAGTATCCATTCAAAAGACATCAGCCCGCCAAGGAAATGCCCAGTATGCCCCCACTAGGGAACATATAAAGGGACAGTCATCTGTTTTGTCTTATATGATAATGCTGCTGCACAGTAATAGCGCATACTCTCTAAGCTGAAGCGTCTTATCTTACGTTACAATTTCCAAAAGATCAGTAGTTTGCTTTCATCTTCACACTATCAGCGTCTAGTTTATCCTTTATGGGCAAATAAGAACCACAAACTGGCCTATATTTGGGCTGTGGGGAAAGCCAGAGAGCAACCCAGGCTCCCAAAGCGAACGAAAACACAGAATACTGTTGAGCATCATGCTCAAACCGTGAACCTTCTCTCTGATGCTGCACCGTTCTTAGGGAGGAGGGAAAATATAAAAGACTTCAATATTGGTGTATCTTCTGAGGAAAAAGTTATAGAGCCATAAACAAAAATAAAAAGCATTATCACTGATTTGTTGCAACTGCTCAGATTTTTTTTTTATTACAGCTTGAATTCTTTGAGGTACAGATTTCAAATATAATTTTTTGTGGATCAGATTCCAACTCTTGCAAAGGTGTTGACGGATCAGCTTTGCAGGATGGAGACATCCATGTATTTGTATAAAATTTGTGGTTTCATTTTCCAAGTTTTGTATTTTCTACTTTCAAGGTATTTTGCTCTCAGTTTTTTGTCCAGATGCACGGACGTATGTATGTTTCCCTTTTACAACCTTCCCTTTTTCTTTGTACTTGCCCCAAACTTCAGACACAGCTAACTGTGAACAACCAACATCTTTTAGCAATGTTCTGTTATGAATTACCTTTTGGATGGAGTTTTTTTTTCCACTGTATGAACTATCAACTAATTGGGCCCATGTTATGGCTAAGTCAACCAAGCACAATTGCTTATTAAACTCTGCAGACATTTTCTTTTGAAAGCAGATTTATTTGCATATTTGAGATTTTTTCAGATTACACACAGGTAATTCCATTTTTTTTCTCATGACTGAGTAACTATAAGGCATTGCACATCCAGATGCTTACATTATTCCAACTCTTCTGACCCAACAGTCCCACTGCTCATCCCAACACTCTGAAACAAACGTTTGATTCATAAAAACATGCATGCACTCAGAAACACTTTAACAGCTGTTGCACGCAAATACGTACACAGAGATCTCATCTCCACCTGGAAGCAGATCCTCCAGCATCCACGTGTTGAACTATGTGCAAAGTTTTCACGGTGACTGCACTTTGTTTACATTTCTCTGGAGCTGGACCTCAACCTGCAGCAGGGCTGCTGCTTGCAACAGCTCCTACAGAATAGCCCAACTTTTAACTGATAAGAAAAATCTTCCATAACAATGCACCCAAGTCCAAGTCTCTACAAGGAGAATGAGGAGACGTGTAAAGATGCACACAGCGGGCAGTGAGGAACTATGAAAACAAACATGTTTTGTTTATTTACCCATTGCTTCATGCTATAGCTGTCTCACTAATAAAACCTTGTATTTGCTGGAAACAAAAGCTGCATGAAGTGATAATCCAGCTATAGAAATAATATTACCTTTTGAGTTGCTGAAAGCCAAGATGAAGGAATAAAGATGTACAGTATTTAACACAAATCTAACATGGCACAAAAATATATTGATGATCTCTAATCATGCACGATTGCACAATGATGCAGTCTTGCCTGTTATCACATGATTCAGCACCCTGGACAGTGAATTTGAAATGATTAAAGGGACTAGAAGATTAAGAAATGAAATGAAACTAGTGACTTCTGCGACTGGCGCTTCAGGTAACTGCAGCCACGAGCCAAGCCATCACGGGAGCGTGCACAAACTGAAGCTATAATGTTGTTTACTACACTTTTTCTTCGTAGTTCCACCTTTTAGTGTCTTTCAGTTGATCTGGATCGTTTGCTGACGGCAGAAGAATCCATAAGTATCGCTTACAGTGTTTGCATTTACCGCTTCTTTACCGATACTTCTTCCTGTATCAAAACAGTCGGGGATGCAGATGCAGCGTCATTTGACATCACGTCTGCAGGGCAGCGCGGGGAAATTCGGCGACCGAATTGCAGCGCTTTATGCAGTACACAGCCTGTTTAAGGCAATGGAGAGAGACGTGGGTGGGCTCGTTCTTTTTGGCTTTTAATGCTTCATCACCAATAAGTATTAAATAAACTGGACATGCTTGTTTATTCTTTCGTAATTCCTGCCTCTAGTCCCTTTAAAACAAACTAAATAAACCCTACGGTATGAGCATATATGTCAGAATAAAAAGGGCATTTCAGTTGTTGCACTGAGTATAAGGCACTTGAATAAAGAGCAGTCAGTGTTAACTGATGCAGTGTCCGTAGGGTAGATCACATCAAGGGGCCCAAGACATGTTTTTCCATGGTTTTTGGCTTGTGTGCATTATTACATCAATGCATTACCAAAAACATAAAAGATCGAGAGAAAGGAAACAGAGATGTTTTAGTATTTTGCTGCAAAAGGCTCTTGTTTCATTCATTATTCTCAAAATCTTGCTCATAAGACTTTTCATTTGAACACAGTTACATCAGATATTCACATCAGATTCTCCTTGTATGGTCAGAGCCTTCAGGCAGTGTGTCCCAGCTAGGAGCATCAACATTATCCACCACGACCTTTTTTTTAAAAGCGGAAGTTTTCTGCACCATAAAAAACAAGTGAACCACTGTCACTTCTCAGAGGAGCATGTTTTTGTTTCAGAGATGTCTCCAACAAAAAATGGTTTTGGTTGGGAACACAAGTTTCCCCTTTTCTGCTTCTGTAAAGACCCACTGAATTCAGATCAGTAGATACAGTTTGATTTTTACAGCAAGAAACAATTTGTAAAAATGACTTTTAAGAGGATGCTTCCCTCAGGAAGAAGCGCACCCTTGTTTTGACATAATACTGTTTTTGGAATTATAATGGGTGCAAAGCTAAACTAGAGATATGCAAGATTAGTTTGAAATGTGTGGAAATGATCATGCTATGTCCATTTTAACATACTTCTATTGGAATAAGCCTGTTAAACTCTGTCACAGGTAAATTAAAGATTTGTGGTTTATCTTCTACCTGAATTTATATGGAGATACATGTATTAATCTCTTAAGCATAAATCACTACAATGCACGGCCTTATCTGGGATCTGAAGTACTGCATGTTGTGGAGTTTCTGCTACAATCTGACGCGGGTTAGTGTACACGGGTCCCCACACATCTTGCAACAGAAAGCGTATCAGTCAGACCACTTAAACACTTGGGCCTGGGAACAGTGCATCTCCTCATCCTTCTCTGTAAATCTTTGCAAGATAAAACTCAGGATAAAAGTCAGCTAGCTTCCCTTTGTGTGACGACAGACACCAGTATATGAGCAGAGATGAAAGGATAGTCTTTCAACGCTGAATGGGAACAAACAGGCTGAAGGGCAAGTATACCTCTCACCCCCTCTTCTTTCACGTCATCTCTCCACTATTCCCTGCTTTCCTACGTGCTCTGGCTCCAGCAGTCATAAAAAAGTCCTCCAAATCATCTGCTGCTTTGGAAGCTGTTTGGGAATTTGTCATTTGAAGTTACATGTATGTTCAAGATCTCATAAATTAAACAATATGTTTCAGTCAAATGACACTGGTTGATTGTAACTATGAAACAACAGCACTGTGATGCTCTTTTCCACTTGGTATATATATATATATATATATATATATATATATATATTTTTTTTTTTTTTTTTTTTTTTTTAAAGGAACAAGTAAAAGATTAATGAAAAACTAGATGTTTTTTAAGTTATGTAAACAAATGAAATGTTGTCTGTGTATTGGTACAGTAGGCTACACTAGATCCATCTCCAATATGCAACAGCACTTAATGATTACCATTGCAGTAGATACAGCTTGTGCATGGTTGTCATTATCAATATATGATGATAACGTTTGTCACATCGCTGGAAAATAAAGCTGTCCAGGAATATTTCTAAAACTTTCCTGGAACATGATGAGAACACATGGATGCAGATAGTATCATCATGTTTCTGAAGCTTTGGCTGCTGACAGTGGCTGACCCAGAAGCCAAAAATCTGCCCGACTTATTCACCAAACTTAGTCATCAAAATGGAAAAAAAAAAATTACTTTAATTAAAGAATTACTTTGACTAATGTAAAAAAAAATTGATTTAGTTGTAGCTTAGGGGGAAAAAATCGTGGTCTTTATATCTGAAGGTTTCTGTCTCAGTCCCCAACTTCCCCCAGTCTATTTGTCAAAATATCTTTAAGCAAGACACTGAACTCCACATTGCTTCTCAGTGTGTTTCTCATTTGTTTTGGATAAAGACCTCTGCTACATATGTTATGTAAAGTTTCCAGGTTAGGGGTTAGTTTTGATGTAGCTGGTTGACGTTTTCTTCCTCAGTTTTTGGAGAAATCTATAACTTCCTGCTCTTAGTAATTTTTAGGAATTGGGAAATGCAGAAAAGTCTCCCTTCTCCCCACTTGCTCAAAGTAATCTTTTCAACTTCTTGCAAAAGAAAAAAAGAAAGCTTAATTCTGGCAGATGTTCACAATTCCCTTATATCTAAGCCTTTCGAATACTTCAACAATTAGCATGTTCATAATACTTCATGATACAACAAAGGCAGTAATCCATTAAGCTCAATTCAATCAATCAATCAAGTTTTGTTTCTGACATTTATGGTCTATAGCAAAAAAGGGCATAACAGTACATACAAAACAGACATGAATACATATAAGACAACAAAATGTTTACATAATGTCAAATACAACTCATAAAATGTTTCATTAGCTTGCATATAAATTATGGCACCAATGGACCCACAGACCTGAGCTAAATCTGACTGTGCTCATGGTGGTATTCACCAGAGTGTCCAAGACAGTGTTGCATGACACATTTAATCTACATATAAATTTATACACAAGATTCCTGAGTACAGCAGGACATGTTGACACACCAACAGACACAAACAGATGGCTAGTACTACTCCATCTATAGCCTCATAGCATCACTGCCACATACAGTTTACAAATGCTCCTGTTTTTGTATCTCCTCCACAGATGTGCCATATACATGGGGGTACAGAAGGCTTTAAATAGTGCTGTTTTTATATCTGAAGAACACACCAAATTTCCTGATTAGCAAATTAGCTTGTGCATACATCATCCTGTACTGCCTATAAATGTCACGGTCATCAGACAAGTCGTCAGTTACAGTGTGTAATGACCCAAGTATTTTGCCTCAGTGTAGATGCGAAGAACCATTCCAGACAGAGAAAAGTCAGGGGTAGTTATTTTCTTATCTTCCTTACTTCTGACTATCATGATTTTACTCTTCTTTGTATTTTATTTTATGTCAAAGTCATATCAATACAGGGAGCGTATCTTTAATAGCTGTTGAAGTCCAGCACTATAAGGAGAAAACACTACCACATCATCTGCATACATCAGGTGATTGATAATGCGGTCCCCAACCAAACAGCCAGTTTAACAATTTGGATAAATCATCCATGTCTATGTTAAAAAGGTAAGGGGATAACACACTTCCCTGTCGGACCCGATTCCTGACTTTAAAGGGCTCAGACATGGTGTTACCCCATTTCACAAATGTGGGCTGATGCCCATACCAGTAGACAAGGATTCGGATAATTTACAAAACAATTGTTCTGTTTTGTTTCTTTTTTTGTTTTTGTTTCTTTTTTTGTTTTGGAAAAAAAAAAAGACTATAAAAACCAGAATTAGCAGATGTTTTTTAAAAAAATGTGTTAATATGAACAACAAAAGAGATACTGTATCTATCTGTTGCAGCTGTTATTACAATTTCTAACAATCCTGTTATTCAGTGTGGCATAATTTAATGAGTGTTCAAAGAAAAACAATGAATCAAATGAACATTTTCATATGTAGAATTTAAACAGTGACCTGTCAGAATATTTCACCTGTAATTGTTCATGTGATTAGGCCTAAATGTGGATTTTTCAGTTCAGTCTTAAGACTAAAACTCAAAGTCCCCCCCCCCTTTCTGCTGTCAACCTTTCATTGTTCCCATGACCTGAAATACATTCCCACAACTTTCACAATGACTTCATTCAGAGACTCCGTGACGCTTTCCTGTCACAAGGAACCCATGTTTGTATCATAGAAAGAAGGAAAAAGATGAAAGTGCTTCACATCACTCCAGAGAGTTACTCTTTGCTCTGGGATGTACTTCTCTTCTCTCATCAATGAAAAGCTTTGACTTTAAAATGTTCCAGTCAAGCCAAGAAATGAGACACAGGAAAACAGAGGCCCCATTGGTGACAATTGATCCTGTCAGTCTGTACAGTTCTCACATCAAAAGGACATCATTTTTACAACCAATATTTATATGTCATTATTATTATTATTATTATTACTACTAAAGTACCACATGTTTGCAGGCACACAACCCTCCAAATGACAATCAAAGCAACTGTGTATATTAACAGAAATCATGTATTTATTCATAATAATGTCGAGTTTTTATTGTTAATGCTGCTAACATCCAGCAAATCCAGCCTGAAAGAATAAAATGTCCCTTTAATTCCTTAATAATTAAAAGAAATTACTGTTTTTCATCACAGAGGAAAAAACAATTCAGACTGAATTACATGCTCTCAGATAAAACTCCCTCCAGACAAGTGCATGTAGACTGTCTCTATAAAATCTAATTACAGTCATATCATCCTGGTTCCTACCACTCCCTCAATGCTTTTCTTATCTGCACTCACATTTTCAGCCCAACTTCAGTATCAACAGCCATTCTCACTGTCAAAGCAATCCCACATCACTACACAACAAACTTAGGAGCTGTTCTTGGTTGCACCCAAACGCAAAGCTCAAGTGGCATCTTCCTTTTGTTTTATCTCCTTCAATTTGATTGTCGTTTCTCTATAAGGCAAGAATCAACCCATCAGCCAGCATGGAGGATCACTCCTGGGGATGTGGTCTGCTTCCGAAATGTGGAACTGATTCAGGAAGCAGAGAGACATGGTGGTTGACTGGTGGTGGCTTCACAGCTCATGGGCCTTATGTCTGCCAACAGTAACCCAAGTCAACCTCAGCCTTCTCAAACCCAAACTAATGCTTCATAATGAAAATATTTTGGGATGGTTTTTTTTACCTGCATTAGCAATGAGTAAGGTAAACCGTGGACTCAAGGAACAAGTTTGAGCTTCGAAAGCTTTTAGAACAATTTTCTGATTTATTTTAAAATACTATTTCTACATCAGGAAGGTTCAGCATCATACTTCAGCTATCAACTTTTGGTGGTGTAAATATTTACCACTAATATCTATTTATCTGTACAACCATCTTTTTCACACTGCTAAAAGCACAAAAAGGTTTTATGAAGTGGAGTTTTGCATCTCTACTTATCAGACTCTTACATCACCCAGAGGGTTCACCCTGCTGAAAGGCAAGATAAATGCCAGTCAGAAGTGGGCCATGAGAAGAACAAATTATACGGTATTAAAACAGTTCATACCTCAGAAATTTAATAAAAATTTGTATTGTGATTTTTATTGACTATCTTGGTCTGTGACAGTCAGTGGTGGCACATAGTGTTGCACCTGCACCCTTTCTGTTTGGCTGTGGAGAAAATATAACGACAAAGTAAACAAGTGTTTGATGTAGAAGTGACATTGGAATAACTCTACTGTTTAAACCCAACCTGTTCCTATAAAAATGCAGCTATTGCACAAGAAATCATGCACTGCTGTAGTTTTACAAAGCATTTCATGTTATGTACATTGAGAAGAAACACCCATCCCTATGATTTTACTCTAACCCTAATCTTTTGGTGTCGTATTTTAGAAAAAGATGCATTAAAAAATGACAATTTTGTTTATAAATTACATTGTAAATGGCTAAAAGTGGTGTGCTTTTTACATGCAGTGCTACAGGATCACACTAAACAACAGGTTTGAGTTGTTTAAACAGCGAAAACTCCCTTTTTATGCCCCCCGTCTGAGTAACTTTTAGCTTGGTTTACACATGAGGATCCATTTCTGAAAGGGTCCTGACACCTATAATCTGCAGGTGACATTTAACTACTTAGAGTTACAACATACAACCCAAGTTAAAAAGAAAGAGGGAACAAAGAAAAGTAGAGATCCCGCAGTGATGATCTGTTGTTAATCTCTTGGCTAATGTAGCAGCTGAGCAGAGTTGAGTTCAGTGAAAGTGGTTAGAAAGTAATGTTGATTTTACAAACTCACGCTTCAGTTCAGAACACTGATAAGCACAACAGTAACAATTAGACAAGGTTCAGTTGATGTGACAGGTGGCTGGTCCTAAATAATGAAAAGAAAAATTATACTTATTACCTTTATGTCTTATCAAACGATTACTTATCTTTCTCTTCCCTGAGCTCTGCATTATATTCTGTGGTGTCTGCAGTCTTTACGTGACCTGGAATAAAAGTAATTGAGGAAATCACTTAAACCTGTTGTTATCGTTCCACTTTTATATCCTTAAGCAGTCAATGAAAAACACAGTTCACACTGAGATGTCCTGAATCAGTGACTCTCAAAGCTCAGCATGGGGGCCATACTACTGATTCCATGCATGCCTTCTCTCCAGGATGCCTCCTTTTCACATCACCCAACTCTCTCCCTCTCTCAAACTAATTTAATGTTGTGTTGTGTTTTTCCTTGCTCTCTAAGAGCTTGCCTAAATGGCTGACGTTGATGAATGCACGTAAAGGATATGCTGCAGGTAGGATACGGTTACAAGCTAAGCTGGAGGAGAGGGATAAGAGGGAGGAATAGAGGGAGGGATAGTTTATAGACGGGCGTGGGGGAGTGGTGGGGGTGTGCAGAGGGTCAGGATGTTTGTCTTCCAATGAGCCGTGACTCTGAGAGAAAGAGGAGCAGAGAGTGGGATGAGAGAGGAGAGGAGGGTGAGAAGCGATGAAGGAGGGGAGATTAACAGAGGGTGCCACAGCATCTTCATTGACCAGGCAGGGGGAGGTGAAAAAGAATGAGTTTAATTGTCTCTTGACACATTTCCTAGCTGCTGCTAAGTATAAAATAATAGTAAGCATTATGTCTGGCAGAAGTGTCTGTCTTGCATGCCTGCTGTGTGCTAGAGAAGGAAACAGAGATGCACAGACAGATAAGAACAGTGAGAAAATGCATGCTGGTGTTGGAGTGTGTGCTGTTTCTTGGAGGGACTGTGGAGCTTGTTTATTTGTTTTTCTAGATAGCTCATAAAATGTGTGTGTCCTGGTGTGTGTTGTGTGTGCAAGAGCATGTTTCTCTAAGGGCATGTGCAGGGCAGAGGGAGTGTGTTCGTGTGGGTGTGTAAACAGAGCACGGCACGCAGACACACACAGACACTCTACCCCGTGCTGAGGTGTTTATAAGTCCTGAGTGGAGATTCCCTCTGCACCCTGAGGGTAATCTCTTTCCAAACCAATTAAACTTACACCCACCCAATAAACACACATACAATAGCTCACAGGAATGCTGACTTAAAAAGGCTCAGGGGCATTTACTTGATGATGTGAGATATGTGGAAACAACTCACAATATCTAAAAACTGAGGAACATAAATGCAGGCATTGCCTCATAAAGTTCCTTACTTAACTGAACTCAGTTATTCCCGATAACTCAAATTAAGCTATTGTAAGAGATTAGTACATGAAATATATCAGTTGTCAAACTGAGCAGTACATTACTTAACTGTTGCTTTTTGAAAAACAAAAAAGAAGAAATGCACTTTTATATGCTTCTGCTTTGGGTTTTATTAAATTAGAAAAACAAAGCAAAACAAACAAAGTGCAGCTCATCCATGCACCAGGAATCTCACTGTCAACTTAGGGATTTGCTCATTCATGACCACTGCAAGGGTTTTTCTCTCCCCAACATCCATTGTTGTCACCAAACATTTAGTTCTGAAGGAAGTCACATGCAAAAACTTTATTCTATGTCCCTCCAAAGATGATGGAGCACTCACCCTATGAGTCAGCCAACTTTCAGAGGAGGCTAATTTCTACTATTTGCATTTATGACCTCAATCTTTTGGTCATTTCTTACAGATTATGGCCATAAGTGATGCTTGGAAAACAGATTGAATGCCAAATCAACATTTTTGCCTGTTCGCTCAGTTTTTTTCTTAACTACTGTAACTTTCTCTTGGTACAGAATCCCAATCACTGAAGATGCGACCCCACTTTTCAATAACCAGTTTCAGCACTCACGGATAGGACTAACTTTAAGCTATAAAGTTTAACAGTAAAAAGATTTATAGCAGCTCACTGTAAGCTCATTTGAAATTTAAGATTGCTGGCAGATAAAAGGGATGAGTTATGGCCCACACATAGCTGCAAAAACATTTTCCAAACAGTGCCTTTCTGCCCCAGCTTTCAGGAGTGGGCAGTTATTCAGACAGGAGGAGATTTTGTGCATATGGTTTCATTTTGAACATTACTAAGGAGCGTCCCGACACCTAAAATACTGAACTTATGACTGTAAGTTTGCATCCATGTTGTGTCTCATGAGACAATACAACATATGATGTGACCAGCTTTTTTGCTGTGAAGCTAAAAACACATGAATCCAATGTTTTTACGCCAATCTTTAGGGAATGCACTTATGCTGCCTTCATGTGGTATTGTATTTATGGTAAATACCAAAGTCCGACATCAAAATTGCACTTGAACACCCGCTCATGTCGTAATTTCCACTGGGAAACTAGAAAAATTCTATGATGCCCGAGTTGCCGAGATGAAGTAAACTTTGACCTTTCAACATGGCGAAAGAGCAATGAAAATATCCTGAATGGGAAGCAATACACTCTGTTAAAAGTTTTTCTGCTGCTGTTATGTGGTTAGTTTGTTGTCAGGATAATTCTGTGACGTACAGAACTTTAATAACATCACCATTTAAACTTAGTTTTGTTTGAAAAAATATGGTTATTATCTGGTTTACATCCTCAGAGCAGATGCTAGCTAGCAGCAAGCTAGCTGGTCAGTTGGAGATAGCCTCCATTGTTAAACTTCATTACGACAACAAAACACTTGAACACAATGCACTGGTAATTTCCATTTAACAAGTGGAAAGGGTCATCTTTCCCATACCACATGAAGGCAGCATTACATCACTTGAAAACTTCTAAAAATTCTAGCATATTGTTTTAAAAACTTATCGGAGTTCAGTTTTTCACTTGAAGTAAATTTATTAAAATGTACATTTAATCAGCATTTTGAAATCCAGCAGTAATTAATCCCATAATATTTTCCTGAACATTGCCTATTTTAAGCTTTTGTCATGAAAAAACCTTTTATAGTTTTTATTTTGCATGCACGTCAATTAATAAGCCCCACCTACATCTAAAATATAAAGGCCAGCCACCAATATGCTCTCTGAATGCAAGGCTTAGGCTATATTCATTCATTTTTAACAGTGAGATGATTGCAGAGCTGTCTCCAGTCTTTCCAACCGGAACAAAGCTGAGCAGAAACAAGTGAGAGCAGGGGGTCAGAGTTGGCCTCTGAAATGATGAAGACTAATGCTGTCCCAACTAAGATGCTAGCATGCCAGTCAAACAAGAAATTTAGTTTTTCTATGTGTGACATGACGACAGTTTCCAAATCATAATTTTCACTTATGGCATAAAAAAGTTTACATTTACAATGTTTATTTGAAATAAACTAATAAAACCCTAACAGAAACTTAGGAGCACTGAAGGTGTCTGATGATTAACTTATTGAACTACTAAAAAGATTAAGAAAAAAAAGAATTTGAGGGGATAAGGTGGGTCAGTAAGTAATTCAGAATAGAACCCTGAAAATGTATACAAGCATACTTTTAAAGAGCTGTAACAACCACGGCACCTTTCAAGTCCAAAGTGTAAGTATGTATACTACAGCCATGGCTCATTAAAAGCTAACAAATATTTTCAAGCCACAGTCTGCCTTTGCACCTATAAGCAGACACAAAAGCTTTTATATGTTATCATGAATTCAATTAATCAGGGGTTTGCTTATTTTAAAAGATTTTTGAATTGCTGCAAAGTTTTTGTTGGGTCTGGTAACTTTGAAAATGAGAACTTTAGGAAATGAACTGCCAAAAATTAGCTCCAGAGACAAAGTTTGCTTAGAGAGGAAGACAGAGTAGCGAAGGAGTTTGTTTGCATTCCCACATTGTGTTTATATCAAGGTATGCCATGCAGCACAGCTACGCTGTCTACATCGTTTCCTTCAGAATATCAGACAAAAAGTTGACCGCTAAGTGAAACCATTAGCTCTTGCAAGATGTGGACTAAAACATTTCATTCACAAAATTTAATACAGTTTATGGTAGTTAATGACAAACATGCTTTCCCGAAATGTGGAAAACATTAACCAAAAGGTGGTAAAATACTTGATTCATTGAGTGTGTTTTAAAATGATATTTTTATCATTTATTTCACTACATTTGACAGATTCCAGTGAAAGAATAAGTAAACAGAAGTGTTTATTTGGAGGAGCACTTATTTCACAGGACTATAACCATCTTGCACTGCACCCTGGAGCCTGCTTAAGCACGCCAACACTAGCTACCATTAGCTGTTGCTAATATTATTTTGATTGTGTTGTTTTGATTTTCTTACCCACTGAGAACTTCTGGTGCAGAAATAATACTTCTCAGACATCTTAGCCATAACAGTGAATAGCCTGAAATAAAGAACTTAGGAAATAACTGTTACGGCCCTAAGCCATGTGGGTTGGGGTTGGTGTGTGTCTGCCTTTTTCCTGCATATCTGTGTTATACAGTTTTAGAAAAAGAGATGTCAATCACATGTTCTTGACCGAAAACAAATGTCCATCATTTCAGATGTGTTGTGATATGGCAGAGTGGGCAGCCTAGTGGTAATGTCGCGGGCTTTAGTGCGGCAGACCTGGGTTTATATCCCCAACACCGCACCCAGGTGAACCGCCATGGCCCCTGAGCAAGGTCCTTAACACCCACCAACTTCAAGCACTCCAGCACCTCTTATCTACTAACTCCACTTATGTAGTGCATTGCATTTGTTTACAATGTTCCAGACGAAAGCAGAACCAGAATATGTTGCTGTGTTATAACCCCAGAAATTTTTATAGCAGCAAAAACGGTTCCAAGAGTGTGTATGCTGTCTTGTGTGTTTTCACGAAGACATTATAACCCTGTCAAGCTGTCAAAGATCAAATTTACTGGCAAATATTCCTGTTCAGAGATATTATCACACAGCTGTTAATGAGATAACAGCTGAGGAAAGATAAATACAATTTCAAGAAAAGGTTTGATTAAGGGAACAGACTAATACAGAAAGGCAGAGCTTGGTCCAAACTGTCAATCATACCCAAACTTGCTCCTCCCTCTCGCTCAATCGATAAACATTTTTTCTTGTGATTAAAATAAGATGTCAAATTAAAGAAACTGTGTTTACATCTTTAAACTACAAAAAAAAGTCAGTACTATTTAGAGCTGTGCAAGTCTCATAATTTAGATAGGGATTAGAGATCTGGCTCCTTCATTCTCAATGCTCACAAATGGCTCTTCACTTAGTATTGCTCAAGTTCTTGTTTGGTCTATTTAATTTATTGTAAAGGGTTTGTGTGTTGACAAGCAATATTTTTATTCAGTGTTTTCCAAAAAGCCTTATTCTAAAGTTTTGTTGTTTTTTTTTACAGCCCCCTTGCAATTACAGATATGTTCATTTTACAAAATTCTGCTCTCAGCTTTGCAATCTTGTGTCATTAAAATGTAGCCAGATGCTGCCTCTTTTTTGTTTTTCACTGATTTCTTCACTTTTTTTTCAACAAATTTGCCACAAAGTCAAATTTCCCCCATCTTGCTCTATTGCTCTACCTTCTACCTTGTCTTATACCACTATACTCTTATACCAATTCAGAGCGTCTTCCCTGTGAGCCAGTCTACAGTAAGCAAAGCAGACAAAGCAGACCAGTCAAAGGATAACTTTCTTTTTTTCAACCTGGACCTTATTTCTTGGAGTTGGGTGCATTTACTCACCGGTAAAATATCTGTATCACTTTGACTCCTTTGGGTGATATTCAGATTGAGTCGCCCTCCGGCATGCATCCATATAATGGGAGGGACGAGGCAGCCTCTCTATAAGGCATTATCTACAGCAAAATTCCTTCATTTCATCAATACTTAAACGAACGAACGAGTGCTATTGTCCTGAGTCCAGTTTTTTGGTGTCTAGGTAGCGAGCTGCAATCAGCTGTACTGCGGCGCAGGGACGTGTGCGACGATGTTTTACGAGCAGGTTAACAATAACAGCTGAGATAGCTCTTTAGCTTGATCGTAAACAGCTTTTTAAAAAAGCTTTAATCCAGTCACCTCCAACTCCTTCTGCGGATTAAAAAGTGGTTTTTTGGCGCAACAGCAGTTAGCAGTCCGTTAGCTAAATTTGTTTACAGTGAGCATTGACAGGGGGGTCATGTAGGGGGACGGAAAGAGGGGAGGGACAGAGACGAGACATAAAGGCATCGATTCTTTCTTTCTTTCTTTCTATAAGTTGCGAATTACCAATTCCTGCCTTTCGGTGCGAATGGCAGGAGTTGGTCAGATTTTACAGAACTGCAGCTCTCACAGAGGTTTGACTTTTTTTCTTCCTTTTTATGAATGCAGGATGTATTGATACTGTCAGGATGGAAGGACCATTTCACCCAGTATAACAAAAAGTGTTTCTGAGCAGGATTACCAACTCTGACTTTAATATTGGTTTGGCTTTTACCTGCTTCTGAGCTTTGAAGGGGAGGCTTGAAGCTGAATAGGCGGAAGAATGAGGCGGCCATTAGTCTGAGAGAGAGGGGCGCTCAGTTTGAATACTGTTGTTTGCAAACAGAAACGGTGGGGGGACTTCGAACTCTACCTCACTTGTATTTAGAAAAAAGACGTTCATTAAAGAAAAAAATCAAACATAAGTCCTTTCAATTTGGCTCAGAATCAGACAACAGTCATGGATGATGATGCTTCAGTGTTGAATCAATTATATTTTGTTATCTGAGTAAAGCTGTCCAGCAAGAAATCAGTGACTTATTCTTTTGAGACTGAAGAGACTGTTTAGCGCTGCAACTGCAGCTCGTATTGGGACTTCATAAAGCATATCTGTGCTTTGTAAAATGTATGCTTCATCTTTCATGACCTAGCCACGTGTATTTCTGAAACCACATCCCAATGTTGGTTTGGAACACACATACACACACACACACACACACCACCTGTTGATAATTTTGATATTCCAGTAAGTTCCACAGTGAGATGACAGTTAGTCATTTCCTATGGAGATGGGTGATATCAACCATATCCGCCGGCTTTTCAGTTACACTTCTCATATAAACTTCAGCATGCCTGATTATAAACCTCATGTTACTGTGCTTGCAATCATTAAGGGTATGTGGTTTTTCCTGGTGTGAACCTTCAGAGCCAACTAATTTTCAGCATCAAGGATAATAATAGCTACTGCCAAACAAATCATCCAAATACAACAAACCTGTCTGCATCACTCACATCCAACAGCAGTCCCTCTGCAGCCCCAAATCTGTGCTGCATTAGCTCTTCCCAATAGCTGATCCCATCTCGCATGTGTTTTTATGTCTGGAGAGGACTGCCCTCTGACCTACGTGAGAGTTCTTCTGAGGACAACAAGGTTCACTGATTAAAAAAGTGATGTGTGCCAAAATGTCATAAACACTTAAATTTGGATTCAATCAAAGTAATTAAGGAAAAAAATCATCCTGGCTCTGAGGCTGATACATCAGGACTTGTGCTGTCTTGGGATTGTGCATTTTATGGTCCAACCCCGGGTTTAAGACACTGTAACATGATCTTAGACTGAACTCCCATAATCATAAATCTTAAAAAAAAAAAAGTCATGCAGATATGACTACAATAAATAAACACTTTAAAAAAAATTATTAAACCCCCTATAAGACAGAAATTTTGCGTATTTTGGAGGCTACTGTTGCTACTGCAGTGGTGCCAATATACAGTATCATGTTTCTCTTCTGTTTCAATTTATAAGATTACATTTATTAATACAGAATGTGTAAACAATACAAACTGAAAAGTCAGGCCTCTAAATAAAACCAAGGATATGTCAGACGTGTAGAGTGTCAATGAACACGTCTCTTGCATTTTAGGTCGTGTCAAATGGCATGTGTCTCGTTTTATGCAGATTTGACTTGTAAAACTTGCGTCCTGTCCTTCGGTCAGAGTGCTCACTCTGATTGGTTGTTAAACAGATCAAATGAATTCTGGAAAAAGTAGGCTGTGGTGAAAAGAGAAAGCTATTAGCTGCTTTATATGTACAGGTAAAGTTTAATATCTAATTCACACTGGTACAGGCCCAAGAAGCAAACTCTGTCCACTTGAAAACCACAAATCTCAGTTCACTTGCAAGTGAGCTTTATTTCATGGTTCTTGGAAGATGGGACTCAAGTGCAGGAGAGTGGTGGCTGAACTGACTGAATATTGCCACAAAAACAAGGTGCAGCTCAAACAGGAAACCCAACTTAACATGAGATCAAGACAGCGTAACAACCAGGATTAACATGACAAGGTAACAACACACACAACAAACTGGCGAGGGTAACAGAAAACTGGGAGCTTAAATACAGTGGGAAGTGATTGCAACAAGAAACAGGTGGGATTAATTGAGCGGAACCAGAAACAGGGAACAGGAAGTAAAACAAACAGTGTGCAAGGGGAAACAACTACAAAATAAAACAGGAAACAAGACAGAACTACAACACAACTAAAATAAAGTCAAAACAAGACTGAAAGCCCACAGACCATGACACTTTGGTGCAGTTTGCTTACAGTGTGAAAGCAAACAGACCATCAAATTAACCAAAGACAGGAAGTGACTTATAACATCATGGTGGATGGCTCACTGCCTCTCCTTCTCCTCAAACTGTGCTGTTCCTTGTGAAAACCTTAGGTTTGCACACCAAAGTAAAAATGGAGGTTTCAAGACTGCAAAAAATGGTGTTGCTTCATTGTTAGCAGGGAATTAGGCATCTAGGATTTCTCTTTTCTTTCCTGGCTAATCAATTTTTTTCTTCCCCCCGGCTTACTTTTTTTATTAGTCAGTGGAAGTTTCAGGGAATATCTCTCCCAACAACCAGTTGATGTGGCATTGTTCAGTTTGGTAAACTTGAGTGCATCCGGCGATCAGGGAGGCTTCTATTTTTCCCCCAACTTTCATATAATGGAGTTCGCCAGGGTCTGAGCCAAAAAGGTTAAAAAAAGTCCACAAAAACTTGTCAATTTTCCTCCATGCTGCTCGTCCAATGTAATCCAAGTGTCCTGAGTGGGTAGCATCCATAATTTACTCCAAACAACATCATTAAGTACATTTTTAGAGCCTAAATAGTGCTATATCCTTTCTCCTGCAAGCGCACCAAAGCGTGTTCACGACACGACGGAAGCCTCGGCATTCAGAGCCTACTCTGCCGATAATGCAAGGGTAGAAGAAGAAATTCGCTTTTTACATTGTGCTAAGAGCAAACAAGCAATGGACAAACCAGGACAAACACAAGAGGGGTTGGCTATTGATTTAAAACAAAGAAAGAAAGAAAAAAGAGAACGCTCGATGTTGTGAACTCTCATGGACGTGCTTTGCGGTGGCTATATATAATAAAATTGCTGTTTACACTGTGCTAAGAGCGCCAGAGCTGCAGACAAACAGGGACAAACACAGGAGGGGTTGGATATTGATTTAAAACAAAGAAAGAAAGAAAAAGAGAACGTGCGATCTCGTCGGCCATGGCTTCCGTAGTTTCATGAACGTGCATCGGCGCGCTTGCAGGAAAAAGGATATAGCACTGTTTAGTCTCTAAAAATGTACTTCATGATGTTGTTTCGAGTAAATTGTGGACGCTACCTACTCAGGACACTTGGATTACATTGGACAAGCAGTATGGAGGAATATTGACAAGTTTTTGTGGACTTTTATGGACCTTTTTGGCTTGGACCCTGGCGAACTCCATTATATGAAAGTTGGGGAAAAAAGAGAAGCCTTCCTGATCGCCGGCTGCATTTGAGATATTAAAAAAGTGCTCAAGAGTCTTGCTCACCATGAGGGTAGGTGGAAAATAAAGTTAAATCATTCCGTGGGTGAACTATTCCTTAAAGTTCAGGAAGTGGTGGAGCTGTGCATAGAGACCATTCCCTGCCAAAGAGCTATATGCACAACTCCACTACTTCCTGAACTTTAAGGTAGCTCCTCTGTTTCCTATTTTTCATTACCAGACAAACTGATTAATCCAGATGTGCCTGACCTCAGTAACCACGACAATGGACAGATACACCTGTATTAATCAGTTTGTCCAGTAATGAAAGACGGGAAACAAAGGAGCTGGCTTCAGTTCAGGAAGTAGTGGAGTTGTGCATACAGCCCAGGGGTCGGCAATCTGCAGCTCCAGAGCCACATGGCTCTTTTGTCCCTCTAATGCAGTTCCCTGCCGTTTGAAAAAAAATGAATGACTATTTAATGAAAATGTATTCTATTTTGATTTGTGGGGTTTTAGAATGTGATTCTAGAATGTGATTCTAAAATCCCAAGACAAATTTGTCTTGTGCCCAAGACAAATTTACCTTTGCAGGACAATGAAGATTATCTTAACTTTTTTTAAATTTGAAGATTATGATGACCTTGTATGTTTCCTCTGAGCTGGGTGCTTGCGCAATTGCGTACTTTTCCTGTGTCCTCTGAGTACAGAAAATGCAGCGCATAAACTAAAATCCAACTCGACCATATATTAAAATAAAGACATAATCTATTCTGTACCATTTTGCAAAGCAGCCCATTGATTGATGGGTGCAACAAACAGATAACTCCAGTAAAACAATGAGTAATGCTGTCCAGCATATGGTATGATGTGGTTCACATCTTTATGCAGCCATTCAGTGTTATTAACTCCATTTGGTGCTAACATGCTGCACAGCCCTATCAAATCCACAATCATGGAGTTATGGAATTAAACATTAAACACAAAGATTGCAACATTGAGCTATTGTTGCTGCAGTTACGGGCATTTAAAGGTTGGATATGGCATATGGATACAATAGCAACATCATCTGTGTCTAGTGCTGCGTTCCATTTGAACTCGGAAGTTGGAAATTCCCAGTTCCGAGTAGGAAGTTTCAACTGGAATGACCCCCCCAAAGTCGGATTTCCCACTCGGAAAGTCGGACAATCCTCGCAGCTCTGAGTTCAGATTTAAATGCACAGTGTTAGAAGTTTTAGAAGCTCCTGTAATGTTGCATTTATTTACACTTCTTACTAATATCTTATTGCTTTAAATCAGTCATACACGTAATATTGGTTTATATAGATGCAAGGGGAAGCTGCTGTAGTGTAATCCACATTTTTCATGTGCTTTTGTGAACTACAACGCCAGCTGTGCTAACAACGGCTAATAACAATAGCCTTAGCAAACACATTGTTTTGCTAGGCTGCTAACTGGTTTTCCGACCAGTGAACTGGAACGCAAGTTGGTCGGGTGTGATGTCACCCCCCAGTTCCCACTTCCCAGTTCCGAGGTAAATGGAACGAAGCATAGGTACTAGCAGTGGCAGAAAGGTAATTCCAGTCGTTGGGTTGCCAGGCTCGCTGCCGATATGTCAAGTGACTAGCAGCCTGCATCATGTCTGACAAGTATTGCAGAGGAGTTTTATAACTGACAGCTGACGTTTGCTACGTTAGCAAGAGAGTTAGCTTGCCGATCCACGAGAAAAGTTGCCATTTCTGTATTTTGATGTTGTGGAAAATCTTTATGTGGGTCCATCTAGTGTAGCTTCACCTAAATTTGCTCCCCAAATTTACTCTAGTTTTTGCTCTTCTCAGGTCACTCCTCTGAGAGGGGTAACGATATCACGGGGGCTCTGAAGCAGCTGCTTTACTTGCCAACTCCACCATTTTTCCAAGTGCCAGCCTTGCTGTGCCGAACATACTATTGCAACACAGAGACCGTATTTGGCAACCCACAATGGTGGTTTGTATTGGATTGTAGATGTAAATTGTAGATTGTAGATGCCATTGTGAACCCGTGAAAATTTTATTTTATATTTATTTTCAGGCTTAATGTAATTTTTTTTTTTTTAAATGCTGTACTTTCATTCTGCACGCCTCCAAACACCTTGTGTACGTTTTTTTTTTTTTTTTTTAATATAACTTTTTATAAAAATGTTCCACATTTAACCTTTAAAGTGAATAACAAACGAGCAAAAGGTTATCAAGCCAGTCCCACCCTGTTATGTGATGTGCTTTTATTACTTACCCAGGTTTGCCAACGATGGAGAAGTCTAAGAAATGCGTGTGATGAAAACGGAACATTCAGTGCTACGTGGGCAGATTAATTTGCCTTCAGTGCTCTCAAGATTATTTTTCATAGTTCTGTTCACATTTTGTGAAGTACTCCTTTTCTTTTTCAGTTAGACAGCTGAGTGCACGCGGCAGTAAAAGGATGACAACACACAGAGAGGGAAGTTTGGTTTTCTGCCGGTGGATAATTGAAGTTCGGCATCTTTTTTTTTCCCCTCCATGAATAAGGACTCAAATAGACATTGGGTATTTTTCTTAAAAACCCAAAATCTTTTTTCATAGTTTAAAATGTTTTTGCTGCATGCAGCAAAGTAATTTCATTTTCATTCATTGACTTCATAAATACAACACATTTATCATAAAGGCATAGGAAAAAACATTATAGTGTTATTTTATTTTAAAGGAGCCCTATCATGAAAAATGGACTTTTAAGAGCTTTTCAGCGTGTCAGTGTGTTATTTCCTCATCAAGAAATGATTTAAATCGTTATTTTTCTTCATTCATGCATATTTGAGTAATCTACATGAATATTTAAACCAAGCGCTACCTCCCTGCAAACGGCTGACTACCCACCGCGTTACGTATGAACGTGGCACCAATCACGAAAGTCCAAATGCGCACGCTCAGTATCGTAGCAAGACGCCCTGTGTTGAACAGAAACTCGGAGAATCCTATACACACTCTCTGAGGAAGAAACTAACACCTGCAGGAAGATTTCCTCAGAGACAAGCAGCCATCAGCTAACAGACGTTTGCTCCAGAGTTCAGGAGATTTTTCTTCCTTTTTTTCTTCTTTTTTTTTAAGCTCTAGAGGACAGCAAGTTGGGGAAAATGCAGTTACGTTCAGCGTGGGAGTTTATTGTTGTACTGGATGAATCGACTTGCCAGAAGTGGTTGGATTATAACTTCAAGAGCAGGGAAAAAAACCTCAACTTTGTGTGTGAACTGGGATTACTTCTGAAACCTGACGCAGTTCCTGCTATAAAAACGCGCATGGACAGACAACAACACTGGTGAGTCAACACATCTCTCAGCTCAATGCTAACTGTTAGCCTATGATTTGTTCGCTAAATTACTTACTTGTCAGGGGTCTCTGTGGTACTTCTGTGGTACTGCGTGTACTTCAGACTCCATATCAGACTCTGGGTCGAGCGCATACAGCTCCATAACAGGCTGCTCCCTTTGATCCCGTTGATCGGAGTCCGATTATCCATCAATGTTTACAAGATCCATGTTAGTGCTGCTTAGCTCAGCGCTAACTGTTTGCCTATGATTTGTTTGCTAATTTACTTACTTGTCAGGGGTCTCTGTGGTACTTCTGCGGTACTGCGTGTACTTCAAACTCCATATCAGACTCTGGGTCGAGCGCATACAGCTCCATAACAGGCTGGTCTGTTTTATCCCGTCGATCGGAGTAATTATCCATCAATGTTTACTACTAACATCCACATGAGAGCTGCCGGTGCCGGTGCTACAGACAATTCTGTGACCCTTCAGAATAAGTGTCTCTTCCGGGGCGACGTCATGAAATGGGCGTAAAACATGCTGCAATTGGTCGAGAGCTCCGCGGTTCAGGACAGTCAGCCATCTTACTTCCGTGTTGGAAATTAGACGCATCGAAAAACTAATATTTAACACCAAATTAGTTTCTATAGTAACGATGGGAACATATCTAGCTTATAAATGCCTATATTTGACTTTTGGAACATTTGAAAAGCATGATACAGCTCCTTTAAATGTCAAAAGTGATTTGTGGGTCCCAGAAGTTTCTTTATTTTAGGAAACGGGTCCAAATGGCTCTTTGAGTGGTAAAGGTTGCCGACCCCTGATACAGCAAATTGAACCGAGTGCCTCAGTCCAGCCTGGTGTGAATGTGCCATAAAATGGATATCTTTGTAACATTATATTTTGCAATTTGTATTGTGATTGTATAGTTTCTCTTGGCAATGATACTTTTATAAGCCTATTTGGCTTCTATCTCTTCTCGCACGTTGCTATAGCATTTCAAAGCCTGTTTATTTTGGTGTTGTTTGATCTCTATTCTTTTTTTAAAAAATATTTCATCTCAAATTGTTACTTTAATTGGCTAAATAAATAAATCAAATCAACTTCTCATAGTTTGTCTCTTGTAGCTTGAGTAAATGCATGTGGGAGGTGCTCAGTGGATCGGTGCTCGACAATGCAGCTGAGGTGGATTACGGTAGTCCAACAGCGATCCACTGAGTTTTCAACACAAAGCTATCATCAGAAGACAAGTTGAAAAAAAAAAATTTAAATTCTGTAATGTTCAATACAGTGCTGTCGGTTTGGTATACACCTGTATTGAAGGCTTCAATATGAATACATGTATTGTTGCACCCCCAATATATATATCTCATCATGCAAATTCCCCACTGAAAGGCAGCAGCAGATTTCAACCAGCACTTTTTTTTTCACTGAGGCAACAATGCTTTTAGTTTCTTGTTCTCTATTCAGACAAACCTTACGTTTTTCACTGTTGATGTCTGAATAAAGAACAAGAAACAACTTGCAAGAAGACAAGATTAACATTTTTTAACTAAAAATGCTTTTAACCGCACCACTATGCAACCCTTCACTTCAAAGTTTTTTAAACAAATAAATAAATGCAAACTTCCATGCATAAATAAGTAAGGAAATTAAATAAGGAATTTTTCTTGGGATGCTGCTGTAAAAAATAATGTTTCATCCCAATATTAAAGTTTTTTTTTATCAAATCATCTTCTTTTAGTTATTCAATGTTAAAGAAATTCCAACCAGTTGCCTCCTACCGTACTTTCTATTTGCAACAGATGAATTAAAAAAACTATAGATTGTGTCAATTTATTGTCAGCGTATTTTTAAAAATGTTCATAGTGAATATTTCTGCAAATATATTCAAAAGCAGTTAAAAGATGGTGCTCTGCTGTTTCCATCATGCACCCCGTTTAACAGAATAACTGCCCCATGTCACAGGCTCGCTGGCATAATTAGCCTACTGTGGCTTTTATATGGGGGCCATTATCACTGGCTATAAACAGCCACTGTAGTTAGTTGCCCCTCTATGTTGGTCAGATGCAGGATCAGTCATGTTTTACAGGCCTCATGTGCTCCCCATGCGTCAAACACGTGTGCTGTCCACCTCCATACAAGTTCACTCTGGGTAAACACTGTGGGTGTATTTCGCATCCACTCAGGCAGGAGGATATAAAAGAGTCGACTGATGATTTGAAACAGTGCTGATTTCTGGCAGACATTTCAGTTTTACCCATCTGTAATTTGCATTCCTTTAAGATGTTACAATTACATTTACAGCTCTCACATCTCTTTTTTTTAATTGTGCAACTATTAATACCATTTCTTAATCAAAAATGACTGTAATTCTTACTTTCTCAGAAGTTAAGGAAAGCATTAAAGAAGCACTGATCAAATTTGTCATTTAACACTGCCATTTGCACATTTTAATAAATTTGTACAAGTGAGTAATTTATGGATTTGCGATGTGTCATAATAGTGCACTTTACACTTTATGTAAAGTTTAATTTATTTGAGACTTTTTCTACAACCTCAGTACCAACAAACCCATTATTTAATTGATTCAAGCAGATTACCAAATAATGATAAGATTAAGATTAAGTTACGGCACTCAACAACAGTTACATTTAGAGACACATTGTCCTGCTTTTTATCTTTATTTTATGACTTGGAGCTGCAGCTGCTTCAGATCATCTGAATTTACTCTGTGTAGCACACATGTAATGTCCCCTTGCTAAACACTCCTACTCTGGTCATTAGCAAGAATAAGCTTTGGCTTTAATTATAAAAATGCCAGCCCTTGGATCCAGCTGTTTTATGGGTCCTGAGAATTTTTATATGACTGGTTTTCAAACATGAAATGGATTGCTTGTGTGTGCTTAATCAACAGTTGTTAATTTATAGAGCCTCAGGCCCCTAAAAGGAGAGATTCTTTTTCTTTTGCTGGTGACCAGAATAATATGCGACCAACCACAACAACAGAACCAACACATCTAAAAAATAAATAAATAAAACACTGTGTACTGTGCTATTTTTAGCCAATTGGGGAAAAAATGGGATGAAGAAGAGAATATGTATTGTGTATCATTTTGTTATTTGGAATTTAAATTAATTCTGTACTATTTTAATCCCCCATACTCCACATTACGTTTGGTTTCTATATATTCTTAAAAGATTTTACCATTGCTTTTGTTATATCTATGTAGCTTTTGCCTTCAATTAATGATTTGTGTTTCTTCTCTAATTTCTTTGCTTTTTACGACTGCTGTGTTTATGCTAGAGGGTAAAGTGTAACCTGGACTGCTTTAGGATTGAAAATGCTGCATTTTATCAATAAAGAATCAAAAAATTGATTAATTACTGTGTTTTCCCCCAAACTGTTCAAGCAGCGTTTGACGATCAATGATTGACTGTGTATTGAAAGCCAATGCAATTTACTCTTAACAAGGTTTCAGCTTGAGAGGTTAGTGAAGAGAATGTGATGATCCATGTTTTGTCTCAAATTAGTGACACACAGGAAATAGCGACAGGATGGACTTGAACCAGACCAGCTGTGGCAAGGACCTCAGCATCTGAATGGTCTAGTGGGTGAACTACATGTCCCATTATCAAAATCTTAACTGGTCAATAATCTTGAAACCAAAACAGTAGCCATTCTGTTTAGACACTAAACTGAAATAGTGGAAATGGTGAACATAAAATAAGATAAATATAGTATTAATTTGTATTTTCATCACTGTCATGTCAGTGTTTCACTCAACTCCGGAGCCACTTGCATGATACATCATACTTGTTAAATCAGTTTAAGTTAAGTTGAAGCTGCCTGATAACTGTTGTTGGCTCAGCATGGAACAGTTTCCGTGTATCCAACTTTAAATACAATTTTGCCTTTGAAACCTCTTTGCAGTGAGAACCCGCTGAATGGATTGAAAACACCAAAAATGGTAACAGGAGTCATGCTTCAAAAGTACACTTTAAGAGAGACACCACACAGTGACTTAATGTTTGGAGTATCTGAGAAGCTATTTGTTGACTGTTGAAACCGCACTGTCTCAACAGTTCCTGAGATAAACATGCCAGCATTAGCCACTGGTAAATCTGGCCGAGCAGATGTGGCCACTATTGAGTTTTTGCAGAAACAAAGGAAAAGTCAAGGTTTTTCTTTTTCTAGATGGAAAATGTCTACATTAATTCGCTTTATGAAAAGGGTAATTCTCCTCGCAGTGTGGTTCGCTGGGGTTGTTCTGCCTGAGTGAGAGGCAAAGGGGTAAATTGTACTTTCACACATGTTTTAATTCAGGTTCTTTCCATTAGAACCTGTAAGATTGAGAGGAAACTGCTCACTAGAAAAATAAAGCTCTGGGTATCTGCCTTCTTTCAACTTTCTATTGTGAGTGATTCTGAAGTTTCTCGGGGGCTGCTCCTGGACCACGTGCTCAGGAAGAAAGTCAATAAAAATGATTTACAGTTTTTGAATGATGACCTAGAAGATCCAGAAGGATCCAGGCTTTGCATAATTATTACAGTGTACTCACACATACCCCCACCTTCTCTCACAAAGGCCTCTTTATAAGTGGGATGCCTGACATGGGTCCACACCAAGCTGAATGATCACAGGACAAAAGCTGAGGGCAGAAGGTCCACCTGCTATAAAGAGCAGGCATTAAGGATTTTATCAGGGAGAAAAAGGAAAGGCACCCCATGCAGATTAATAAAATAACCCCAAGGTTCCTCGGTGCACACACAGACTGATCTCCTATTCCCTCACCAGAAATACAACACACAGAGACATACACACACACAGAATACCTATGGCCTATCTACTTGCTACCTGGCAACAACTGATGAAAAAAAAAAAAAAAAATGCCAGCAGTGCCCCATTATTAAAATTTCCTGGGCAGCAGTGTTTGAACCCCAGTATGCTGTCATTGTCTCTCCTCAGCTTCATAAAGAACCTAACATTGGGGTAGCAAGAGAGCAAAGAGAATATAAACTTTCTCACTCTTGTCAAGAGGTTGCTGGCTTTGCTCACCAACTTTTCCTCCAATTTTATGAGAATACCACCCTCCCCGCTACTACCACCCCCGCAGACCCCCCGCCCCCACCCTTTACTCAAGTCAACTCAGGGTTTTCTTCAACTCCCTCCTTTCCCTCTGTCATGAATATCACTTTGACTAATCACCAGACAGTCGCGATTTTCATAGGAAAGTTAAAAAGCAGCAGAAATATATCAGTTGAGGTCATATTGATGGTGAGATGCAGAGAGCCGATCCTGTAATAAACTGTCGTTCAGTTTATTTCAAATGTGGGGAATGGACACACCATTTTGGCTAGAATGTGTGATTAACACCACACATTAGTCAGGCCTGTTGGGGGGGGGGGGGGGGTGTCCCGCTGAGTTCAGTTCAGTGGTAAACTACAACCTTTCGTCTACAGTCACAGAGAGCAGGCTTTTCAATACCTACATGTGTAATAACACATGTGCATTATAGCCTCCTAGCTGGACTTTATTCAGACGAAGTACTCCATATGAGAACTGATGTAGGCTACGGTGTGGGTATTCCAACCCATTTATTTACAGACAGACACCATAGACAATGTAAGAGCTGTAAACAAAGTAAAAAAGATAAATCATTCTCTGCTCAAACATATCTTTAGCTTTCTATACCATAACAATGCATAGGGCATGCTAGTATTAGCTCCCGCTAGCATTAATTCACACTGGTATTAGCTTGTTAGCTAGCTCCGAAAACGTGCTCACATGATGAAATAAACCCAAAAATATTACAAAAAAGAAATTACACATACAGTATGCTCCACATTTATACCTGTTTGCCTTCCAGCTAGGTACTCATAAGAATAAGAAGGAATGAGAACGGATTCTCATGGAGATAACCGTTGCATCATGATCATCTTGACGTTGTTTACTTCCGCTGAGATCAACTGAGCATGCTCCGAAGTGAGCAGGAAAGGGAAACCATACAACTGTCTTCAAAATAAAAGTCATGTGAACCCTTTAAAGGAATAATACACCCACAGAATGATGTGCGTTCATTTTCTACTCACCGTCATGCTAAGCAAGACTCTGGAGCACTTTTTTAATGTCTCAAATGCAGCCGGAGATCGGAGAGGTTTTCGTTTTCCCCCCAACTTTCAAATAATTGAGTTCACCAGCGTCCAAACCATAAAGGTCCATAAAAATCCACAAAAACTTGGCAATATTCCTCCATACTGCTCGTCCAATGTAATCCAAGTCTTTTGAGTGGGTGGCATCCATAATTTACTCAAAACAACATCATTTAGTATATTTTTATAGCTTAAACAGTACTACATATAGCCGCCAGAAAGTGCGTCCATGAGAGTTCACGACACTGCAGAGGCCGTCGCGGTCAGTGACAACTCTGCCGATAATGCAAGTGTAGAAGAAGAAATTAGCTTTTTACATTGTGCTAAGAGCAAACGAGCTATGGACAAACCGGGACAAACACAGGAGGGGTTGGCTATTGATTTAAAACGAAGAAAGAAAGAAAGAGAGAACGCTTGATGTTGTGAACTCTCATGGACGCGCTTTGGGTGGCTATATGTAGTACTGTTTAAGCTTTAAAAATATACTAAATGATGTTGTTTGGAGTAAATTATAGATGCTATCCACTCAGGACATTTAGATTACATAGGACGAGCAGTATGCAAGAATATTGCCAAGTTTTTGTGGACTTTTATTGGTGCATTGGTGAGCTCCATTATATGAAAGTTGGGGGAAAACAAAAACCTCTCCGATCTCCGGCTGCATTTGAGATATTTTAAAAAAGTGCTCCAGAGTCTTGATCAGCATGACGGTGAGTAAAAAATGAACGCACATCATTCTGTGAGTGTACTATTCCTTTAAGGCGAAATACGTTACAAAATTTTCACATCACACACAAGCATACACGCACACACACACACACGCAAACATGCACACATATACCCTTCTCTTTCGACCTTTTCTATTCAAAACTGACCCGCTTTTACTCTGTATGTTCAGCTGACAGCTCTTGCTCACAGTGATTATCTGTCCTTGGCTACCTTCTCAATCCCTCTTACTATGAAATGATCCCCTCAATCACCCCAGTATGCACACACACACACAAAATGCAAGCACACATACACACATTCAAGTGAAGGTTCCTCTTTCTTATGCACCTGTCTGACCCTTGTTAATCTTCCCCATTAGTGTGTATAATAGAATTTCAAGAATCAATACTTATTTATTAGAAGTTCCAGCTCCTGATACAATGCACGTGTGTGTTTTCTATTTTCATAACTTTGTGCCCACTCGGCTGTCCTGTGTCACTGCCTCACTCTGCTTGCCTCACGCTGAGAGAATGTTTGGGTATAGCCGCTGGGATATTTGCAGCTTTAATAGATGCACTGTCAGAAAAACCTGCTTATAATGCCACAGGCTGCTATGTTTTCACAGACCCCAGCCAGGCTCGTGCTATCAATTGCTGTCCGCGCTGAGCCCAGCCTAATTCATAAGCTGATGACAGCACAGTGGATCAACAGTGTCACTGTCATCTGTGAATTGTATGAGTCATGGGTCGGGGAATGAACAGTTTGGAGATCAGAAGAGGGAGCTTTGTGGTTTCCTGGAATGTTCACCACACTGATGCAGCACGGGATTAAGAGCAAGGCTGTCTTGATAAGATTGATGCTGATAGATTCTTTCTTTTTTTTTTTCTTTTTGCAGTGTCACATGTACATAAAGCACATATCTGCTTTATTTGATGGTCAGCTTATTTTTAGCTGAGAAATGGTTAGCATGTTCCAAATAGTCTTTCAGATCCTCACATTCCCCTCAAAGGTGCTGCAAACAAATCTAATATTAACAATAAATGTTGATTAGAAACAGCTGCACTCTTGATACTAAATGAAGGACTGATAAGTGAACTTTATGAATTAAAAAAATTAAGAATCATATTCCATCTGGAGTTTTGGAAAAAAGAAAGCAGAACTAAAAGGAGAGTAATTTGGGGTAAAAGAGTTGTTAAATCACTGTGCATGTTAATGTTAGCCTAATGGTGAGCCAGCAAATTTTATATAATGCAAGGAAACCAAGACATCAAAACCAGGCAAAAAGTCTATCTTAAAACTCAGATGGTCATTTTTTTTTAAACTGTCCTTTCAAATCATTGTTGTGGTTCATAGCATCGGGTTCCTGCCTATCTAAAGGACACAACAATGATCACAAGGGACACAAATCTATTATCTAGCTTTGCCAATGTAAGAAAACTTTAAATTTTAAATGTTCACTTGATTAGTGAGAACTAAGCACATCAAACACTTCTGTTATACACAGTTGGTTGTCAGATGGACAAAAGGTCTTTAATGAAGCTGCAGGAAATAAGCTCATACATCTACAAATGCACACAGCTGAACAGTTGAACAGCTGAATTCACAAACAACGTCCCTCTGCAATGAGACCAGTAAGTAGATGCAGGGCTCTGGTTCAAGGTTAGAGACAAGTTATGGGGTTTCCAGGTAATACAGTAAGTGCTGGAAATCACTGGTTCACAGTGGATATGCAGCATCACTGTGGATGCACCAAAATAGCCAAAACAAAAGTAAATAAATAAAACTAACTGTAGCTTTTGAAGATCAATATATTATTTGAGGAAGAGGAAATTTAAAAAAAAAAAACACGATCCCTGCTTAAATTTCACATTAAGCCTAACTGCACATGCTTGTGAAGTATATAGCTTTTTCTTCTTTTTCTTTTTTTTTTTTTATGCTTTTTCTAGTCTTTATGTCTAGTGTAAATTGACAGTGACTGGAGACACAGCATGGACAAGAAATAAAAAGAGGTCCTCATATTACAGTTTTTTCTCCAATGGTTTGGCTCATTTCTCGAATCAGAATTTACATTGTCAAAACTCTAAGACCATTTGGCTGAATAGTCTTACAGTTCTCTCAACACCACAGCTCACTTGCAAAAGCTCATATCTCTCCCAAAACAGTTCATTCATCCTTCAGAACTAAATTTCTTTCCCATGCAAATAGTCCAAGCCACCAAAATGGACAGATCCTTCTCAATTACTGTCTCATTTCCCTAAACAGACCGGACGTTCTCACCAGTCTTGGTGCTTTTGCTAAAATAACCCGGAGTTTTCAGCACAACACCACGGTGTACCTGCAGAAGCTCATATCTCTCCCAGAACAGTTCATCATCGTGTCAAAATCAAGTTTCTTTCTCATAGAAATAGTCAGAGCACCCAAAATGCATCATTCCTGTAGCATTGTGTAAGCACTACAAGCCAAAATCTACAGGTAATTTTATCACTATGGCAGAGGACCATGGAAATATCCCTCATTTCCACCTCTCAGTTTTAGCTCAGTCCTTCATTGACAATGGTTATTGCGCATTGTGCTAAGTTTTTTTTTTCTTTTTGT
This sequence comes from Atherinomorus stipes, assembly GCA_023101725.1. Taxonomy (NCBI): domain Eukaryota; kingdom Metazoa; phylum Chordata; class Actinopteri; order Atheriniformes; family Atherinidae; genus Atherinomorus; species Atherinomorus stipes. Next base: position 440,691 of record JALJCO010002294.1, on the reverse strand, counting down.
GTAGCTAACAGAGTACAGTTATGTAAAAGAAAAAAAAAAGATTTTACAGTAAGATTAGCGTTTGAGATCACACACTGCACAAATACTGCTAAGGAAATTATAACCTAAGATTTGCTCTGGTTCATTTACTTTTACTTGGTCAGGTGCCTATTTGGGGAGGCAGTGGCTCAGGTGGTACAGCCAGTCAGCCAATGATCGAAGGATTGGCAGCTCGAATCCCGATCCCCCAGCCATCTTTCGTTGTGTCCTTGGGCAAGACACTTAACCCTCCTTGCCTCCAGTGGGGGCACCATTGGTGTATAAGTGTGAGAATGTTCCAGTGGTGGTCGGAGGGGCTGTAGGCACGAAATGGCTGCCACATTTCCATCAGTCTGCCCCAGGGCAGCTGTGGCTACATACGTAGCTTACCATCACCAAGTATGAATGAGGACTGAAAGGAATAATGAACCTACTGTGAGCGCTTTGAGTACCTTGAAAAGTGCAATGTAGTCTTGTTCAAGCTCACTCTCTCTCTCTCTCTCTCTCTATATATATATATATATATACATATATATATATATTTGTTTGGCAGCGTTCACAATCATGGACAGCACCTGTCAGGTAACTAAACATGTTGTTTGATTGGTCATCTGATATGTGTGAAACAACTCCTTCATTAGTGACTGTCAATTATGTAATCATATTGTTACAGTAAATGTTCCAACAGATTCATATGGTTTTCATGGTATTACTAGTTTTGACAGTTGAACAGACTATTCTGTATGTGATGATTTCTACAATGAAATGATGCTGATATGTTTTGGAAAGAACAACCGTTACACTGAGAATCAACAGACAGATCAATAAGATCTATTAACTTGGAAATTGTGTAGGATAACTGTGCTAACTGTGGGCTAACTGTACTCAGTCATTTTCAAAGATGTCATGAAACATTGAGACATGTACTAAGACATTTGCAATTTAATGAAATAAATGAGAAATGCAATTATGTTATGAACAATAGCCAAATGGTTTGGAGGTTTGTCCATGTTGTTTTGAGAGAGTAATTTCTTATTCGAGAAATGAACCAAACCAATGGCGAAAAACTGTAACTCAGAGGATCTGGTGACATACAGTACATTTTTAAAAGTGGACCCAGCTTTGGCATGAGTGAGGTTTGACTCTTTCAAACTTTAAAACTTAAGTATCATTCTTTATCATCAGTTTGGTTATTGCTGAATTACACATTTCTGTAATACTGGACTTGACAGGGGGACCAACACAAAGGAGATGAATCAACGGAAAAGAAAAGCATAAAGAGAAGGAAAAGGAGACGAATACAAAGAAAAAAAAACACAGACATAACTTTAAAATCAAAGCCAGAAAAGAAAAACCAGACAACCAGCTGGTGCACCTGTAGAGAAACTGAACAATAACCTGTAACCTCTGTAAGGGAGCAAAACAGAGAATCATCAGGAGCACCTATGAAGACATTACTGAGAAAAACATGAACAACAACCACAATACCAGAAACAAGTATATGCAACTGTTTATGTGTGTTAGTGAATAAAGGTGGATGTCATTTCAGAGAGAGAGAGAAAAGTCAATAAAAAGCACAATGTTTGTTGAAACACTGTGAACACTGACAATTATGTTAAAAACCCATAATAGATAGATAGATAGATAGATAGATAGATAGATAGATAGATAGATAGATAGATAGATAGATAGATAGATAGATAGATAGATAGATAGATAGATAGATAGATAGGCTAAAATAGGAGGAGACATGTTTTCTTTTCTTTAAAAAAAAAAAGAAGAAAAAGAAAAAAAAAACTTGTAGTGTGCATCCATCCTTGGTCGGCCGGGTTTATGCACCTGCCAGACTTCATTTACAGGTGTCGACTGATTCTCTCACTGGACGGTCACAGGGACTGACCAAGTGACCTTAACCTTCTGCACCCCAGTGCCACATACACACCCCTACACACACCCAAACACACACACACCCTCCTACTCCTGAGGGTTGGTGAGGCTTGTTCTGACTGGGACACAAAGACGAGCATTATTCCTCTATATCCCTTACACCAAACCACTGAGATGAAGGAGGGGGAGGAGGGAGATTTCATAATTTTTCATAGCCTTTCATCAGAATATTTTTTACATTTTTTTCTCCCCATTCTTTGCTAAACCATGACAGCCATACGCAACTTTCCATGTGATATTACATTTCATAGTGTGCCAGAGTTTAATAGAGGCCTTCCAGTGCAGTTGTTTTAATACAAGTCTATTTAAATTTACTTGGCATTTTCACTGTGTGTATTAGAGTCACATAATGCTTCACTTAATGTCCCTGGCAAAGTTTGGATTAAGGGGTCTGCCTCTGCGGAGGTGAAAGGGTTTAAAACAATGCATCAATCTCTGTTATGTCTCACGGTCCTGGTCCTGAGTTAGTACAGGACAAACAGGGAAGTATTCCCATAAAGAAAAAAAAAAAACCCACACTGTGTTTGCATTGCTTTCCTCAGCACAGTGACTGATGGATGACCAGAAGCCACAGTGAGGGAAAAGCACTGGAGTCGTGCATACTGTTCCCCCTAAACATCAACACTCTAGTTAGACAAATGAGGCTTCAGCCCCCTCCTCAGCACTGCTCTGCTGTGGTCTCCAGAGGCTGCAGCTCACTAAATCTGGGGGATAAATCCCAAAGTTTCTCCACGCAACAGAATTTATCACCACAATGTCTCTACTTGTGTTATCTGCTTCTGCGTGCTGAGCAATGTCTGACAATATTTATATTCTCCTGATTTGAGACACTTTCAGGGGTAATACCTCCTAAATGTTATTCTTGTAAAATGGCATTGCATTTGGGCACATCAGAGAGGTCAAGTGCTGAAGTTCACCAGTGACTTACTGATGGCCATGCTGGTCTATCCAGAATCAAGAATGTGCTTCAAGCTTTTATGGAACTAACTCCCTCTAGAGGCAATACAAAGAGATGCTCCTGTTGGGGATTTTCTCTCTTTACATTTATCTATCTCTGTCACATACTGTGTGTGTATATATATATATATATATATATATATATATATATAACAAAATCATGTTTTTCTAGTCCATTTTTCTAGCACATCTTGTAGCCTACATGAAATTTTAATTTACTGACAGGCAGCATTTTTGAAGAGCAATTTCAAATAATGAAAAGTTGTAAACTTCATTGCAAACTTACAGTAGGTTATGATTTGATTGACTTAAATTTGCCTGTATCTGAAGAAAAAGAATAGATCTGTATACATTAAATTAAGTTCCTTCAGAAGCTTTTTAGAAAGTTCTTTCTTAGCATAATTAGGCTACAGGTGTTGCTTAAACAAAGAAGACGTATCTGGAAGAACTTAACCGATTATTAAGGTATTTTATTTCATTTTTGATGAGAGGTAGGATAACTTTTTAGCTTCAGTTCATCCAAACGTGGAAAATGAATATTCAACCTTTCGATCGCACTTTTTCTTATTTGGTTAATTTTAAAAGATGAACAAAAACGACAAATCCGAGCTAATCATAGACTGAAATACCCCCTCTCTCTCTCTTCCTCTCTCTGTCTCTCGCGGGGGGCATGCCCTCTAAATAAACTTTAGAGCTCATTGGGGGGGAGGGGGGGGGGGGGGGGGGTGCGAGAGAGAAAGAGAGAGAGAGGGCTGCAGTCATCAGCGGGCCGGCGGGAGGGGTGAATGAGTCCTGCACGCAAAGCAGAAAAGCGCTGAAACTGCGGAGATTCACTCTGGTTCAGTTACAGCTAGCAGGAGGAGGTGTGCGTTTGACAGCCAGACCTTAACAAACTTACTTTGTGGTGTTGCTTCTGTCGTGGCTTTTACTTTTTTGTGCGCGCGTTTCAACTGATGCTGAGATGAAGCCGAGACCTTCAGCACGTCTGGGGTGTTAGCGTATACACACACACGCACGCACACACTCACACACACCGGGACGCACGACGTATCTAACCCAGAGAGAAACGAGGTGAGGGAGGGAGAGGTCAATTCGGAGTTCCACAAATGGATTTACTATCTGAGACTTCTTGAGTCACGCCAAACACCCGTTAATAATTCTGTTCATCTTATTGGCAAACACTGATGTTTGATTCCTCTCCTGCGCGCAACAGATGCCAGTCAACCTTTTTGCCTCATTTGGATATTTTTTGAAAGGAATGTTCTTCATCACTAGCAGGATAACGGACCCTTGACTCAGCCTGGCTTTCTTGGCACTTATGTGGATCCTATCCAGGATGTTACAGTTTAAACGGCCCAGGCACAATTGGGCCACCGGACACTATCATCACCACATATCACCCTGGGCGTCCTGCTGTGTCTAGGAATTATCCACACTCCAGCCTCTGCCTCCGTTTGGGGGGAAAGAAAACGTGAAAAAAAAAAAAAAAGTTTTGGTGAACATTGACATTGGCTTTACAAGTCTCATCTCTGGGCTACTATGCAATTACAACTGATCTCCTTTGTTTTGATCATCTTGCACTGCATGGATTACACAGGTTGTCAGCCGCACAGCAGCTCCAGGCACCGGCCACATAATCGTGAGTAGTGCAGATTTTTTTTCTTCTTTACATTTTATTTATATTAATTTTTATCAAATTTATGTTTGATTTTTTTGTTTTTTGTTTTTCTCGAAAATAAAAGCTCCTCCTTAGGTTGGGCCACAAAAATCCCCTTTTTCAAATAGCTGGGGTTCCACCACTGTCTTTCTGAATTGATCAATTAATGACGAATGATTGATCCACTGAGTCTGTGTAGAGAATTTTTAGACGTAGGCCTGTAGGTCGTTAGATAACACTTAAATCACTTGAATACCTAATTATACTCAACACAGGTTTGTAAGACTAAACTAATTTCAGGGTATTCTTAATGTGCCTTCTATTTCTGTTGTGAGCCTCCGATTTCAGAAGGAAGGAAAAGAAAAAGACACCCTTGCACTTAGTCATGATTGCATACATGTAGCTCAAAAATGTGGGTTTATTCCAAAAAGTGATCTTTTTTCCCTCTTTTTTAAAATTTAGTGTAGAATATCTAACTCTATAGTCTCAGCATCATGATATTGGCAAACTCAGACCATCAGCAGCCCTTCTTGCATTTTCTGCGCACTGATCCTTTGAAACTTAATTGGAATTGTCACCTGAAGCCCACAGCTGCTGCTCGCGCGCAGCGTCCCCGTCCTCCTGCTTCCCATCGCTCTCTAGCGGTCAGCACTGCAGACTTCAGGCATAGACTCTGCTGTCCGGGTCTCAGAGCTGATAACTGTTCATGTAAAAATTGCCTCTTCCGTTTCCATATTTGGTGATGCAACGTACATGTTGGATTATTTCTTTATAAAGCAACATTATTATGGGGCTAAGTTTGTTTTTTTTTTCCTGATGCTATAGCGCGTGATTCTGATGCATGCAGTGCCAGCCAGAATGTGAGATCATGTCCCATCTTGATTTTGTAACTGCCCGAACTGACACTAGTCTCCACCACGCGCAGGAGATGTTCATCATTATGTGTGCTGGTATTTCACCTCCAATTTATCTCCCAAGGGTCCAACTTTATGTCTCATCTCTTGGGCTGTTACCAGCTTTTTTTCCCCCATGACACTATTAAAAAAGTATCAATAAAGTGTATTTTTCTGTTCAGCCCACGCACACTTTATCACTGAGGGTCTCCAGATGTGCTCTGTGACTAACTCTTTTGGAGAAGAGCAATGATAACTGGAATATTCCATGTATTACTTGCCAGCGTGTCTGAAAACTGTCTGTGATCTACAATAATAGACCTTCAGAGTGATGTTTTTATCCCTACCACCTGGGGCTGAAACCTCTAGCTGTGGCTCTCTGTCACAGAGATCACAGATCTCAGAGCTTCACTCTGTATAGCTTTTATTGACCAATTCGCCTCCTACTTTAATTGCTAGATGTATGTTTGCAAGTGAAAATGTATAATCTGAACATTTGCGTGTAAGCATTATACTCTACACCTTATCACAGATCCTGTCTTTAATTATTTGCTGCACTCTAAACAATTTTCAAGAGCATCATACACAAAAAGTGGAAGTTTTTGATTCTCAGCATTCTCGAAGAGTGAAAAAGACAATTTAGAGGGTTTTTTTTTTTTTTCTTAAAATGAAATATTTTCTATATCAGTCAACAGTGGTGTAGGAGGATACGCTGAAATGCATTTTCAGCCTAAAAAAATTAGATCAAATCCTTCATAACTTTAGTGAATTTACATACTATTCAATGATGTGATTCAGCACTGCAGATAGGATGAGCAGTGACGCATCGTTTCATTTTTGTGTGAAGAGCAATCTTCTGCCTTCCACACTGAATCAGTAACAATTAATTGATGTGTTCTTCTATGAATCCAAACTTCCTCCAGGGATGCAGATATCTAACACTTTGGGAGATATCAGGGAGGATGGAGGGATTAATGGGTGAAGGAGTACAGACTTAAGAGGCAAGGAAGGGGGCAAGAGTGAGTTGGGAGTCAATGACCATTCAGTTAATAGGTCAGAATTACCATGCAACAGACAGAACCCGTGACCCACACTTCCTGTCTGTGATGATGCCGCCCAAAAAATGAAGGTCTTGGTTCAGAGAGTTTGTGCATTAAAAAGGTAATAAATATTTTGTGTAAACACATTGCAAAGATGCAGATATTAAAGCCATTTTTACCATTTTCTTTTTCCGTTTATATTATACTTCATGTTTTATGCTTCACTTTACATGAGCCGTCCCCATTCTGTGTGTGAGGATGTGTTTATTTCATGTGTGACTTTGTTGGTGCGTTACGCAAGATGCTGCTGTCCAGCTGAGGTTTCGCTGGTGCAAGTGCAAGGGCAGGGCCAAATTCCGACGTCTTAAGGCTTCTGTGAATCAGGCCAGCTTGGCAGGAACACATATGGGCAAATCGTCAACACTTGTAAAGAAAGTCAAGATATTTCAAACAAAGTATCCATGATCTATGGTAAACTGGCAGTGAAACCCTGAACTGAGAAGCACGGCCAGCGTAAGACATGAAATGCCAGGGCTGGAGAGGAAAACTAATTCCTTGGGTGCTTGCAGGGGTTGATTTTAATTTACTGACCATATGTGGCTCCTGCAACATTTTTAAAACCTCTTTTAGGAACAAGCAAATGTGTAGCATGGTCCAACAAATGTGAAACACGGGTCATCTATTGTGGTTATTGCCACCTTACTGACTGTCACAGATGTCTCTCCATATTCATCAGTCCTTGAACTCCTGCTCACGTCACAAAAGTGCACCAATTTCCTTATATACATACAGTTTATACATACAGTGATGCTGAACTTCTGAACTGCACACAACCTGTCACCATATCTGGTGTCTGAAGACTGATCCAAACTCTCCTTGTTGCTCCTCTTTGTGCTCTGACAACTATCTAATATGGAGGATATCATGAAAAAGCCTCTCCAAGAGTGGGAGCTAGCACTTACCTACTCTATTAGTGTTTTAGATTAACTTAAACCCAATACCATGCTGATACAGTTCGCATGATACAAGATCAAAATATCAGGAAAATGTCTTTATATAAATAAAACCTGCAGCCGGGGTTTTTATCATTGAACTATTTGTGAACAGTCACATTTTGTGTAGATTGGGATAATGGAAATGTTGCACTGATGTACTCATAGTCACAGGGATTTTCACTTCAAGCAAGTGTTTTTTTTATATTACTAATTCAAGATGCTGCTCACTTTGACTTCATGCTTTAACATGATGTTTTGGATTGTTTTCCTCAGCGGAAACAGATGCTACATTATACATGTTGAAGTTCTGCCTTTAAGTTTGTTTTTGTTTTTCTGTGTTTTTAAGGAATTTTTCAAAATGATTTGAACTCATTTCCACCTATTGTATTTTGTTTACCTTATTATGTATCGATTGTGAAAGTTATCTGATGATGATGCTACGGTATATTGAAGATGCACCATCGTGTCACTGAGCAAAGACCAAATGTTTGTATTCAAAATTACTAAAGCTACTGCCTTGAAAAGACGCCTAAATACTGAAAATTTCAACAGTCTGTAATTGATTTACTCAAGAGACAAATCCTGGTTAGTGTGACATTCAGATGAAAAGATAAACCAATAAAAAGGTTAAATGAAATATCCCTGTAGCTTTAGAACAGCTTTATTACATTTTATTCGGCAAACACTTTTATCCAAAGCAACTTGAGGGGAAATTTGGAATAAAGAATTCTTTCCCCAAGACTGGGAAATTGGGGATCAAACTAGCAATCTTCCTCTCAAAAGACAACCACTCCACCCAGTGCATTTTTGGTCTACAGATTTCAGCATGTGCAGACGTTTTTAGGCTGCAAGACAATATGAAGGCTTAAAGAATGAGATAGATAAATGATTTTAGCTTCTTATAAGTCTCTGTCGGTCCATAGCAGGGATGGAAAAAGGCTAAAAGAAAAGAAGAAATGCAACTGGGTGTTTGGCATTTGTCCCATGTGTCCAATGTTGAACTGGTGACCTTTGGCTGATTGAACAGCACAGTGTGTGATTTAGGGCTAATGCAACTTTTATATTCATTTTAATATTTTATTTGTCATGATGTACCTGAAGTGAAACACATCCTCCTGTCAACAGAGATCTCCGGTGCAAATTCAGGATGCCAGCAGAGTGGCTGCCTGACCTGCTCTGACTATAATGGCTGTCTGTCCTGCAAGCCACGCTTCTTCATGCACCTGGAGAGGATCGGGATGAGGCAGATCGGGGTGTGCCTAACCTTCTGTCCTGCAGGGTTTTTTGGCATTCGCACCCCGAATCAAACCACCTGTACAAGTAAGTGAATTCTTAACAGCAGAATGATGACATTTACATTGATTATATTAGGACCAGGACGTACCCGCCTCTTCACTTGGATAGGATAAAAAGTAAAACTTGTGTTTAGTTACATATGATAAGCACAGGTACACCGATGTCTCTAAGACATATTTAAATGATGTAATTCTTCTAATATACTCCTTTAAAAGCAAAGCCTCCTAAAAAAAAAAAAAGCATGACATAATGGATAAATGAACCCCACTCAAGCAGCTTCATATGCATCCTGATAAATTGCTTTCCATTAGGGATGGGCATATTGATACCGTCGATAATTCGATACCAGCCAGACAAAATACCGGAATCAATACTTTTTTTGAGTATCGCAAGACCGCTGTACGATACAAAACATGCAATTTGTTTCCACTTCTGAAAGTTTTAGGCAATGAAATGATGTCAGCTCTAGCTTCTGTGTCACATGAATATGGTAACATATCAGATGTCATGATGATGCTGCTACAATTAGTGATGATGATGATGATGTTTTGGTATTTTTCAGTGGTTTAATGCAGGTTATTGCACATTATGTTTTGGTTAGTGATGCACCGATCCAGTTTTTTTCCGATCCAATCCAATACCGATACCTGGGCTTAGCGTATCAGCTGATATTGATCCGATACTCCTGTTGAATGAATGAACTGTTTACCTTGCCATATGAGTGAAGGCATCAGGCTTGACATAAGCATTTAAGTTTTTTTTTTAAAGGTAACAAATTAACACAAATAATGTACTTAATCTAAAAAGAAATGACTGGATCTGAATGTTGGATCGGTCTCATTAATCCGATATTCGATCCAGCTAAGTAGTCAGTATTAGAGCCCAAGGGTAGCAGATTGATGCATTTAGTTTAGGTAAATTTATAATATTACGATTACATTTTATATTTGAACATGTTTCACATTTTTCACTGAAACTGAATAAATTGAAATAATCTTAAGCTGTACTTAAGTTAGTTGATAATTGAAAAATGTTTTTAATCTTATTTTTGTTTGATTTACTCATCAATATAATTTTTTATTGTTTTAAGAGCATTTCTTTCCAGTACTTCTGTTCTCAAGTCTTACTTATATCTAATATTAAACTTGCATTCAAGATATTAAAGCAAACTGTAGAATCATATAATTTTCTTTTAAGGGACAAAAAGTATCTGTATCAATATTGGTATCGATGAAAAAGTACCATAAACTACTGGTATCGTATCGACAGGACAAATTTCAGTATCACCCATCCCTTCTTTTCATTTGGTAGCATTCAGTTCAATTAAGCACCAAGTAAAATATCAGCATATGTGCTGCTGACTGACACACAAACACACACAGTGACACCCTGAATGTAAGTTTTCCTCTTTAAATAAACGGCGCGTTTGTGTTTGTCAGAGTGCAGGTCAGGGTGCGAGTCCTGCTTCGACAAGAACTTCTGCACACGCTGCCGAGCGGGATTCTACCTTTATGTGGGCAAGTGCCAGGAGAACTGCCCTGAGGGCATGGTTCGCAGCGAAACACAGAGGGAATGTGTTCCCAGTGAGTGCCCTCATTTCGTTATTAATCAGGGACGGGTATGAGACATGATCTTTACTCCTTTGTTCATCCCAGTTGACCTTCCACAGCTGGCTGGGTTCAGCTTCTATGCTTCACAAGTCTGGAAGAAACTCCCTGAAAACCTGAGATCTGCTGAATTTTTTGTTTTTGATAATGCTTTTTATTCTTTTCTTAATGTTTTTTTTATTTTGTTTTTCCTGCACCCCACTGAAATGCTTTTAATGTTTTATGTAAAGCACTTTGAATTGTCTTGTACATGAAATGCGCTATACAAATAACCCTGCATTGCCTTACATGCAAGCATGTTAAACTCAAGTGCATAAATGTGTTTGCAGGGTGCCCTGCTGATTGTGAGTTGTGTACGAACAGCGAGACATGTACACTTTGCCGGCCAGGTTTTTACCGTGTGAGTGGGAGGTGCTTCCATATTTGTCCAGATGACTATGAGCCCAACGATAAACTCATGGAGTGCACACGACAAGGTCAGTCCAGTGTGAGTGTGTGTGGATGCACATTTGGTCCATCAAGTAAAATGCTTGCAATTGACATGTTTGCTCTAATAAAGGAGACTGAGTCGACTTTATACTTAAGAAAACATTTCTCATCCTTACCTCTCCCACCCTGTTTTTTTCTCTGTCAGTGCATTGCGAGGTGGGTGAGTGGGGCGAGTGGAGCCCCTGCTCTAAATCCGGCAAAACCTGTGGTTTCAAACGGGGCATTGAGACCCGCACAAGGCAGGTCCTGCAGTATCCATCACCCTTTGGCAAACCCTGCCCCGAGATCACTGAGATCAAAGACTGCCTGGTCAAGAAGAGGAAATGTCCAGGTAAACAAAAATAAAATGCTTTCAGAAAGTAGCTGTGTTTCTGTGTACCAAACGATGTGGCAGATCCAGACGCAGCACTGAAGTCCCTTCTGGACGTGAACCTAAAAGCATGACAAAATAGTAATAATCACAAAAAAGGCAACATGCTCGACCCACTTAGTAGTACGTTTAGCTGACCTGTTTCGCTCTCAGCCGACATTGTATTTGTGACACATGGCACGATTTCAGCTCTCTATGAGTACCAGACCGCGCCGCTTCAGCTTGTACAACCAGAGTGAGCCGGTCTTCCGTTCAGGACTATGACTGTTTACTCAGAGGACTGTCATTGTGGCTGGAGTGAGGACAGTGCATGGGGAACACACATGTGTGATGTTGCAATGGGTATGTTGTGTGTTTCCCACCAGACCTCTTTGAATTTCAAGCAGCCAGACTGCTTTCTGTGCTCTTTGTAAACAGGGAATAGCGTGATCATTGCTAATGAACACAGTGAAAACTGCTTGCAGACGGGCTTGTCTCTTTATAAAATCTGATGTGGTGGTGCATTTACGACCTCCTTGTGTTTTGTGTGTACTCTGTGTGTGCATGTGTGTGGTTAGTGAGCTGGTTGGCGGCTACGGCTGGTTGTTTTTTTGCTGGGACTCTGTAGTGTTAAATGACAGATCGCAGACAGGGTAGGAGGCTGAGATCCAGCCCCTTGGGGCCTCACACTTACAGAACAAACAGTGTGTGTACGGGTGCACGAGTGTGTGTCTGTTAGTGTGTGTGTGTGATGCAGCAAAAAGCAGTTGACTCTGGAGCAGAAACAGCCCGCTCAACATCAACATCCTCCCCTTGGGAGGCACGCGGCGACCAGGGGATCAGTTTTGGTTTATCCCCACAGCTGCCAATACACACACACACAAACTCTCTCTTGCACACACACAAATGCAAACCAATACATGCATGCACAATTCCACATACAGATCCACCCTCTCCATTTCAAACAAGTCAGACAACTGCACAAATTTTCACTTGCACATATGTCTGCATAGACAGACATGATCCAGCTTTGTCTCTCTGGAATGACTCTAACTATTCCTCTGGTGGTCATTTGTACGGGGAGTCACCAGGGATTGACATGACTGTAAGACTGACAATGAGATGTGTCCCCTGTCTCCCTTTCACTTTCTATCTCCATCTGTTCACTGATCCATTCCCCATCCTTGCCCCCTTTACACACACTTGCACAAAAACACACACTCTCCACCGCACTAAAGAAAACACAGACCCCATATAAGCTCCCTGCTGGCGCTCCCAGTCAGTCAGTCAGTCAGGTCAGAGCCAAAACTTTAGCGTTGAGTCGACACTGATCTAGCCAGAGCCTGGTGAAAGAGGGATGGAAAAAAAAGAAGCAAATTGAGAGGAAGACAGAAAGAAAGAGACGTGTGAGCAGACATATTGTACAGACCCTGCTTATCGACTCTACCCTCACATGTGATTACACAGTTGCCCCATCTCCAAGAGAATCTCCAGTGAATGGGAGCTAATTATCTGCCTCAGCGCATCCTCTCCTCACTGTTTACGTTCTGCACACGCTAGAGGGTCAGTGGCCCGACCTTAGAGAGCCCCCAGTAATCCTCCAACAGCCCTTCGACACTGATACATCCTTCTCCGCATCCTCTTCCTTTCCTCCTCTTTTTCTACTTTCTCCATTTGGTTTCTCCTCCCCCTCTGCACTGCATCTCATCTTCCTGTCTCTCTCTGTTTTGCTCTTTCAGATTTCATCCAGATCTTACTTCCATTATATGTAATAAAAAAAACATTTGCACTGCTTCGCCCCCCAAAATATGCACGTATTCCAACACTTCATACCTTATAGCCTTGTACAATGTTCTGTTAAACATCACTTGTGTGTTTTTTTCTCTTCTTTCAGCTTCCTCCTGCCAGTGCTTTTATTTCTGATGTATGGAATGATTAGTTATTTTAAAGCACTTTGCGACCATTCATTCTCTATAAAAACATTGTTTGTCTCAAAATATGTTCCAAAATCTTAATTAATCTGCTGTTGGCAATCAATTTTCAGATTATTCCTTCATTTCTCCATTTAAACTACTAAAAACTGGCTTAAACAACAGAGAGTACATAATGAATAGAAAATGCTTCTTCATCATCTATAGTCCATTTTTATTTAAATAAGATTCTGTATTCAAAGCTATTCTTTCTTAAAAGGGAGGGTTATTCCAAATGTACATCTGATCTTCTCATTTTGCACCAAAAAACAACTATACTGTTCACTTAAGAATAAAGCTTCATCCAGCTCTGACAACCTGCAACTCTGCAGAGCAATTGCAATTTAAATATGTTTAAAATTACCTCAGAAAAGCTGTGAAACTGTGGCAAACATGACATTAATAATAGGGGCTCAGAATCTGTTCTGTCCTGGCATTATCTACAGATTGTAAGTGTTTACACACACACGCACATCCTCATTCACCTCCTTCTCTCCCAAGTTAATGCAGGCTAATTTGTCCTTCAATAGACCTGCTGTTCACCCCTTTATCTCTGTAGCCGGATAGACTGCGTGCCCTCTGCAAAATTTAAACCCTTTAACTCCCACACGTACACACACCAGCATTTACACATGCCTATTACACTTAGCAAAACATATAGCTAAGCAAGCTACCACTAGCCAGTCAGAGTGGGTGGGTAGGTGGGGGGTTATTACTCACACTCAACCCCCCTCATGACATCCTGGCAGCCATGCGGCAGGCATTCCACTTGTGGGACAGCCCATAGCCTTTAATCCCAGCCTGTCTCCCGCCAAAAGCTCCCCGGACGACAGAACGCCTGCCGCAGAGGATGTGCCACCATAAAACACACAGTGGCCCTCTGACCATGCACACACATAGAAACGCTTCCCCTTAACTTCAGTGGCCCTCTGTTCTTGTTTTTTTCTCAATCTGCCTGCCACTCTCACCATGTCCATCTAACACTTGGTGCGTATTGTTATTTATCATCTGTGGTTCACTTTCTGTCGCTTTCCGTTTCATTTAGCCAGCGTAGTGTGTGGTGTCCTATTCAGTAAAGCCGCTCTCTGTGTTTTCAGTTGTGTCCTGTTCTTTGTGGTTTTTCTGTAACTGCTTTCTAGAAATTGCAATACCGCTACGCGCAGTTCATCAGGTCGATGGCAACAGTTGTGTTCACGGTGCACATGCAGGAATTTCAGGCAAATAAAATGAAAAGGATCAATTTCTGCAAACATTTCCACTCTTTAGCAACTATTTACATCAAATATAAACTAGCAGACAATATTTCTCATTTTGCTGACTGGAACACTTACTGTAGATCTGGAGCTGCATTTGCTATGATAAATATTTTATAGCACATCTGATCTTGAGCGTAGCATGAGGTGTGCAGGCTCGTCTCAGCAGTAAAGAACAGACATACATGATGTACCAGGACTGACAGTATAAAGCGTGACCTCGGATTACCACTGCTCTCCTACAGTACACCTTTGTTTTATATTTATGCTTTCTTTTATGAGCTGTAAAAAGTGCCCAAGGGCTTGGTGTTAGGTAAATGTTTCTCTTGCTTCACAGCTGAGGCAGCTAAATGAACTGAAACAGCAGTAAAGCAAACAGTCTGGTGCTTTCTTTCTTTTATATGTGTCTATTCAAGAGCCCATACTCTTTTTAATAGTTTATCATTTTATCTTAATACCTTGAAGAACAGTTTGAACAAAACCGAAAGAAAGGAAAGAAAAACATTGTTGCAGAAACCCTGCTCAGCTTTGATCTGATATTCTCTGTTTTAGCTTCCTTCATGAAAGGCCCAGTCTGCTGACATTGGTCAGCATTTTAGACCAAAAAGAAAATGTATAAAGACGTTTCTTTTTATTCTTTTGGTCCATCTCAAAATCAAGGATGCTTCTTTAGTCGGGTGGGTCCTTCCAGGTCACACCCATACTTGGCAGTGAAAGACTCTTTCCTTGTACTTGATGATGACAAACCTGACAAATGGGTAAGGATCATAGGGATGGCCCCACCATCAATCCCCCCTAAACCAACAGTAGCTGAAAAACTGTCATAGCTGTAAAGTAGCTGTTAGCTTATAGCTACTATCTTACAATTTATGTTTGTTTTTTTTGTGTTTTTTTCACTTTGGCCTTTCTTTCATAAAAGACTTTACAGTGCTAAATGCTTTAAAATTTAAATGAGTTAAGTTAAAATCTATATTGCACCAACATCAATCCAACTTCTTCCTGACGCGTCTCAGACTAGCACAAAGGATCATGGGTGTTTGAGAATGACTGTACAGTCGTATCTTTTGATTCTGACAGTGAAGTGAATATACAACATTGGAGGAGTCCTTCAGTGAGATTTAATAATGATATTACAAATGGCAGGTGTTAAAGATCCTTCCTCGACTTTGAGATGTGCGCACAGTTTTTAGTCATAGCTAGCTTAGCTTAATTTTGATAAGTGACAGAAAATCTGAGCTACTGATGATACATTTCAGACAACTGAGAAACACTGTCTTCTTTGGAAAAGAATAACTCCACTTTGTGTAGACACAACTTAACCAATTGTTTACATAAACAAAATAACTAAAGAAACTGAAAGGAACAAATAAACTGGAAATGTCTGGAATAAACTAGCCAGACTCCATCCAGGACTTTAAGATCAGCCTACTAGTGGCTCTAAGATACTAGATCTTTGAATTTGTTTAACATGGAGTTATGTGCCTCGTTTATTTCAAACAGGAAGTAAATCAGCTGGTGATTAAACTGTGGAGGAGAGCAGGGCTAGCCGTTTTCCTGGTACTTCCAGGTTTAGTATTAATAGCCTGGCCGTATTAGTTCAGCACTAATCACATGCAGTTCCGCAGCAAGTCTGCATATTTTGAAATTATTCATGACAAGTTGGCATTAAGGAATGTTCCAAAAGCTTTAAAGGTGTCTCATTTGGGGACCATTGTACACATGTCAACATACTGTTTACATAAAGCCCATCGGAAACTGTTCCTACTAACCAAAAGCAGGTTGGTTTGATAAACACTCCCCTAATCATCTCAGTCCTGGCACGGATTAGGTTTCTCCTCTGGTTTGACAAAAGCACTGGGGCTACAGTATGACTAATCCACTGAACTTGTAAATAGTTATGGTGTTAGGACAGAGAAAACAATGAGAGCGAAGGGGACTTCCTGTGTTTATAGAGGACAGGGGGCATACCCTGGATGAGTCAGTGGACCAGATTACTCCATTCATCCATCAATCCATCCATCCATGAAACCACCTCCCTGTCCTATCACTGATATGATTCTGTTTGACTTGAAATTTTCACTATCTTGCAGTCAACACATTCACACTGCAGGGTCCAAAGCATCCATCTCTGAATCCTCTTTTCCTTCCAGGATATCGAGAAGAACATTAAACAAAACACGCAGGGAGAATTTAGTTCCACTCACACAAAATGTGTGGGTCAGACCTGGTTCCTGGTCATACCAGAATCCCGCCTTGATAAATGTACATAGGTGGTAAAGAAGGGGTGGAGAAGGGAGGGGGGGCATGAAGCGGACAGGCGAGAGACAGAGATCTCTCTTTTTCTCTCTCCCCATGTCTGTCCCTACTGCCTACTTCAGCAGTTTGACAATCCCCAACCGGCCAGCCAACAGCCAAGCAGGCCGTGCTGCTCCGTTCCACTCACACATGAGCGGCAACAGTACAACAACAGGAAAGGGCCTCCTCTGCTTTAACTCGCAGGTCCTGTCTCCAGCCTCCCTCAGGGTAGATCTTGTTATTATCATTAATAACTGTGGCTCTAGCAGAGATAAACCTTCAGCATTCCAAAACTCTCTGTTTTGTTTATGAGATGGTGTTGCAAGAACAGATAAATTGAGGGTTTATTTAAAGGCTTTCTATTTTGGACAAAGGTCTGCTCATCACAGGCACAGTGCCTCAACAGCTGATAGACTTGTGGTACGGCTGATATGTGTAGTTAAAGGCTGACATCTAGTGGTGAAACTTGATAAGTGCTCCATTTAAGGGAAAATGCATTGTGATTCGTCTTTTCTTTTTCCCTCTTGTATTTGGGGGTTTTAGCTTTTATTTTTCCATTTAATTTAATGGTTTCTTGAATAATTTGTTTTTGTCACATGCAGGCTGCTGAACTGATGAGATGATTAATAGTCGTGTGAAAATACTAACATATAAAATCTTTTGGCAATGACTTTTATGAATTTCCCATTCAAACGTTATTTTTCTGTCAGTGTGTCAGTAGCGTTTTAAGCTCAGAATATTTAGAAAAAATTTAATTCAATATCCAGCATTTCTTTTGGAAAAAGAAAAAACTGCAGTGTAAAGTAATTCTGACAATTATACCTAGTAAACTTTATTAATCCTTCCTCTTGAAAAACCGCGCAGAACACAACAGTTTAATTAAATGACTAACCCTCATTTGAAATCCCCTTTTTTTCCAGGACGGCGAAAGTCTGACCAAAGAGAGAGAAGGAATCGCAATAACCGCAAAGACAAGGACACCCAGGAGGGCCGAAGGGAGAGGAAGAGAGAAAGGGAGCGAGAGAGGGACACCGGTGAACGGGAAGACTCTGATAACAGGAACAAAACAGAGCACAGGCACCGCAGGGGCCATGACACAGGGTCGGTCTCCCCTGAAGACAGCGTTGTGCAGTAATGCAGTAATGGAGAGACAAAGTCTAATGACTCCCCACCATCTTCCTGTAATCTTCCCATCCTCCCTGCTCCACAGCATCCTCACCCTCACTGACTGTCTGCCCCCTTTGACCCCTCTACACAGGGGTGTTGCTGCTACCTGTATGATTTGAAAAGACTGTTTATGCACCAGCGTGATGGGGCACATTCAGCCACAGGGCATGGGCCACCATTGACTTTAAAAGTTTTTTAGTTTTCCTACTCTGTAGTCTCAACTATTACACCTCCGCTGCAGGGTCTCCTCTGAGAAGTACAGGAGATGCTACCTTTTGGACTGAGGATAAAAAAGAATTGTGTAATGTGTGGAGGACTGTCAGACAATTGGACTGAAAGATACATGCTTGTTAATATTATTTAACAAGGCTCTGGTACAACATTGTGCATCTTGGTTTTTGAATGTAGATTTGGCAGCATTATGTAGAACTGTTTATTTTTGTTGTACCTGTTCTCTGGATCTCTTTATTTGATGCAAAGTTTCTAAAGCAAAAAAGTCTTTGCTCTTGCCATTTTCATTATCACAACCACTGACACATGATTAGGTAGGGTCATAGACTGAAAACATGTTCTTTACACCTTGGGCAAAAGTTTGTTTTACCCAGATAAGTGCTAAATCTAATCTACCACTGGGTCTTCCCTTTGTGTAAATGGATTGTGTGCCCTCAATAAAGCTCCTTGACTAAGAACCAAAAACACCAGTATGTCAAATAAATCTATAATGGGTTTGTACCTGTGTCTGACTATTTATTCCACATATCTTATTTGATCTATGAACACCCATTTAACCTTTGCTGGGAGTAAATGGCAAACCAACAGCATTGGCCATAAGCTGTGGGTTCAAAGTCTGACTCTTACTAAAGGTGATTACTGTGGAGGTGGTGGTAGTAAATCACATAATCCAGCACTTGTTTAGCCAGCAGTACATCTCTTAAGTTACTTTGACATTTGAGAAACATACTTTTAAGGTCAGTAAAAAGCAAGGGCAGTCCATCCCCCCATGGACAGAATTTTACCAACCACATTTCGAACCAAGCCTGAATCTGTAATTATTTATTGCTTTTCCTATTATTTAACATGAGTAAAAGCCACCAAGACTATGATGTAGCTCAACTTTTAAAGCAAGAATTACATAATTCTCTGTTCAAAATCATTTCAAGTGTCTGATATGAATAACTTGCCTCTTAAAGCTATGTTTTTATCCAATCAATTCACTGATCTGGTGCTTATAAAGTATGATAACCAGATTTGTGATGTGTATTGACAGAATAACCAAGATCAGCAGCTTTGCTAATCTCGACAACTTTTTTAGTTCTCTACCAAAACTATTTCTTTTGAGCAAGAAAAAAACAAGAAACGCTGTAAAGCTAGACTGTTTATTGGTGGAGTGAATATTTTGCTCATCAGTAACACTACTGTAAGTGCATCAGCAGGCATGACAGTATTTCCTCCTCGTTCACTCTGCAGAGAAATCTCCACAAATACAAACCGTACACAAAAATATGGATTTGAATTTTAGTTTGACATTTGCAAATAAAAGTCACAGTACAGTATGTACATAAATCATACATACATGCTAAAGCTATATTTGGAAAGATAAGGGAAACACCATGACGACCTTACTGCTAAAACAAAAGCAAAAAAAAAAGGAGGAGGCGTCACTGACAGATCTTAAATTACCCTGATGCCTTTTAAGACAGAACAAATTATCCATCACAACTGCTGTTTGTTGTTGAAGCACTGAATAGTAACTGTTCACTTCATGTTAGCGACAAAATCCTCTCCTTTCTTGATGGAAGCCTTCAGCTCACCGGTAGCATCAGCAACCAGCTTCTCCTCAAAGGCGGTCAGTTTGCCCAGCCCAAGGTTCTTCTCAATGCCATTCTTGCCCAGGAGGAGAGGTGTGGAGAAGTATTTGCACTCCGTTTCCTCAGATCTGACATAGGCGCACTCCACCACACCTTCCTTTCCATTCATGGCATCCAGGACAGAGAAGGTGAAGCGGGCACCAGCATATGCCATGGAGAGGGTTGCAGATCCAGCTCCTGCTTTGGCCTTAACCACTTCAGTGCCAGCCTCTTGGATCCTACCAGTCAGGGCAGCCAGTTGATCAGCAGGAAATTCAACTTTGGGGGTGCACTGGGAAATGAGGGGGATGATGGTCTTCCCAGCGTGACCACCGATGACTGGGACATTGACGCGAGCTGGGTCGAGGCCTTTGAGCTCTGCCACAAATGCGTTAGCTCTGACAATGTCCAAGGTTGTGACACCGAACACTCTGTTGGGGTTGTACACTCCACGTTTCTTCATAACCTCTGATGTAATAGGGATGGTGGAGTTCACGGGGTTGGCGATGATGCAGATCATTGCCTCGGGGCAGTTGCGAGCGCAGGCATCGGCCAAGGTGGCTACGATGGTGGCATTGGTGTTGAACAGGTCATCTCGGGTCATGCCGGGCTTCCTGGGTACACCAGCGGGGATAACCACGACTTCGCAGCCCTGCAGCGCAGCATCAAGCTGGTCGGGGCCCGTGTGGCCGGTCACCTGGGCTTTTGTCTCAATGTGGCTGAGATCTGCAGCCACCCCGGGTGTGTGGGCAATATCATACAGAGAGAGGTGACTCACCAAGGGGCTATTCTTGAGCAGCAGAGATAGCGGCTGGCCTATGCCGCCAGAAGCCCCAAGCACGGCCACCTTGGCATTATTCTGCGAAGAGGTGGACAGGCTCCGAGCGAGGATAAGGGTAGGTCTCACAGCACGGGAAAACATCTTCTTTCTGTTACTTCGTTATGAGATTTCGTGAAAATAGGAAAACCTTGGGAGCCCCTCTCGTCTGTGACACCAACGTCCTCTAGCCACGAGCGAACAGGAAGACTCCGGAAATGACATACGTCGAAAATAAAGGTCGTGTGATTGGACGTTCAATCACGTAAGCACGTAACGTTACGTCGTCCTCTTTATCTCAGCTTCTCTTTCGGAGGAAAACAAAGCCAGTTAACATTGGAAGTCGAAATATTAGGATTGGCAATCTGTTCCGTCTCACCAGTACAGCCAGAACAACCAGATTTAAAGGTACGCTAACTATGCAGTGGTTGTATTGCCTGTGTCGCGTGAAGAAAAATGTCTTGTTTACGTCGCCTCTGCTAAAATAAGCTAGCGCCGTCAAATGAACTCCGTCTATTTACTGGAATCATAGCGTTTAGCCCAGCTAGCCATATCCAAATACAACAAGGTACATTTGACAGAGGTTTTGTTGTTCGAGATGTTCCTCTGTCACTTGTACATACATTTACCGTAGTATAAGCAACTGTTTTGCTTTTGCCCAACAGTTACGTATTTAACGTTAGCTAACAGGTTTTTCTCGGGTTTGTGACCACTCATTATATATTTAAGTGCTAATATTAATTTTGTAACAATAGCTGTGTTGATCACAAGTTCTATCTATAGGAAAGCAGGGTGACGCTAGCACAAACGGACACAGTAAACTGATTGTAATCTGTTAACAGAGCATCCCTTTGTTAACAAAGCAAGTAGCCTCTTACGTTTGGCTTGTCATTAAATGAATTAAGTTCACTTTTGTCTGAACACGTTTTAACAACAGACATGATATGTTGTTTCTTTGTAATGTAGGGTATTTATCAGAGATGGTTTGCATATAGGCAGCTTTGTGTTATACATCACGTTATCCATTGTGTAAAGGCTAGTCTGGTAAAGAGATTTTCATTAACTGTTGTTCTTTTCCATCTAGCAGTGAGAGGTTTAAAGATCTAAAAGCTCTCCTAATGATTCATCAATTTTAAAGCAACTCAAGTAAGTACCAAATGGCAAGTGTGTCTGCTTTGTGTAAGTGTGATAAACAAAATGGTGTGTATTAATCATTTTGATTATGTTTGTTAGTGGGCTATATGCATAACTCCATTACTTCCAAGAACCTAAGCCAGTGCTTTTATTTCCCGTCTTTCATTACTGGACAAACTGATTAATCCAGGTGTGTCTGGCCATTGTTGTCATAGTTACTGAGACCAGGCAGGCACACCTAGAATAATTAATTTGTCCAGTAATGAAAGACAGGAAACAAAGGCACTGGTTTAAGTTCAGGAAATAGAGTAATTGTGCATACAATAATCATCTTGGGGACCCAATGGAGTCATAGCAGCAGCAAAGGAAGCTGCTATAGTTCAATGACACAGATGTCCCCAAACTTTTAAATTATTGCATTTGATGAACGTATATCTCAGATTTAAGTTTAAAAAATGAAAAATACACCAGCACTGCTGTTGGCACATTTTAAATGTTGGACAGTGACAAAAACAAAAAGAGATGGTAATAATTTGCTCAATCTGCTTTTAGGATTTGCTGCAAAAAAGTGGTTATCTGTTACACCAACATTACTTATCTAAAAATCAGTGTCATCTTAAAGAGCAGAAGAATTTTACTTTTTATTTCTATATTTGACTATTTTTTTTTAACTGATTAACAAAAAGGTATGATTCATGCTCTTCTTAACAATCTCAATACATCTGTCTTCTTTTTGTTTGTTTGTTTGTGTGTTTTAGTACTTTATAAGGATGGCTAGTTGTGGAGAGGTCGACCACTCTGTTAGCTCGCTTCCATCCAGTAAGAAAGGTGGCAGCGGAGGGGGCGGAAGTGGGAACAGTGCAGAATCATCATGCTCTGGCTCCAGCGGCTCATCCCCAGCCCTATCTGTGCCAGAGTGTGCCATCTGTCTGCAGAGCTGTGTGCACCCAGTCCAACTGCCATGCCATCATGTCTTCTGCTTCTTGTGTGTGAAGGGAGCATCGTGGCAGAGCAAACGCTGTGCTCTCTGCAGACAGGAAGTACCAGATGACTTCCTGGAAAGGCCTACACTTCTATCTCCAGAGGAGCTGAAAGCCTCTGCGGGAGGTCGAGGTGGAGCAACGAGCGATCATGCCTGGTATTATGAGGGCCGTAATGGTTGGTGGCAATATGATGAGCGGACCAGCCGTGAGCTGGAGGACGCTTTCTCTAAGGGCAAAAAGACAGCTGAAATGCTGATTGCTGGTTTTTTGTATGTAGCTGACTTGGAGAACATGGTGCAGTACAGGCGCAATGAACACGGTCGTAGACGCAAGATGAAGAGGGACATTTTGGACATTCCCAAGAAGGGAGTGGCTGGACTGCGACTGGACACTGAGGGTGTAAGTGGGGCCCTGGGGGCAGCAAGTCGAGAAAACTCTGCTGATGGGGCCGATACCACAATAGCAGATGTACAGCAACAGGTAACAGGCGCCCCCTCTGCTGTTGCAGCCCCCCCAGCTGCTGCCAGGCCCCCCACTTCCCTTGGAGGTCAGCCTGACTCCAGTACTAGCCCCTCTCTGGAGGATGCTCTTTCCCAGTTGGAAATCAGCCCTAGGCCCACTCCTTCTCATGAGCGGTCTGACGCTGGAGAAGGAGAGGAAGAGGAGGAGGAGGAGGAGACTTCCCCCTCAAGGTCCTCTGACCCTCACACCTCTGTGGACGAGTCTGGCTCTGGAGACTGGAGTGATGATGAGGAAGAGGAGGGGGGAGATGGAGAACGTGCAGAGCCTTGGGAGGACCAGCCACGGAGGCAAAGACTGACACCAGACGACAGAGCACCTCCTCGTGCGGAGTCTGCCTCTCCCTCCCCTTCATCCAGTAGCAGTGGAAGGTCCAGAATGCCTGATGGCCAGTGTACAGTGACTGAAGTGTGATCAGTAATACCATCAGCACTGTATGGATATGTTCCAGGCCGTTTTGCTGTTTTTCACGCAGTCACAGATCTGATGTGGGTGGATTGTTTGTTACCGGAGAAATGAGGCACAAAACATTCAGTGACGAATAGCAACACATGTATCAGATTTCTCAGTGTCACTGATGTACTCAGAGAGCAGAAATTTGTTGTGATGCTGTTGAACTGTGTGTTTTTATTCTGAGAAGGAGATGATGAACAGTGTTATTGTGAGCCATGAAATTTCGTAACTATTTAGCACATCATGTGAGGGATGTTTAACAGACTTCTTTTGGTGTTGAGCTGTTATCACTACGCTCATTTTTGGTTGCAGGCATACTGAGTCTGTTCTTAAATTGCAGAAAAGTGGAAGTTACAGTAAATGGTAAACTTCACTGAGCTGCTTGCTTCAGTCAGGCCTTTATTGTTTACATTTATTATCTGATACCCAGAGGGCTTTTGGGAGTCCTTCTCAGATTTGTGACTTGCAGTGAAAGAAGACATAATGGGAAGTTAACTCCTGGAAATTGAACGGAGTCACTATTATAAGTGACTGCATTGTATTCATCTACATTTTGACTCTCTTGGCTAACATAGCACACACAAATGAGCTCATTAGAGCTCTAGTCATCTGACTACTCTAGCAGAAAACTTAATCCTTGGTAACTTGGCCCCAGCTTCCACCCCACTCAAATGATTTCCTTCAGAAGTAACTGATTATGAAGCCTTTCCTGTGTAATTTTCTTAATGTTGCCGTTAACTTTTGGGAAGCTGTCACTTCAGAGCTGGTTTTGGTTTGAAGAAAATTCTGTTTTTATAGAGATAAATCCAGGGGAAAAAAAGAAAAGAAAGCTCAATTAGGCTTTAAAGTGTTATGGATCTTTACATTCAATGCGTAACATTTGCCACCATAGTAATGTTACTTACAATTACGTGGCTTCTTGGCTTGACTTAGGTTTTTAATTCAGATTACTCAAAATTATCTTGAAGTTACCCCCAAATTTACTACAATTAGATTCCTATTTTAAATGAATGTGAATGTAAGACATGCATATCTGATTTCTCTTTACTTTTCCCAGCTTTGAAGAATTGGCATTTTATTGAAATATCTATGTTTTTCTTATTAAAGCTGTTGAAGCATCTGTAGCCTCATTAATGTGCTTATTGTCCCAGACTAAAATATTCTAAAGTGTTTCTAAAGTTTTGTGATTTGTGTGTGTGTTTTGAAGAGAGAGAGTTATTTAAACACTCCTGGTTTGCAGGATGTTGAGAACTGATGTTTGTTGGGGGGATCGAGTAAATGTTTATTTTATTTGTGCTTTTCCAATGGTTGTAAATCCTGTTATATACAAAGGCTGAGAGTAAAAGAACAAGGACATGCTAATGCTATTGGCCATCCTGCAAAAGTTTCAAGTGATGTTATTTTTATATTTCTTACATCAACTCAGTTTTAGATTTTCCATTCTGATGAATAAAGTTTGCGTAACTGTTTTGGCTTCAACATTTTTTTTTTCCTTTTGTTAAATGGTTTATAATTTGAAAATAAAGGTTGCCATTTCATCATCTTAAAGAGGTATATTTGTCATCAGTAATCAACCATGTTTTATTACATATCTTTTTTTTTACTGTTTAATATCATAGACTGTAAATATACAGTGTGTGTATATATAAATATAGTTTAATATGCAAGTTTTCCTTCTCATATATGGTTAGTTAACATTTATAGGGTTCCATATCATGACTATGGGCCCATTTTAATTAGGATTATGTCTCTTTTCTCCGCATCAGGTCTTTGTGATTAGCATCTGTTCACCTTGTTGGTGTTTGGTATTCTGGGCACAGCAGGTATTAACACTCAAAGTGGATGTTTTGCCAAGAAACATGACCTCCGGGAAGTAACGGGAGATTAAGGCCTGCCAGCGTTGAGGAGCCTGTCCTGTTCTTGCCACTTTAGTTTGTCCTCATCTGTGCTTTTCCAATGCCTCATTTGCCACATGGATTAATTAGTATGCATAGCAAAATAAGCTGCAAATTAAAACTGAACCATGTGATATGTTGGTATGCACAAGGTGTAATTTGGCTCAGTCAAGATTCTAGTTGCAGAGAAATAGAAATCAGTGAAGTTAAGCCCTTGCTTCTGCAAATTTTAGATTTGAATGGAAGCCCAGAGTAAGGAGGACTCCAGGCTGCACTGACATAGTCAGCACTGAGGAATCTGAAGGATCAACTGAACTGACCGACATACAGATTTTTCTCTATCTGGCATGAAGATACTGGTAATGATACTTCATGCTTGTCCTGCTTCATCAGTGCCTGTCTGCTTCAGTTAGACTCAGCCTGGAATGATCTAATCAGTACCATAATCACATTGTCTGAGGACAAAGAGAAAAGACAGTTCATTTGTTTGATAGGAACAGAAGCTTCACTGTTATTTACTGATGGCATTTTATTTAAGAGATAAATAAGAACTCAGTATCTATGCAGTATAGTGGAAAAACACAGGTCTGATGGCACTACAGCCCAAACACCACATACCCATATACTTTACCAAGGAGCAGGAAACTCTTTATTTACAACATTAATTTAACAGCTTTGTCATAAGTGTCACTGTTGATTATTTGTAATTCAGCTCCAACACTTGTGATGAGCACTGTAACACAGACAACCGTGATAGTCATATTATCATCTGCCAGCCTTTAAATTTAAGTGTATTCAAGCCAATAAAGTGGCAGATTAATTGAAATACTAAAAACAGATTTTGAGACAAAAACTAATGCTTAAACAACAGAAGTACTTAAAACAATGTTTTAGTCCACTAAAGTTCTGTTGAGTATTGTAAAACAAGAGTCAGCCTCTCAGGTACATTTCTGTCACACACCGTTTAGATGGCAGAAAATGCTTAGACCGAGTCATTTGTGTTTGGATTTGCTTGCTAGGGCCTGCAGGTTCGCAGGACCACCCCACACAGTCCCAAATACATCCTTCTCTGTCCTCAAAGCCTCTGACAGAGGGAGTTCTCTGCCTGACAACACAACTTTCTTCACAGCCCGGATCACCGGGGCAGGTCCTTTGGTAAAGCGGCTGAGCCAGTTTTCAGCCTGCTGCAGGGGAGTGCCTGGACTTTCGGCTTCCTGGATGGCCTCCAGGACTCCATCTGCCAGTCCAATGTGCAGGCCAAGTTCAGAATCCACTTTTACAGCACCACTGAGTAATTTCAGGGCATTCTGGCTTCCAACAATGTGGACAAGTCGTGCAGCGCCACCCCAGCCGGGAACCAAACCCATGTGTTTGTGGACGAACTGGATCACGCTGCCTGGGGCCATTAACCTGTGAAAGAAACGACATGAGCAAGACAAAATATATTGTAAAGGAGGTTTTCAGGTGCTTATTTTTCCCCTTTGTGTGAAAACATTACCTGAAATCACAAGCAGTGGTGAGTTCTGCACCACCTCCCAATGCTCTCCCTTCCACGAGAGCAACGGAGATAAGAGGCAGCCTGCACTAAGAGAACCGTTCTGTCAACATACTGCAGTCCATGTTATACAACACCTGAACTCTTGAGCTCATCCTGGTTACAGCTGAATTTGTAAATACAGTGGGGAGGACAATGACAGCCCTTACCTGAGCAGCCTTGTGAGAGCATTCTGCATAAACATACACATTTTCATCCCATCCTGCAAGACAAGAGACGACTTCATGTATCTCATAAGATGCAGAAAGATACAGGCAAGCATACATGAAAGTACAAGGAGTATGTTATGTTATTTTTCTGCTTTGCTACCTGTGGGTTAGATATTGCTCGGACAGCATTGAGGTCAGATCCAGAACAGAAAGTTTCAGCAGCACCATGAACAATCAGGCCTTTCCCATCTGTCCACTCCTCCAGCTGTGTCATCTTCTCCTCCAGATCCACCATCATGCTGCCTGGCATGAAGGCAAACACACAAAACAGACTTAGATTATAATTTATGTTAGTGTATAAATGACTGGGTAACTGAGTTTTAGATCTAGAATGACAAACCCGCACCGGTCAGCCTGATAATATAGTGTCACCTTACCAGAGAAAGCGTTCATGCGGGAAGGGTTGTTGATGGTCAGCACAGCGATGCCAGAGTCCTGTTTCAGCAGATCGATGGAGCCTCCAGGAAAGGCCTGCAGCTTCTCTCTGATCTCCTCCTGATTGAAGCCATGGATACCAGAGTAAACACAGCCACTGCTCTGTCGCTGCAGGAGCCTTGGAGGAACACCATTTATAACACATTTAGAATATTATTTGTCATCACACTGAGTTCTTCTTTGAATGAAAGGATCGATGCTTTAAATGCCCTTGCAATGGCATCTATTCACAAAACAGTCTTCCATGTAAAGGGGTCCTAAAACATTGATTGCAGCTGTATGCGTGGTTGTAATATGGAGAAATGGGATGCTAGATGGGCCCCTGAGCTGCTCAAGACTGGAAGACAATTCATGCAGTCAGACAAACGGAGAATGAACAATTTCCACACTGATACCTGTCCGTGGATCAGCCTGAAGAATGACTAGGCTGAACTACATAAGCAAATTTTACATTTATTTCTTTAAGACAACACATTTAGAGACCATTACTCTATGTATATGTATGTGTGTGACTCATGGATTTGTGGTCTGGGGGATTTGGATGGGTAAACATTTTTTATGTTATGTTGTGTAAAGCATTTTGTGTTGCTATCTGTATGAAAAGTGGTTTGGAAATAAAGATTGGTTGATAAAAAATATATAGTCTTTGTTTACAATATAGTTGAGAGGATATGCTCCTTTATATATCACTTTATTATGCTTCTTAACATTTAAATTAACAAATAATGTAGGTTTACAGGATATACTCCTTTTTTTGCTATCTCCATCATGGTGTTACCAACAGTAGCAAGACTCCATTACCTGGTCAAAGCTCCACAGCAGGTGCTGCTCCTCAGGAGCTGTCGCCTCAACGCACAGAGAACCATCCTGCAGCTGCATGAAGATGGAGAAGACGGAAACTTTTGTCTTGATTTAGAGCAATTAAGAGAAGCTTTTGTCTTGATTTAAAGCCCTCATGGGTGTATCGTTTTTTATTAACTGAATTGGGAACCACAATATTTCATTTCTACATTTTCTTTGCCAAAGCAGTTATGTCTAAAATTAGGCAAGTCTATGAAGAGTCTGTTTGTAGTTAAACCTAGTTCAATGTACTCAACAATCTGCAACAACTCTCACACTATCATGTCAATATGGACCAGAATCTCTGAAGAAAGTTTCCAACTCCTTGTTGCATCTATCACACCAAGAAATAATGCAGTTCTGGGGGTAAAAGGGAATCAAAAATTAAGGTGTACCTAACAAAGTGACCAGTAAGTAGCCTATATGTTTTATTTGTTCCTTTTCCTGACTTGAGCTTTAACATAACTTGAATAACTTTGAGCAACTG
This sequence comes from Atherinomorus stipes, assembly GCA_023101725.1. Lineage (NCBI taxonomy): Eukaryota > Metazoa > Chordata > Actinopteri > Atheriniformes > Atherinidae > Atherinomorus > Atherinomorus stipes. The sequence continues at coordinate 411,584 of JALJCO010002294.1, read as the reverse complement.
AAACCAGTGTGGCTGAGTTTTGGTCAAAAGAAAACACTAAACGAGAACTTATAGAGGAGCACGTGAGAAAATGTATTAAAGACAGACATGACAAGCTGAAGACATGCAACACCAACAGAAACTGTTGCTTCAGTTTTTTTTTTTTTTTTAAAAAGGAGAGAGAAAAGAAAAGAAAAAGATGCTTTTCTGTAACCACAACACTGCTGTTTTAGAGGACAGAAATACATTCAGAGACATAAAACATTATTAGACTTGTCAGAACGGATGCATCAAAGTTATAACCCATTTCAAAAACTTGGGGAGAAAAATCATTAAATATCTGGAATCTGGGAAAGATATATGCAGCAGGTTTTATGTCCCTAAGTAGCTTAAATACGCACGTATTCAAGGTAGCAGGGAAAATTAATATTCTTGTGAGACATTTGGATAAACAACTGTTTAATGAAATTAAATGAAACAACAAACATTAAATTGCAAAATAGACGTTTGGTGACAAAACGTATAGCACCAACCTTGGTAGTGACAGTCGTGTGGTGTTACTCTAGAATCAGCCCCCCTAGAAACTAGTACTAGAGCGGAATTGGGCCCATTCGGATGTCGATGGAATTACAAGATTGTAGTTCCTTCGTCTACCACAGGGAGGCGCCAAGCAAAAGGCTCTTGTAATCTTCTGTAGCTTCACTTTAGGGAAGGATTTGCTTTTTTGTCATAGTTCTATAAACATTGCATACTTAGACCTTAGCTCTGTAGACTTGTCCTTATTTAGTAGTACTAACATAAATTTGAATAAAATCCTACCTCTTTTTACTCCAATGCATTGTCAACTGAATTTTTCATTGTTGGTGGCTTTTTTATTTTACAAGACATCCTTATAACTAACAGGTTATGTTTGTCAAGCGCTCTTCCACTCTATGTTCATCCTGTCAAACCTGTTGAAATTATTTTTTTTATTTTTGTTAAACACAATTGAATTTAAGGTAAGTCCAACTTTCCTCTGAGGTTCAATATAAATTTAAAAACAGGCCTAGAGCTAAATGGGTTTTTAGTTGTGTACCTGGATGTCATCTTTAGACCTTCTATGCTTTCTCAGAGGGATTACCTTCTCTGATTTCAGCCAGAAACATGCAATCCTATACCAAGAGGTGCAACTTTTCTGGAGGGCAGTAAAAAGTGTGAAATGTTCGAGGATCACAGTACTGTGCAAACACAGACAGACTTAAATTGCTCCATACTTGTTGACATCTCTTTAAAACACTTCACAACTCCTTATTAGGAAGATTAATTAAAACTTCCATGGGTTAATGTGATGTGGAGGGATTGGGAGCTAATTAGACAGTTATTCACACAGGGGTGTGTAAACAAGTGTAAGAGGATACAGTGAATACCAGAAATGGTGAAGGAAAAGGGGGGAAATTGTGCCAAAAAAACAGAGGGAGGTGGAGACACTTCCTGACCTGTGGTGTGATTTATATATTCAGGGAGCATAAATCCGTCACCTCAGTCCACACATCCTCTACCACTATTCACAGCCCTTAGAGTTTAAGTGAATATATTTTTCTGTTACTTGGAGGAATATGATTCAGTGGCAGCCTTCTACTAGATCTGATCATGCATTTCAAATGAATAAAAAAGCAATACTTTTTTTTTTTCTCTGAATGGATGGTTTTGTACAGCGAAGTTCCTTGACGACAGGAGTGCACACATAAAAGGTCATCAACAAGGATACACTGCACTGTATCCAAGACTGCAATAGAGAGTGCTCTGTTTAAAAGTCCACACCTCTCTGGTCTATTTAAAAGTAGGGGAAGGAATTCAGAAAGGTTGGTAGGACTCTTCCCAGTCAGGCATCCCAGACATGCTGTCTCTTTTTCCTGCTTGGTACAGTACATTCAGCTCAGTCAGCTACACTGCAGCCTGTCCACACATGATTCTTTGAAGTATTGTACCTGGAGGGCACAGGGGGCTTTGTTGAATCTGCAAGACTGGTGATCTCTATAAGTCACAAACAGTGAGGGACTGATGATGATGGACTTGCAAACTGCCTGGTGTTATCTGAATTCAAATGATGCAGCTGCAGACTGATGATGCAGCTGATAATGGAGGCCTGTCTGAAATTACAGCCCGGCTAATGGGAGAGATAGAGATACACATTTTTGCACATTTGTCTATATGCATGCACTAATACTGCTGCATGTACATTTGTGTGTTTGAGTGAGCACTGTATGTGGCCTCTAAACCGATGCATCAGTTTACCAATCGATAGGCAGCTGTCTGGGGCTCCACAGGAAGTCAGGGAATGTGCTTCAGTCAGCATGGCTTCAAAGCAACGCACCAAGATAAGAAAATCCACACACATACAGATCAAATAAGTATGAGTAAGGCTCTATTTCAGAGCGAGGAGAATGGTAGGTTGGCAGGTGCCTGGGTTCTCAGGGACTTGGAGGTTTCCTGTTGAAAAGTCACCGGAGAGCAGAGAGCCAGGATACACTGAGCACCTTTCAACTGAGACAACAAAGCAGATGCACCCACTGAAAATGCAGCTGAAAGCACAGAAAGACAAAATGAAACAATTTGCTGTTTTAGGGTGTTGCACATTTGAAACCACACTTAAGCTATGGAAACATTTAGTAGTATTTACTGGAACTACTTTTTTAAAAGCCCAAAATAACACAATCCTTAGATCTATTGGCATAAAAAGGGAAACAGCTTTACAAAGATAGGCCTAATGTTCCATGCACCATGGTGTACATGAGGCATGAGATCCAAAAACTTCTGTGCCTTACCATGCCTACTACAGTCACTATTTCCACTGCAAAACAAATACAGCTGTGGATACCAAGAAAATAGAATTTTTGTGTAGTATAAGTGAAATGCCCTCAATACTCTGCTGAATGAATATTTCATCATTCACAAAAAGATTAAACTTTTGCATGATCTCTCACGGCAGTACTCTGTTCTTCATATGTAAATGAGGAAATATGAATGGACGTTGACAGATTAAGCTGTGAACAGAGGCAGTTCAGGAAGAAAACAATTTCTTCATTACCAGCCTTCTAATTGTAAACTTGGTGAACACACCAGAGATGAAGACAAGCAGGATAATGCAGGGTGTCCATAAAGTCTCTTTACAATTGAAAAAAAAACTTATTTCAAAGGCACTAGATCAGGTTTGTTATACTGTATGTACTAAGTGGTTATTAAAGTTTTTATTCGCATTTGTGTACTTCATGTACCCCATTGATGAAAGAGGTTCTATCAAATAAAATCCTACGAAGTGGCAAGAAAAGACAGTGTGTGTCATGGTTTATAGAAATAACATAAGCGAAACTACAGGATCAAGCATGGAAGATGTCCACTTTTACATCTTTTAATTCATGCTTGGCATGGAAAATTTATGGAGACGGGGTTGGTGCTGAATAAAAGGAGTAGCAGCAAATAAGGAAAACAGATCTAGAGGTGTATAAAAGTTGATTTTAAAAAATCAATACCCACACCTTATTTTGCAATAATTTCCAGATTTGTATTCATTTGCTTTGTGGTGAATTTATTCTTTTGCAAGTAGACTTTATGGACATCTTTTATAATGATTTCCCAAAAGCTATTAGCAATTTAATCAATATGCAGTCTGCAGCAGCTTCTGGTTCTTAGGAAACTGCAATCGCACTCTGCTTGTATGATGAAACACAGACTGCTGCTTAAAATCTTTCCAGTGCTGTGATTTTAAGCAGCTCTGAACTCTCGACAGCCAGCCCTGATTATATAATGCTTTCAGCATCTGGAGACCTCCAGACACAAGCACAGGCCAGGACCAGGAATCTACACTCTTTCCCAACCTTGACACAGGAAAACAGGATGAGACAGCCAACGCTGCACTCAGCTGGGCATCAGGAGAAAATGAAAATATTTATATATATATCAGCAGTGGGGTCAGATTTCTGGCACCACAACATTGTTGCACCTGCTATTTCACTCAGACTAGGGTGCCAGATTTCAGAGTGAGGCGTTGGGTGTCTGTGCCTCTCAGGATGCGTGTGTGGTTGCGTGGATGTGCCCAACTGTTTGTCTCTTTATGCTTTTAAACACTGAATGAATAAGCTCAAACCTCTTTGTGTGTGTGCGTACATGTGTGGGAAGGTGCAAAAGCAATTTACTTATCGGACTGGGGAGCAGCATTCTGAACATTTATGTTTATAGACATGTTTAAAAAAACTTGTAATACTATCTAAGTCAGATTTAGGGACAAGATTGTGTAAAACAATTGCAGAAGAATTCACACATGCTGTTAAAAACATACAAAAGCCCAAAGACACACACAAGCACACCATCACAGTGGCACACAGTTCCTCTCCTCCTGTTGCGAAGCTCTGCAGAGGAACAGATCACAGTGAAATTATATGACAAACAGAACATGACAAAACCATATGGCTTGTGTCCTCCAGCTATCACACATACTTTCATGTAATGTGAAGACAAATGAGAAATCATTATGTTATGTTTATTACATAAAATGAACAGCAAAGGCATCACAGTCATTACAATTCACTCCCAAAAAAAGAACTGTACTTCCAACTGAGTAATGTCCTGATATGTGAGCATTCACAATTAGTAAAAGTAGAAAAAAAGTCATCCTATCCCTTTCTTAAGCATCGCTAGGTGGTATGCAAAACGGCTGACTCTCACCGATGAGATTTACATACATTTTGTAGGGGGAACATCAACTGTGGGTGGACACAAATAATGAGTTTAATTTCTAAATAAGGGAAATGCATAAGAAACCAGCCTTTGGTATAAAGTTGTAAAAAAAAACCCACACACACACATTTGAATGCATCTGTTGACAAGGTCAATATAGTTTTTGCTTAATTGTGGAAAAATGTAAAGCCAAACAAATGTTTAAATCAAAATGTTTTTGTCACAGACAAGGTACAGTCCAGGCATGTACAACATTAAAGGAAAAAAAAACAGTTTTATTCAGCACACTGACTGTACTTTTAGGGGATGTTTGCGCCACTGTCTTCATCTCTGAGTTCAACTTGATGCTGCATATTGTCCATAGATCAGCATACAAAAATATGTTGCACACAATATACAAAAGAAAGGACAGTGCGAATGCATGACTTGGCTTTAAATAAACCAGCATCAGGTTTACGATGTAAATGTGGAGCAGAGGGAGAAGTTAAGGGTCTGTTATTGATATATCTGCAAAGCTACACTAGTCGAAGCTAGAATCTGGACCTGAGCATAAGGGTATTAATTCATTATTTATCGGCATGAATGACTGACATGTTGACTGTTACCAGTCCTTGGAAAGTCATGTTTTCACATTTGCTGTGTGTGCATGATGCCTGGCAGGTTAACTGGAGCATACTGTTGAATAATTGAAGCAACTCCAGATTTACTTGCCTTTCTTGGTCATTTAGGCTCCACTGGATGCCACATACGGTACATTCTCATAGCGAGTTCATACCTAAAGCACTTCCAAGTCTGTGGTAGTGGAGATGCAGTCTGGATTTGGTATATACAACAGAAAAAAAGGGAAAAGTGAAGGTCAGAGGTTAGAGGCTTGGTTGGTTTAAAAACATGACATGGAGGTCAGATGATGACTGTCTCTATGTGAAATCCGTGTGAGTAAGTAAAGGAGGAAGCGTGTTTCTGGAAGGTTGGAGGCACAACAGGGGTAGTAGAGGGAGAAGAGGAGGCAGAAGAGGAGGACGTGGGGGAGCGGCTGGCCCATCGTGAGGGGAGGCGACGGTTGGCTGGACGGGCAGGCCTTGAAAAGTTCTTCTGAACGGAGGAAGAGGTGCATTCTTCATCCTCCTGTAGAAAAACAAGTGAATTAACATTTAGGATGATCACACTGCTCTGTCTACGACCAGTTTCACACACTCAGATACTTAACAATTTGTCACGAATTCCATCTGATGTCTCCTTGGTCCTGGGGAAACAACAGGCAAATTTCAAGCAGGAACACTAAAAAAAATCAGCAGGCATATGTGAAAAGGTCACACAACTAAACCCCACTGATTGTGGTCTAGAGAAGCTTTTGATCTCATACCACACACATGAGGTAGTTCTTCCACTAACCCACTCTCCAGAATCAACATTTTATCTGTGACAGTTCTACTAATGTCAAGCCTTTTTCCTTTCTATTCTTCTCCTGAGGTCGAATAAAATTAGCCTCATAATCACTCCCACAATATCTTAAAAATTTGCATGACTTTAAAGTGCTGTAATTACTTTAGCTTTCCTCATTTCTGTGGTCTGCCGAAGGCGTTTAGTCAGCTGGCTTCTTGCAGATTCTTCTGTAATTACTACACAAAGGCCAGAAAAACACTTCCACCATGAGGCCCCATGGAAGGACTAAAACATGAAAGACAAGTTGGTGAAGGGGCAATAGACCTCCTGCCTAGTTTTATACCACACTGCCAGTTCTTTAGGAGCCTTTAAGCAATGGAATGGCCCAGATGCCCAGATTATAATGGAGGCTTTGGCCTGCTTTTGTCTCTTAGCACATACCAGAAATAAACAACGTTCCCACCAGGGCTGTCCTCAGTCAAGGGCAATTGCTTAGTGTTTAAGAATGGACTGGAACAGAACGAGATGTACAAGTTCATCCAGGTCCACTGGCATGAATAGCCTTAAAAATATAGTTTGACCTAATTGTGTATCATAGCCTGGACAAAAAGTGGATTTGCATATTTCATTCCAAGAGAAAGCCTCTGAATGTTAAGACCTACACGGTGAATAGTGCACCTGCTGAGTGGACATATACTTCTATTAGTCAACTCACCTGCACCATAAGCTGTACCTCCTTCACACCTTTGGTGCTGTGGCTGCTGACCTGCGCTGCGACATGGCTGCTGTGTGTCTGTGAGGTGACAGATGTCTGCATGTATCTCAGAGTGGGAGGTAAAGGCAGGGGGTCCATGTCCAGCATGTCCTGTTGAGTGATGTTCTCATCCCGCCCACAGCTGAGGTTAGAGCTGGACTCCAGCTCATTCTCTTGACTCTCACTCTGCTGTGCCCGGGCTGCATTCTCATAATTTTTCAGAATCCTTTCCACCGCACCATAGTTGGACCTGGATCCTTCTGGCCGCGGGTATGCAGCCAGCGTGAGGGGCTTCCAGGGGTGATCGTTCATCATTCGAGGCACAGGCTGGTAAGGAGAACCAGGAACATGCCTTGGCTGTGTCACCTGTCTTTGTTTGTTCTGAGCAGATGACTGTGGGTGGGAGACATCGACTCTGCCCATCTGAGGCTTCGCTCCATAGAAATTGTCTTTCTTCGAGATATTAGCATCCGAAGGCTGATTTGCAGGAAAGACGGGCTCAGGGGAAAAGACCTCTGTGGATGCTCTGTGTTGTGGTTTCCTGGAAGGACTGCTTGCTGTTCGAATTTTATGTATGACTTCACAATGATGTGCAGGGCTCTGAGAGATTGTAGAGACCTCGTTGAGTCCAGCCAGTGGTTGTTCAGGTGAGAGGACAGGGGGGGTTCGGACTTAGTTCTCACCTCTTGGACTTCAGGAGAACATCTGATTTGCTTTGGCTGTACTTCAGGATTCTGTATAATGGAGTCCAAGCTGGAGAGAGATAATGAGACTTTGGGATGTGCATCCATCATTGTTGGACTGAAATCAGTACAAATGGGCTTAAATGTACTCTCTCTGGGGGGTAAGAAGTCATCTGTTGTTGTGAGAACTGGCTGGCAGGCACCAGAGCAGGTATCTGTTACAATAAAACTGTCTTGTACGTCTGCTCCGCGGCCCATCTCTGCCTGAAACAAGGTTCTGTTGAACTCAGCTGTTTTTTTTTCTAAGACAATGTTTCTCTTGGAGCCTTGGAGGTTGGGGCTGGCAGGTGGTGTTGCCAAAGAAGACAAGAGTAAATCTACAGGTAACTCTCTGACAGATGGAGATGTCAGTAGCTTCCCAACACCAGAGCTGCAATCTAGGCTCAAGTCTTTTCCAGCACTCAGTATGTTGACTTCGGAGAAGCTTTTCTGGACCGTCCCATATGCAGACAGCTTACTACGAGTGAACTTGCTTGCATCACAGGACCAGCGGTTGTGACAACAGCCTACATTGCAGTTGGAATTAGAGGGTACAGGGCAAGATGTTATAACACCATCTTTTAAAACTTTCCCCTCGTTTTCCTGGAGCATAGCCTCAAACTTCTTGACAATGGATGGGCTGTTACATTTTCTGTCCACGAGAACACAGGGGCTGTGGCACTTCCTCATTGTAGCCATGGGGGATTCTGGGATGTGTAGTTCTGTGTCTGGATTAGAAGCGCTCAAATTCCAGGAGGATGTGCGGGGAGGGATGGGAGGGGCAGCAGTATCAATGTCAGAATGTACTCCAGGGCTCGTCTGTGTGGCTCTGTAGCTATCTAGACCAGCTGTGTCTGTAGTCCAGGAGTCGCTCAGCCCTTTGTTGGCCTGCCAGGTGTTATCTGGTGACATGGTGATCCAGTGTTCCCTCTCCAAGGCCCGGAGGTCATCGTAGATCTGGCTGAGGTCGCAAGGAGCTTCATCTGCTTGCAGGCAGCTTTTCTCATTTCCATCAGCTAGGCAGAGAGATTCAGACTGATTCCTGAAAGTAGTAAAACAATAAATTAACCTGAATCACCTTAAATTGAATTCATCTACACCTTATAAAAATCAATAAATACGTGCATCATTTCTGAAGAAAAATTGTTATGCGTTATCATTTACCTACAGTGTCGGACTAAAACAAACATGGCATTGATGATACTATATATACACATGGTAGGCCTAACCACATAGAACTGATCATAATTCTAGAGAGGTGCCAATGGGAATTACCTTTTGTCTCCGCTCTTCTTTCTGATCTGATCCTGGTAGCTACAAAGCTCCTCACTCACACGGGCTATTTCCTTCAGAGCCTAAAAAAGACAGAAAAACACAATGAGCTAAGCGGTGATTAGGGATGCAACAATTACTGACAAAAGGATTAACTGTGATAAAATTCCCTATGATTAGTAATACCATTTACATTTTTTATTATCATTAAAACCGTGATTGATTACTGCACTTTGAAAAAGTCAAAGTCATGCTGCTCATTGCCTGGAAAAGCAGCAGCAGTCCCAGTTTGCAGTGTTTAATTTATGAAAACATGGTAGAAAGCAACAAAGGCACCCACATGGACAGTGTCATGGAGATTTTTTTCCCCCATTTAAAGCCAGAGTGGATGAGGTTTTCCATGAACATTTTTTACTATATTGCTTAAAATCTCCTTCACACCCCAACTGCAGACAATTAATGAAATGCTTTGACACAAAAATTAAAAAATGTAGTCACCTGTGGAACGGACAGGACTAGGCTGTGTTGCTGTTTGCTCTTAAAATGCATGGAAAAGAAACGATTGTGGATCAAGTCATAGAGGTGTTGAAGTTTGCAATGTGGATGTTTTAAGGCCACAGTATACTTCTCCGACTGCGTAATGCATTATCCAACTGCGTGACAACGGAGACCCCTCCCGCCTTCATATCTGCTGCTTCGTAGGCTAGCCAGTTTAAAAATGGCGCTGCTAGGGTTTACGTAGTGGTAGACCAATCACAGCTCTTGCCGTCTCCGTCGTCCATTGACGGAGTGACGGACACTTGAAAAATATTTTGTGCAGCCGGAGACAATGGAGAGGCTCTCCGACAGGCTCTCTGTTGACATAGAGGGCTCTCCGTAACCTACGTAGAACACTTTATGGGTGACGTTAAATGAAGCTTTACACCGCAGAAGGAGTTGGAGGTGAGCAAATGAACACTTTTAGAAACGTGGTTCATCAGCTGTTTACGAACAAACTAACAAGCTATCCACTCGGCTGTTATCGGTTATCTTCGCTTGTAAACCATCGGCGCACACGCTCCTGTGCTCTGGTGTGGTTTCAGGGGGGGGTATTTTTTAAAATCTAGCTTGCTCGGACCATTTTTCCAGGATCCCCGACCCTGCCTTTTAAAAAGGACAAAGTAGACATCTAGATCCATTTTGGATATTTTTAAAGATGCTTGGGGGGTATTTCAATCATACCATGATAACAGTGATAACTGTTATATGAAATTTTCATACTGCTACATCCCTAGCTGTGATGCTGTGTATTGCATAAATAAAAGTTTTAAACCGGTAGTGAGGCAGATTAAAAAAAAAAAAAAAAAAGGCTGTCCACTGAAAGCAACTAAAACAGAAACACGGGAACACTGCTTATCAAAGTTCCAAGTTAATCAAAGCAGTCATTGGGCAAAAGATAACAATTATATTGGATTTTATAAAAATAAATGTTAGAAGTAAAAAACACTCACAGCATTGAGAGCCGTGTTGTTCTTTTTCTTTTCGCTCCCAAAACTCAGTCCTCCCCAAACTGAGCTTTCATGTAGACCAACATGGGCACCTTTAGAAGAATATTCTTGTTCTTCTGCATATTCAGGACCTCCCTGATAAACAGCATCCAGCTCTGATGTATCCACAGCTTCCTTATTATCAGTGACCGAGTCTTGCAGCCAGGTGCCTCTGGATCTCAGTTCATCCTGTAGTTCAGGTTGGAAGTGCTCAGTCTGTCTGAACTGGCCTCCAATATTAAATGCTAAAAGGCTGTCAGCTTGGAAGCAGGTAGAGTGGGGATTATCTCCACTACCAAAAGCACCATCCCCGCTGATGTTTCTGTTGTGACCAAAGTGAGGGGAAGACTGGTTTCGGGTTGGTTCGGATTGAGTGCTGCTACTCAGTAGCTCAGAGCGGGAGTTATCACTGAGCAGACTGGAGCCGGTGCTGGTGGATCGCATGCTGAGCCTTCGCACAATGTCGTCGTCCTGCTTCCCACCATCCTGTCTGACCCCCCCTCGCTTAACTCTCACCTCACAGTAGAGCTGGGTAGATAAAGAAAAAAATAAAGGAAAAGCAACATTACCATCAATTTAAACAATGTCTTCTATCAATATAAATGCTAAAACTATGAGTAACAATTATGACAGTTCAGAGGGTTATACTACATAAATGGCACAGCAAGATTATAAAGTGATATTTTGAATCCATTACTTACACATAATTAAAAATTAGTGTTGGATAATGAAAATTCAAGCAAGACAGCTTAACTGAAGATATTTTTAGAGCACTTGTGTTTAAAAACAGAAAATAACAACAATAAAAAGGAAATATTCAAGGAATTCTTTGAAATAAAAACTGGATAACCTCTGGCCTCCAACCATGGAAAGCTCTAAATAGTAACATTTCATGCTGGCTGGGCCTCCTTCCCATCCAGTAATATCTACATGGAACCGCTGCCTTTTAGTGTGCGTTATTCCTCAGTTGCTCTGATTTTCTGGTCTCAAAGGGACAAATGAGATCCACATGGTCGTAGGAATTTGTTCCAGTGTTTCTACTCTCTCTCCAATGACATCAAAATGGATTCCCTCATTAAAGTAGAAGAAAACTAATTTGCTGTTGTGGGCATGTCAGATCACAATCATCCCGGCTTAACCGTCTTTTTCTTCGTCTTTGTGGTTCTCTCTTGAGCCATTTAATTTGTTCTTGATTACTTCCCTATCAGTTCTGTCCTATCCTGTAATACTTGCTTGCCATTTTAATGTAAATCCTCTTTTTGACCCAGCTGGATTTAAGCTGAGTTTTCTCATTATGACTACACTTTTAGCATTTGGTTTAAATACTCAGATCTGCTAAATTTTTGCGGATAAATATATTCATTGTACAAAATCTCAAAGTTACGTAATCATGGCTATATTTACTCTCAATTAAAACCACATGATTTACTTTTTTGTGCATTTGTGTATTTTTGATGGCTTTATTGTGAAGCACTTTGAGTACCATTTGGCTATTGTAAAGGGCTATACAAATAAAATTTAATGATTGATTGATTGATTTAGGGGTTGGCTGATATTTTTTCATTCATCGACCCTAAAATTTTGAACTACTAAACCAGTGCTTTTTCAGATTTATCTGAAAACCAAAGTGCATGGAGCTCCCTGTTCCAGAAAATTTTTATACTAAAATGCAGTTCCTCTTGCTCCTCTTGTTCATCAGAGCTAATCTGTCAGAGCTTTTCCATGTTGATCACTTTTTTGGACACCAAGCCACTCACTAAATAGACAAGCTGTTGCTATAGTCATATTCTGTCACATAAGTCACTAAAAATGTATCTTGAAATGTGTAACATTTCACTCATAAGATCAAGAATGCATCTAGATCAATTCCAACTTTTTTTTTTTTTTTTTACTTTCGCTTCACAAACGATAGAAGCCACAAAAACAACAAAAAAAATCTCTGAATAATACAAATTGCTCATGGATTCAAAAGAGGATAAATTAGTCTCAATTGAAAATGAGATCAGAGAGCTGGAGAAATCTCATCCTCTGGCTCCCTTCTTTCTTTAAATTCTGCAGTCACACATGATCAGGGATGCTGTTTTGACAGTGTTGATGGTGGACAGGATGTGTATGATGGATGTATTATACAGTGCAGAGTGTATATCATGTACAACTTTGGGTCAACCGTCCTCTGAGACATGGATAATTTGCAGTTGCCTTACTTTCATCTCTAGCCAACATTACAGTAACACTCACCACATCAGTGAACTGTAATAACACCTGTGTCCAAATTTCCACACTTGCAGAGTATCTTACCTCTTCTATTTTTCTTTGCATATCCTTCAGCTGACTCTCCCACTCTTTTCTTTCCACGTCAAACCTTTCCAGCAGCTCAGCCTTCTCCCTCAGCCAGTCCCTCTCGCTGTGCTCCAGACGACAACGCAGGTCCATCGCAGTAGAGTGTGTGTCCGCCAGGATCTTCCGCTGCTCCTCCCTCTCCCTGCGGAGCACTGAGGTCTCGCCGTGCAATTCTCGAGGACTCCGTGATGCTGCCGACTGGAGCCCTCCACTCGCCAATCCCGTAGCTTCTCTAGCCTCCAGCTGAAAGAACCAGAGGACAAGGAGAGCGGTGGGGGGGGGGGGGGGGGGGGCAAAAGGGAGCAGGCAGATGGAGAGGAAGCAGTGGTAGAAACAGTGGAGGAAGGAGTGATGATAAAAGATAGATTGCAGTTGGGAAACAGACAGAGAGCCAGAAGACAAGACGTATGAGGCAGAAGTGGGTGAAAACATTAAGAGTGGAATTAAGTGAATGAAGGAGTGGCAGGATGAGAAGGTGGAGGAAGCGGGGGAATAATGAAGCATGGGAATGTGTGAACGGGTTCATAGGAGGGAAGAGGGAGACAGATTGAACAGTGTAAATATCCTGTCAGAAATCACACAGCTGGTTCGCGGGTTCAGGGTTCAAGTTTCTTTTCTACAGTACTTCACTAACACAGGACACATAGCAGGAAATGGCAAATTCAAGCAGGGAAAAATAGGTCTGCAGATGTGGCTCAATTTTTCTTTTCAGCAATACTCTAGTGACCCTGCAGAAAAACAGAAAGCCATACAAAGATCTTCTCTTAACAGATAATGACCACGGTTGTCTCCATCTATTGCCAACATACTGCTTTATTGGATTCAGTTTGAAATGCTTGTTTTAATTCAAATATCTCATAGCTCCTCATTTGATTTCAATGTCCTTTTTGAGTGAAATAACAAGGGAAATTCCACTGGGATTTTCCCACTTCTTTGGGCAAAAAAGTAACCCTTCTGCAAAGAGTAAAGTGTTGTGTAATTATGCACTGTAAAAAAAAAACTAGGTTCAGTGACAACAAAGACTTAAACAATGGAACTCCACTTGTAAGATAAAAACCTTTAAAAAACCTACATTAAAAGGGCACAAATGATTTTCTCTTTTCTCTCAGATTAAGGGTGTGTTTTAGTGCATGGTAAATTTGCATTTTTACTGCCGGTAAAAAAGAGGAAAAAAGTAAAGTAACTTTTGGTCCTGGAAGAATCCCAAGACAACGCCTCTGTATGTGCATGTGTTCCCGTGCTTCTCTGTGTGTAGTTTGTGCAATTGAGCATGCCAGGATGTGTTATTTCAGTGTTCAGCCACAGACATCGACCAAAGCCTTCTTACAAGCCTCGGTCATGGTGCTATTTCTGCATGTGGCCTGGGGTCAAGAAATTATGGGTGTAGAAAAACAAGTCAGTGCATTCTGTCTGCTTGCGGCTCTTCTCAAACTTCTCCACAATTAGAGACGGACGATGATGGGCGCTGTCCACAGTCTATTTAAACATCTTTAATGTAAACAAATAGTGTCGATACAAAAACAAAATGCTAGTTCTCTTATTTAAAAAAAAAAAAACAAGCACTCTTTTCACTGATGAAGACAGGAAAGGCAAATTATCTTCTTCTCAGTAAGAAAATGACTGAGCTTGTCAACAGGGACAGATTACGAGCATCACACCCAGCTTAAGGAAACACACTCCTGCTTTAATATATGCACACCTTAAATTCAGACTTAAAAAGCAGCTTCCAACGACTCGTAGCCGGCCTGAGTGTCACTGTATGGCACAGGGTATATAAAGGTAACTGTGTCACCAGGGTGACCCACTATAAATAGCGGACACACAGCCTTGTACAATGTCACATTCCGAAGGGGGGCTGGGGAGCCGAGGTAAAGGGAGGAGGGGGAGTTGGCTGCTAAGACAGAGTGAGATGTCTCCTAGCTGCCAGCAGCTTTCATAAATCAGGATCATGCCGAGAAATATGCCTGGAAATGCTGGGACTGAGCCTCCGCCTGGGACGTCAGATGCTGTCTTAGTATTTGGTGGTGGGAATGCCTCAAAAGGATGAACAGACGGTACACAGAAGTCATATTTAGGCTTCAGCTATGGCCTGCTGTGGGACACGGTGTGTGATTAAAATCTCAAGAATGAAAATACTTCTTTGAGGCTGCAGCCATAGATATGCTCCACTGACTCACCTAATATTAGCCCCTAATCTCAAGTATCGCAGTAGTATGCCATACTTGATCAGCTAATGCAAAATGATGCAGTGATAAAACACATCTGGCCATGTGCCTCGTCATGAGAAAATTCATTAACAGATTCATTAAAAATGACAAAATTCCACCTTTGTGAACCAGTTTGGCTCCTTACAATCCACTAAATCTACATTTACTCTTCAAAGTGCTGCAACAAATGAAGCAATGTTAGCAGCTACAGCTAAATAGAATACAAACAGTCATTAATAAAAAAAACCATGCGGATGAGTTAAAACTGCATGAATCAGCTCTGTACATTTAAGACATCCTTTTCCTGCATATATCCTGTGATCAATACAAACTTTCAAATCATCTCTACAGATGTTAAACACCTGCTGGCTCATGCCTCTGTTGGTAAACCAACAAGTGGAAAATTACTTTTTTGGATACTGAATTTGTTCATATTTCCCTTTGAAATTATGTTTTCCTCAGTTGACTTCTTTGAATTGATTTGCTCACATTACTGTCAATTTTATGAGAGGTTGAGGCCGGCAAGCCTGGCATTTGATTTGCTCAGTAAGTTTGATTAGATAATGCGAAATTCAGTCCAGTTATCAGGCAACTCTTGTTGGAATCTAGATTGTATCGTCTAGAGTGTGTTGCGTGGGATATTAAGCACATACAGAAAGAGACCAAGCGTCAGATTGCATGTCGAACTTCTCACACTTAGAGGAATTTTACTCTAGTGTGTAATTCAAGTTTGGTAACAATTCTGAGAAAGTGTATAAATCTGTCACTTTATAACTTAGTTGTGATTTTAGATCCTTGCAAAATATGAAACATATGAGCAGACTCAGATTAGCACATAGCGAACACAAGCCTAAAAGTATCAAGTGTGCAAAGATGTGGCAACTATACAAATCAACTCTTAGAATGCTGCTAACTCTACTCAGCATGGTTTTACTCAAAGTCACACTTCCTCCTGCTCTGTTTGTGTAATCAGTGTTGAGAACTATGCATCCATATCTGTGCCCATGTTCCTTTCAATTTTACTGCATATACTAGGCATTTTAACACAAAAACCCCGCAAGCCATCATGTCACTGTGTTAAATTCTTGTGTTATCATGTCATCTGCAGCATCTTCCACCACCTTGTTAATTTCTAGGCCTGTGTTATGGAATTTCTAAGCTTCGTCGGTTCAGTCAGATAACCATTGGTTTCGGAGGAGAGCTCTGCGTGAGGTTTTCAAGTCTGTGATAGGAATCATATGGGGCTCAAAAAGGAAGATAAAGACACTGCTGTCAAAACACAAAGAAATAAGGAGTTTTAACAAGCACAGAAACTTGCAGAGACAGTCAGCAGTGAAATTATCACCAAAGACTGAACAAGTCTCATCAGGTTTAGTGTTCAACGTTGTAGTGGTCAAATAAGTCTATTTTCTGATATAATCAGAAAAAAATGTTAAATCCCTAAAGCCACGTTGCTGTGTATGAGTGTTCAAGTGATCTGTGCACAGCCTGACACAGCTAGGCACTGGTATGCTAACTTAACCCTAAATATTTTCTGCCCAGTTCAACCACACTTGACAGTAGCTGTCCAGTGGCAAGACAGGCTAATATTTCATCTACTTAGAGCGAGCTGTTAAAAGCCAAGTTTGGTGTTGGTGTCTGGCTGAGTGGGGATAACTAAGCTTGTCTCCTCAGTGCAAACCTTTTGTCTAAGCTAAGGCTTTAGTTGGATGGATGCCATGGTGACTTATCACCCTGACTTAGGGGTGGAAAATCCTATTTGTGCAGCACGAAATTCCAGACATGCACACACATGAGAAAAAAAAAAAACATGCAAATTTAAATAAAGCTTCTTTTCTCGTAAATGAAGTATTTACAAACTGCTTCTGAACCAGATTATTTGTTTTTGATTGCTGCTGGAGTACAAAGCTATGAAGTCATGTATACAACAGTCTACACAAGACAGTCTAGCTCCATGGATGTATTTCCATCTGGTCAGCAGCATCATTATCATAATCATCCCCCACTTACCTGTGCAATCCTGCATTTGAGCTCAGCTCTCTCCAACTCCCAAGCACATCTATCCCTGGTATATTGCAGCTGAAGCTCGCTCCTCTTCTCCTCCTCTCTCTTCACCTCGGACTGCACTTCTTCCAAAACAGTCTTCAGATCCAGCAGAATCCTCCTGTTCTCGCCTCCCTGCATGGAGACACAGTGAGCAGCAATCTTGTCAAATATGCCAAATAAAGAAACTCATGGCCCTAATACTGAGACTACAACCTCAGTCAAAAATTTGGACTCCCTTTCTTAATGGAAAGTGTGTCCAAACTTTTGACTGAGAGTTTGGTCACACTTGAAAAGAACTTCATGCATGACATAAGAAGAAAAAACACACACACACTCCTGAATCAAATCATAAAAACTTGGGTTTAAGCTCCCAGGAATATTTGAGTTAAGGACACTGAATACAGCAAATTAACTGAACAGGTGCAACACAAAGTTATAAGTACATCTGCTGGACTCCCAAAAGCTATAACACACTTTCCCTGTAAATATATGTAATTACTTGTATGTTAGCCACTTCTCTCAACAATGACTCCTTCTCGCGCATCCATTCCTCTTTGTCTTGAACGTGCCGCTTTTTCAAATCATCAAATTTCTTTTTAAGCCGCGTGTGCTGTGCTTGTTGTGGCGGCTGCTGCTGCTGAGGCTCAGAACCTGGCCACATTTGTCCCTTGAGGATCTCGAGGATCTGGGTTCCTGCTCCACCCTCCCCTCCGCTCGGTGAAGCGCCGAACTGGGGTTCCTGGATCTGACTGAAGACGGTGGGCGGAGAGGAGATTCTCCTCAGCGGACTGCGGTTTTTGCCCCTGCTTCTGTCTGTCCTCTCCATCCTCGAGCGCGGCACATACTCCCATCCCTGAGATGGCACGTATCCCCCGCCAGCACCGCCCCCACTATGCAGCCCCGAGCCGTTCATGAATGCACTCCACATCTCTCACGTGCATTCAAATTAAACACTTGTTAGACTTACAAAAAAAAAAAAAAAAAGTTAAAAGACTATTAAAGAAAAAGTTAACAAGAATCCATTTCTGCTTTGTTGGGATACGTTTCCGTATAGTCTAATGAACTTTCCCATCAATTAAAATTGTTTTTCATTTGGTAAACAGCGGTACAATGGAAGCAACAAATTATCCAAACCCGGCAGAATCCCCCGTCGGCCACACAGCAGCCCCCAGTGTCACCGCTGTGCCAAAACACACGACGGGACTGGACCCTCCGTTTTCCTCCATATCCTCACAGAAACAAGGTCAAGTCGTCATTCTGCTGCCACAGTCCCCAAAGTGCACTGTCGTTATCCTTTAAATACGTCTTCACTGCTGTTCACCTGCGTTTTCCCCCTTCTAGACTACATGTTTACACCGAGCTCTCGGGACGCTCCGTCTCCTGCTTTGTGTTGCAAGCGACAGCCCCGAGCGTCGCCTGCAACACTCTGAGGCAAAAGGGAGAAGTTCCCAAAAATATCACGGAGAGCACTGATGTAAGAGCTGCGAAGTATTTTTACACCCCTGTAACCAGGAGTTTATTTTCCTAAAGCCCTGTTTAGCTGAACGGCGCCTGGAGGAGTGCTGCGGAGGGAGATCCGTTAATCAACACCGGACTGCTCTAATTAGCCTACGTCGCCACCTTACGCTGCACCCATAGCAACAAATCAACTCACGCACCGCGTCGCGGTCATTATGACAGTCTGCCGCTAACCTAACACTCAATTTAGAGACTTCAAACTATAATCACGAAGACCCGGAGGCGAAAACCAGTTACACCAAATGTCTGCAATTTTTGCATTTTAAGTCATGTGGGTTTCTTACTTTGATTGCAAACAAGTAGCCTAAGTTTGCCGATTTGTTTTGTCTGTAGTAAAATAACTGCTATCATCGGCAGTTAGCACGAGAGGGGGCTGACTATCACGAGGAAAGCGAAGAGGGGTGTGATTTAATTAATTTAGGCAGGCTATAAATCACAAAAGTGGCGTCCCGTAAGGGTCAACGACTGTGAAAACAGAAGCTCGGCTTAACTTTACGTAAGTCTAGTAACTAAACATTAGTAACGCACCTAGCTTTCTGCATAATAGTAACGTTAAGTTTTTATACCATTATCCCAAACAGTGCAAAGCTACCAAGCACGTGCTATATGACCGAAACCTTACCGTCTCCTCTATGGTCTTGACTGGGTTGCTGTGAATGTCCTTATTCAAAAGCAACAACGAGGGGCCGCATTTCAGCCAACAAAGTAGCTAAAATAATATCTGGACTGGAATGCAATAACAGAGTTAAAAGCAACTGCAGAGCGGGCAGCCCACAGCTGAAATGATGCTTTCATTAACTGGAATAAAATTCCCCTTCCTCCCTCCCTCCTACTCAGTCTCTCCTCCTCTTCCTTCCACAGCTGGCCCTAATACAGAGTATGACGTGAAATATCCCACCGGTGGGATGAAAGAAGTGGACGGTTCCGCCCCCATCCCGGTGGTCAGGTCTGTCACCATCTGCACATTTTTTGTCCTGGTCTCCTAGACCCCACCCTTGGGCACTTTTACACGATTCTGAATGTTACATAACCAAAATTCAAGCAGGGGTAAAAAGGAAAAAGAAAAAAGTGGGGAAAAAAACAACAAAAAAGCTCGTCCTTCATGGACAGATTAATGAACAACAGTCCCAGGTAATCAGGAGGTCTGTGGTTTAGGCTATCCCTAAAACATATTCCAGAAAAAGACGGAGACCAACCGACATAAGTCACACAAGAAAAACAAGAACAAAAATATTCTAAATGGGTCACAAAACAGCTACACACTAACCACAAAGGGATGCACATGACCAATTACATCTACAAACAAGATAACTTTAGGCATCATGTCCACACAGATGCAAAATGGCCACAGAGAAACTTAGAAAAACAAAACAAAGTGTGACCAAAACAGTCACTAAATGTCCACAAAGACAAATACAATTACCTAATTGAGGTCCAAAACTGAACACTAATAATAAGGAATTAATATAGGCTACTACATAATATATAATATATTTGATGAAAAAGCTACCCTACTGTAGTTCTACAAGTTATCAAAATGAGCCCAGTAAGACACACACAACACCCACAAATTGTATCTTCATGGTTTGTGGGTTTCTTTTCTTTTCTTTCCTTTCCTTTCCTTTCCTTTTTTTCTCTTTCAGCCAGTTGTTTCACAATCCCTCTCTGCCCCTATCCTATTTCCAGTGGTCGCTTGGATGATTTGTTACACATTATGTTGGCATTTTGTCACAACTCAGTGACTCAGCACAGATGCCTGTGAGGGACTTGCAGGAGTCATGAGCCTTATGTCTTTTTCAGTATCAGCCAGCAAGTGTCAGTGTTATTGTGGAACTGTACTTGGTATGTGTGTGTGCAAGTGTATCCTTTAACCTGCTGTCATATCACAAATATTATCTGCAGTGTACGCTTCGTAGTTCCGATAATTGTCCCATACCTGTACAGCCCAAATGGGTCAAGAAAACCTATAAATGCCAATCTGGTGGATAAAGTGAAAACAAAGTGTATGCAATCTGAGAACTAAATGGTTTTCAGCTTTTTGCAGTTTGCACAGCACCTTTTTTTCTGCCTCATCGCAACATTTCTGCAATTGCAGTGGAAACAGTTTGCTCAAGTTTTTCTTATTTTAAGAATATAAACAAATTATCTGGACACCCACACTCTAATTAGCAGAAATGGGATGTGTCAATCAAGCAGAATTTAGACAAGCCTACGTACCCCTATCAGCAAATGGAAACACCTGTGTGGGTGTATTATAGGATGTGTGGTGCTTTGAAGAATGCAGCATTTTCAAAATTGGCTTTGATAAAAGACTCATTACTCACACTTAGAGAATTGAATGACACACTCACCTAGCTCTCTGATGTGGCTCCCAGCTTGTGTGGTATCCAATAAATGTTGAAAGCATCCGAGTAGATGAGTAGCTTGAGTCATACTTGGGAAAATGAAATTGCCCTGTACCTTGAGTGACCTTATGTGATGTGTTCAACATAACAGAATTAAAACAAATAAGTAAACAAACAATGGGCATAATGTGACACTGAGCGTGTGCTTTACAGGACAAAGAAGAGGGTAAAAAGAAATACCAATTTGAATATGGTGGCATACGAGAGTGAGGAAAACAGAACAAGAATGAGGATCAACAAAATAATTGGCTGAAACATCTGAAAGGATGAGGAATGATTGGATGAAGAGCAGAGTAACAGGCAGTCAGGGTGAGAATACTGCATGGTATTTATTTTTACTATTAGACAACACAAAGATGAATGATTCATGTGTTAGGGCTCGCTTACAGACAGTGGTTCCTCAGCCTGTTTATCCTCTTGCTTGGGGACATCCAGACGGTCTATGAAGCTCTGAAGCTCCTTTCTGAAGGCTTTCATTTGGGCGTTGATACGATACAGCAGCTCGTGCTCTCTGATCCTGTGGAGAAGTGAATTCAGGACTGGATTACTCCAAAAAACATCCGAACCGAGTCAAATTCTCACAAGACAATCATTGTGTACTGATTTGTTACTCTATACCTGCCGCCTTCTTCATCCTCATCCAGCCTAGCAAACAGCTCCCCGTTGGTGACATACACTCTGGCCTCGGCGATGATAGTGCTGGTGTCAGCGATGAGCCTGTCGATGGTCCGGCCCAGCCTCTCCGCCTCAATGCGGATGTCTATCATATGTTGCCGGTCCTTCAGGCTTCTGGATAAAAAACGACTGTCTACAGGTGAGTAAAGCGAGCGTGTCGGGGTGAGGCAACGGATGTTCCTCACCTCATCTGAGTCGCTCTCCCCCCCAATAGGGCCTTCTCGCTTGCGATGAGGCGGGAGGAGGCGAGGAGAGGAGGCTGAGGCCGAGGGCGTGTCATCGTCACGCCCCCCATCGCTCTCCGCATCACTGTCCCGAGGGCTGCCGCGGATGCCCAGGTGGGAGGCCAGGTCGTAGCGCTGCATGTTGGAGAGCAGCACGCGGTTCTCGTACTGGAGCTGCAGGACTTTGCCGCTCAGCTCATTGATCTGCAGACGAGCTGCTTTCAGCTCCTCCTGGAGGGCCTCCACTTTAGCAGGATCAGCTCCTCCTGGGGGTTTTATAGAGCACATTTTTCCAACCGATACCCACTTATTAAAATAAGTGCACACATGATGTTTGTCCTGCAGTGCTACTGTCTCCCACAGCATGTTAGATGCATTGAAAAATTACCTCCATGTCTTGATCCGGCTTCATGGGACCCAGCCTTGTATTTAAGTTTATTGAGCTCAGTTGTCACCTAAAAGTAAAAGTTAATGTTACTGCAGTCTCTGTTTTGTAAGAATTTTTACTTTAAATACCATAGGTTTTTAAACAATTACTTAAAATAATAAGTGCAACAGATAAGACACATCTGAGCGCTAGAGTTCCTACAGTACATGTCTACATCTGTATTCAATAACAAAACATGCCTATGCTGCTTATGCTTCATATAAAAACTGTCACAAAGGCTCAAAATTTAAAAAAAAAGAAAAATAATGGCTGAAAAAATCTTACTTGATTGCATTTTCTTTGCTAATGGGCTCTATGCACAACTCCACTACTCTCTGAACTTCAGCCAGCTGCTTTGTTTCCTGTCTTTCATTACTGGACAAATTGATTAATCCAGGTGCGCCTGACCTCATTAACTGGCCAGACACACCTGGATTAATCAATTTGTCCAGTAATGAAAGACAGAAAACAAATGCCAATCTCAACATACTTGCATTTTTCATTATGTGAACTTTTCAACTATTGCACATTAAAAATGAAAAAAATAAATAAATAAATAAATTGAAAAAAAAAAATACAACAAAGTTGCCCTTCTCAACTTTAAGGGTTGAGAGCAGAGGTAGAAAAAGCTGGTGCATTAAAAAAAAATCCTGTCCAGCAGTTGCTCCAACCATCACTAAACCAGCTGAATTTAATTAGCGCAGCTCGTCTGCAGGCAGATGAGCTCGTTAGTGGAAACACCTGTTCTGTGCTGATCCAAAAACATGGCAGGAGTTTTACTTTTACTGCATAAGAGAAGCATCGTTGGGGTTTAATATCAAAATGGTTGCAGATTAATCTCACATTACATGAATGCTTCTCCATATAAAATAAAAATGTAAGGGTAAACTTCACTATCAATTGCTCCACTTCTATTATGCTGCTACCATGTTATAAACAAACCTATCATGTCTCTTGTGAGACTGAGTTGCATTGAATGATGCAGGAGACCTTGTGCAGCAATCTTTGGTACAGCTTTCTAGACTTTTATAAGGCATGCCATCTACCTTTTTATTCTCCTCTTCTACATCTGCTAAATTCCTGCGGAGGAGTTCGGCTTCATCTTCCACCAGCTGAAGCTGCTGCCTCAGCTCAGACAGGGCCTCACCCTGCTCCCTGCTCTGCTGACCCCCACTGCTGGAACCATCCAATCCTGCTGCCGCCAAACTAAGAAAACAGAGCAGATATATGGTTAAATGTATCATTTTTCTCTACTTCATGCCCGAATAAAAAAAAGAGCTCTTAAAATATAAAGATATCTTTGATTTGAATGGCCAAAGTTGACATTTTATATTTTTCTTTTACATATAGATACCTGAAGAAGTCACTAAGACTTAACTGTATTGAGGTTGAATAATTGTGCTTGTGACTGTTTAACCACTGGCTTAATCAGAACTGATGCAGTACCTGTCCTCCCTCATGTCATCCAGCTCAGCCTTCAGACCCCTGTTCTCCACCTCCAGCTCCACAATCTTCCTCCCCAAGATGTTGGCCTCCTCCTCCACCAGGCGTAAACGAAGCTTCAGCTCAGATTCGCGTGTGGTGGGAGGCCCGCCGGCCTCACCTTTCGGCAGAGGGCTGTCCACGTCTCCATAAAAGGATCGGTACTTCTGAAGCTCCTGCTCAAGTCGATCCTTCTCTTTGTCAATCTTTGCCATTTTCTTTCGCATCAAAGTGGCTTCCTCCTTGATGAAGGCTAGCTGGCACTTCAGATCCTCATTTTCTTCCTGTAAAGAGGGAAAGTTGTTTATTTACCCAGTGGTTTAAGAAGTTTCTTCTGCAAGCTAAATGTATGTTTAAGAGAAAACTTGAAAGAAAACTTGAATTAAAAGCAGTTTTAAATCCCTGTATGACATGTGTAAAGGGTGATGTGAAAATGCGGCACAGTTTCTACTTTACCAGCCTACTTAAAAACTCTGTTTCTGACTATTTCACTGGTTCAGCACATATTCTTAAATCTGCGTGTTATTGATGCATTTGGAAATTATACCAGGAGATTACCTCACTATTAAACATAGAGGTTTATTCTCTGCAGTCTAATCATGCACTCACCTCGATTGGGGTCTGTGGAACTTTTCTCTCTCTGCTCTCTGGCCATCCTTGCTTCCTTTTCTTTTCAGTGAGAGCTGCAGAGAGATGTTACATCATCATTAGCTTACTGATTTCTTATTGGAGGCAGTGATATCACCCAACGTTATGGAGCACTGAGGGTTTTCGTATGGAAAAACAGCACTGCCTAAACTCACCCAGAAAAACTTTTCTGTTTCAAAGCCTTATTTATATTTATCGTATATATATATATGTATGTATGTATGTCAATATCACAATCTCTGATTGAAGTTCTTAGATTTATTAGTACATTTTGGATCATTGTCCTATTGCATGACCCACTTTGGGTGGGTTAAGCTTTATCTGACTGACAGCCAATGAATACTTGGCCTTTAGATGAGGTCTTGGTCGACTTGGTGACTCCTGTCGTTATAAAACAAGACCAAGTCATCACCCCTCCATCACCACTTGACACTTTGTATGATGCGTTTGATTATGTTTCCTCCAGTTATTGTTCATTATTGCCAAACATCTCTACTTTGGGGTCATCTTTCTAAAAAAAAAAAAAAATTGTGTTCTAAGTATTATTTGTTGTGATCCAACTACTGTATATGCAAATGCGCTGAAGAGATCACCTTACTAGACACTAAATAAACCAAACTTTTTCTGCCTTTTTCTATTTGCACAATCCTGAATTTCAGCAACATGCTGAGTAGCCTACAGTAGGTTTTGAGATTTAATGCTTAAATGTTCAATTTTGTTTTTCTCCTTGTTCACTATTTCCTGAGCATCAGACATTCTGGCCTTGAGGGGAACTTGCTGGGATGTCCACATTAAGAATACTTGATACTTGTTTTAAGATGTAATCCAAAATTGTTGGCCTTATAACCCTTTCCAGACAGGCAGCAAAAAGTTGCTTCCCTCATTTGTGCTGGGTTTCTTCTCAGATGACCCAACAGTGCCAAACCAGGGAACGTTTTACTAATGATCAACTAAACAAAGCATTTGATTAGCTGAGTCTGGTGGCTGCGTGCATTTTTTAAATGAATAAAGATGTGGTGTAACATATGAGCTGTTCAGCCTCAAATTCTCTTGAATTCTTGGTTCAGTTTCTCCCTTATTCCAAAGTAAGAGAGTAAGTCTAACACTGCAATGCATGAAGGAAACAAATATTATTAAATCACCTTCAGGCCCTTACCTCTTTTGCTTTTTCGAGCTCGTTTTGCAGGGCTTGTTTTGTTACCTCCACCTCAATCAGCTTTTGCCTCAGCTTCTCATTCTCCTCATCTGTCTTTGTCCTCTTTTCCTCCACATTCTCCAGCTCATGGTGCAAGCGCACTGATACATCCTTTGCCACCTGAGATAGGGGGAAGACAAAATGAACAAAGAAGGGAGGGTCTCTTGTCAGAATGTTCGATCATCTGTGGTGACCAGACTCACCTTTAGGTCTTGCTCCAGGCTTCTAAGTAACTCTCCATCCACTTGACCACTTTCTGTGAACCTAAGCCTCTTTCTCTCGGCCTTCTTCAGCCGGTACTGGAGGATCCGACAGTTTTTGTTGGCTCTCTCCAGCTCTCTGCGCATGTCCTGCAGCTGGCAGGCGTCTTCTTCATAAAAAGTGTCCCGCATTTCATCCATCTCTGTCCGCATCTCCTCAATTTCATTCTAGCAACAAAGCAACAAATCATTCAATTACTCCAGTATTTGTCTACTTAGAAAAATTGTCCTCATTCTACAGAAATAAGCTTTGTTGGTATAGCATTAGCAGTGATTGCCATGCAGTCGGCCTGTAAATACAACAGGTGCGGCTGTTGCGCTCGCAGAAAACGCCTATTGTGGCCTAATCTCCGTCAAGCTTTTGTGATATTTTGAAATTTACCTTAAGGTCTTCGTTTTCGTCCTCCAGTCTTTCTATTTCGTCTTGGAGTCTCTGGTCTGGTTGTGGAGCCAACTGCGGAATGTCGGGCTCGGGGGACAGCTCCGGCTCCGATGCCGGTGGAGATGCTGACTTCGTCTGCATCTTTGTCCCTTTCTTCCCTAGGCTCTTATTCAAGTGAAACTGTATAAGTTCGGACTGCAAGCATCCCTCCTTCCAGAAACCAGGTCCGCATCCAACTGTGCTTTTGGAGCTTTTCTTGCTGCTGCTGCTGGTTGTCGAGGCGGTCTCTCCTCCTCGCGGATTTTTGCTCCTCAGTTTGGGGGATTTGGATGAGCAGGGCTGGTCAGACACAACGCGGTTTGGATCTGCTCGAGAAGGCGAAGAAGAGTCTGTGACGAGTCGCGGGGAGTCTTCCGCTGCTTGTACGGAGCCTCTGTCCGCCGCGGGCCTGCTCAGCGTCGGGTTTTCAGCACCAGCAGCCTGGACAGCAGCCGCGCCTCTGATGGCAGGCGCGCCTCCGGCCTGCCGCTCCCTGCCCGTGGAAACAGGAGAATGACCTCGGCTACCTCTCCCTCCCCCACCTCCTCCTCCCTGCTTAGATGCAGGCTTGGTCGAGTTGCTGCCCTTTTGCGCAGTTTTAGATCCAGCTTCTTTGAGACCAGCCGGAGACGACGAGCGCTGCTGCTTCCGGCTGCTATTGTCTGGCTGCCGAGACGAGTCGGCAGATGATGGGTTCATCATGCTGTCAGAGGCTCAGCTCATTCTCAGACATCCATCCCCTTCCCCAATATCCGCGGTGCTGCAGAATAATGAACTTCTCAGACCTAAAAGATGACGGAATCTGGGCTATAATTGGTTGCTTGAGTTGCTCTACAGGTCAGTCAGAGTTGCTTCTTAGACTTCTCAATAAGTCTGGTAAATGAAAAGGAAAAAACAGGCCTGCATTAAGGAAGAACCTTGCATTTAGAGACCCAAGAGAGGCTAATTAGGTTAGGCTCTTGTCAGTGGGAAAACTGCCAGCAGGTGGGCAACGTGACCACCACTGATTATGCAGTCGGCCATTCAGCCCATATATTAATTCTATGGCCTGTGTGTGAGATCAGCTGCAACTTGGGTAATTAGACACTTTACATTTGCGTCACATGCGCCCAAAGGGTGAGCAGGGGAGAGAGATATATAATATCATTGACCTGAGGCAGCACCCAGCCAATTAAACAGAGCTGCGTGTTCAAATAAAAAACAGTTGGTGCTGTGTGGCTCCTGATCTGATCTCACACCGATTTAACATAAACAATAAAGCTTCCTTAAAGATGAACCGATTCAAGACCCATACGAGTAAAGCCGTTTCCTGTCAGCCATCATCTAATCTCATGCTGGATGACTCAGTAAGCCTGTTCAAATGGATGGAGGGTGAGCTAAATTGCTAGAAGCCACGAATGAAATGTATTCTTAAGCAACTGCTCTCTTGGCACAGCATTGTTTCTTTTGTTGCTTTGGCTTTCAAAATGCCAAGAATCGACCGCTTGTCCTTCTTTTTCACACAGTCTTTCATCCAGTGCTGATTAATTGGGGAATTATTCTAAACGGGGGGAAAGCGCAACTCTAGACCCATCTATTGCTCAAAGTCTTCTCCATAAACAACTAAGCAGCAACAGTAAATCAACCCACCTTGGTGGCCTGGTAGCATTTACAGAACATTTTGTGAATCAAACACAGTAATTTGCCCTTCATAAAGGTTTAATTTATGTCCAATATGACCGTGAGCTCTAAGAAAAAGCATTCCCACGTGGAAATAATGATCCGACAAATCAATTTCTTACCTTTTTCAGGGTGTTTTTCGGATGCTGGAAGATAGTGGTGATGGAGAGGCAGAAGAGATGCTGACTCGAGCGCCTCCCGACCACCAGGCAACCTGTTTCAATATTCATGACATTACATCATCGCTGGGAGGACCGGGGTGGCTCGGAGATGAAGCTGAACGCAGCAGGCTGCTCTCATTGGAAGAAGATGCTCCGTCGTCCCTGCTGTCTCGCTGTCTGTCCCCACCTGAACTGTGATTGGACAAAGCTACTCTCCGTCCAAACTCACCTTGCTTTCAGTCGTTTGAACTGACCTTGGATGTGGATTTGAGATGACTGTGATTGTGATTGTTTAACGTCGCTCGAGGTTATTTTATTGTTTTCCTATACTGCAATGCATTATCCAATTCTGGCAATATATGAGTTAAACCGAGACTTCTGTTGACATGATTCAACAGCCAGTATTGAACAAGAGCCAACAGAGCATGAAAATCAAGGATTTAGGGTTGTTGGTGCATGGGCAAACTATAACTGCTTAAACATCCTATCATTGATTCACTGTTCAAAATTCAAACTGAAGCAAGATCCCAGTTCCTGCTTGGCCATTTTCATGACATATAGTATACACACTGCCAATTTGAAAGTCATTTGGTTTATGTATTTAAGGATTTCATTACATCATGTTATTTGCTTATACTATGACTTTAATCTCCATGTATTGTTTTTCTTGTAACCTTTGTGCCCAAAATAATGGCAAAAACAGAAATCAGATTGTTAATTCACTACCCCTGGTTGTACAGAAGAGTCAAAGTTTTAGGTGGAGTGATTAACAATTGGAAGCAAAGAAATGGTTGAATGTAAAGATCCTCTTATTATGCTCATTTGGGGTGATTGGTGGTTTGGAAGAAGACAAATGGGGTCCCATCTCTGATGGTCTCTCTCTCTCTGTGTCACACACACACAACCCCCACCTCCAGATGATGCTTGAAAAGAATGGACTGAACTGACTGGAGGAAAGAGGGATATAGGCTAAGTGTAAGATGGATGGATGGATGATTAGAGAATGAAACAAACTAATGAACTGATGAGCCAACAAAAAGGCTTACCATTTAATTACAATGAGGCAGAACTGTGTCCCTGCTCATGAACCAAAGTTAAATTAACTCCATGAATCTGGAGGAAGAGAGACGATCTTGCTTAATGAAATCCATGTGAAATTGTACATGCCATCAGTTACCAACATTTGTCTGATTTTGTGTTGCAAAGAACTGGAAATGGACAAAAAAAAAAAACAAAGATTTGGAATGAGTGAACTGTCCCAGTGGTTTCCAAGGGTAATTTATTGTGTGTAAGAAAAGACCAGACCCACTCAGGTTTGTCAAAGACTCTTCACTTTTTTTTTTTTTTAGTTATCGTGCATCAGTCCATTCTGTCATAGCCAGACTAATCTCATTAGTAATGTGGTGTTCTACCCTAACAGCTTCCTTATGCTCCACAGGGAAATGCCATTGGTTCATGCCTGCATCAAAAATGCACAGTGAAGGAAGTGTGGGAGTTGTTTGCATCACCCCTGTTTGAATAAAACGACAAGCAAGTATGCAGGGAGTGCTGGAGACTGAGTTGGACTGAAAGCTAGGATTTGTTCTGCTCTGAAAGTTTTATGGCATGGGTTTTAGCTTCACTAACCACAGCTCTTGGCCTCGTACCTCTGCGCAATCCATTTGCTCCTGTCACTGCCGGCTTTTAAAACACTCTATCTTGATCTGTTAAAAAGCAAGACTGCTCTCCATTGTAACCCTACTTTAATTATCCAGGCTAAACGTTGCAATGCCAATCAGATCAGCTTTGGGCAGCCATGACAATCCATTTTCTCTGAATAGGGTAACAGATGTTTGGGGTCTCGCTCTGCCTGTCACTGTGACACAAATGCCCACGCACATTCACCACCTCCCTTCCTTCTGGCCCTGAACTAGTTAATAATTTGCTTGGTGCATCAGACTGACAGATGTCTGCATCACCGAAGCTGTTGTGATTGCTATGCTTTAACGTCATGCAGAGGCTAAGTCCCCGATAATGTGCCGAATCATGATCTGAGATTATATTGTATGTTTTACAGTCAGCAAAGTGGGGAAAATTTTGGATATAAAGAAAAACATGTTAATGAGTTCATATTAGAGCTCCATAATATGACTGAGCCACTTCTTAAGATGAGGCAATGGTGCCTGACAATGCTGCCCATGTTTTGTGTCTTTGTTCTTCTCAGCCAGTAAATGTTACATTTCCTGTCCCAGCATTCCTCACCATTAACTATGTGCGCACAGGAGGACAAGCTGTGAGAGAAGGAACGAGACAGACAGATGAAAATCCATCTAAAAATAACACCAGCTTCATTCATATTACACACCCAACTCTCCCTCTGATCCTCACTTCCTCTGTTGTTACCACTCTTTCCTCAGATCATTACAGTAACACCCCGTGCAGACAGACATCCCAGGCAGCATACAGTGCTTGTCTCTGTTAAGCATTATCTGGCATAATCTCCAGTATCATGTTGCATTTTCATTCAGCCCTTCCTGCATAACCTTTAATGCATTAGCATGGCTGCCATGAAGGATTTTGACTGCAAGGAACACCACATTAATTATAGTTCAAGCTTGTTCGTATGTAAATTGCCTGAAAAAACATCTTAAATTTTTCTTGTACAAAATGGACATTTTTTTCTTAGAGATAGTAATATGAGGCATGTTTCCATTGCTATAAAATGTATTTGTGAAAACGTTCCTCCGGATAGGCTGTCTTTTGAAGTTGCAGCCTTACTGGCATAAAAAGCATGCCTGTCTCCGGTTACAACTGTGTTGCTCCAGATATCAGCAGAGCTTGTGACAGGGAGGAAAACTGTTTCTGTGAAAGCCACGAGGGACCTTACTGAAGGAGGCAGTTCTGCTCAGATACAGTCAAATATTCCAAACAACAGGACTGTAACAGTGATGCACTCATTCAAATAGTATTGTATGGTGCACAGCTTCAGCACAAAATGATGGCTTTGTTTTAAATTCATAATGTTCTGTTAATATAAAGAAGTGTGTGGTCATTTTGTCTTCATTCAATATGAGGATTTGAATGAAGACATTACTTGACGTCACACTGTGATAGGATTACGTTAATGAGTGCTTAAACCAAAAGATAAAAGAGATAATTAACACACTGTGCAGAATACCATCAAGTCTGTTATTGCAGTGGATTATAAAATGTGTTATTGACATGCTATTTATGAACCATATAGAGATTTATAATGAATTTGGAATCCTTTTGTGTTTTAGAATACGCCAAAATATAACCTTGTTTCCATAAATAAAAAAACAGTGACAGTTAAATGTCAATAAAAACTGAATGAGAGGCAGATTATTTTGACCTAAGAACATTTAAAATGATATAAATGTTAGTGTTTTTAGTAGCTATATGCTTAAAGTAATTTTATACTGCTTCAGAAGAGGTGATATTAAGGTGGCTGTGGCTCAAGAACAAGCATGATTGCCAGTTATGATGTCAGTGGTTCAATCCCTGACTTCCTGATGCCACACGTCCCAGTGTCCTTGAGCAAGAGACTGAACCCAACCTTGCCTTTGTGATTGGGCGAATAAGGCTTTTGAAAAATGCTTTTAGTCTTCAACAATAGTTGAAAAGCCGTATATAAATGCAACCCATTTACATGGCAACAAAAGAATAGAAAAGGTGACAATAAGTGCAAATGAACCAGTAAGGCACAATGCTACCACTTGTCTTACAAGATGTCCCAGATCATAATGCAAGATCATTTGTAAACAAGTCAAATCACACCATCTCACGGGCAATAAAAGCAGTTTAAGAAGAGGGTGTTCGGAAAGGTGGTGAGGTGTATAAGAAGTGCAGTCAGGTACTGAGGAGTGTCGCTATGGATGCATCGGAAGGTGAGAAGAGAGACCTTGTATTCAATCTGAACAGAGACAGGGAGCCAGGGTAGCGAGTGGATGGGGGTAATGTTCTCATGTTTCTGCAAGCTCATCAGGAGTCTAGCAGCATTGTTCTGAATGTGCTGCAACTTTTGGATGAATTTGCTGGAGATCCCGATGAGAAGACTGTTGCAGTAGTCAAGTCTGGAGGAGACGAAGACGTGGATGAGCTTTGGGAGGTCAGGGAGGGCAAGAGTGGAACTGAGTTTGAAAATGTGTCTTGCAGAGGTGTTGGATAAGAGATGTGGGTCAACTCTAACACCCTGGTTGGTGACCACTGATTAGAGGGGAATGTCCTAGCCAGAGAAAGCAATGCTGGTTATGATAGATGTATGAATTTGGTGAAAGGTGCTGATTAAAACTACTTTAGTTTTGTTTTGAGCTGCAAGCAAGTTGTGATTTATCCACATCCTTTTCTCCTCCAGACAGGCAATGTGTGTGGAGAGAGATGATGATAGTGTTGACAAAAGGTGTGTGTCATCAGCAAAGCAGAGGAATGAAATTTGAAGCAAATAGATGACTTGGTCAAGGGGGAGCTGGTACAGTATAAACAGAATGGGACCGAGCATCAATCCCTGAGGAACCCCACAGATGACATCACGAGAAGTCCTGGACCTGGAGCCACCCATAGGGACATATTCTGTTCTCTGTCAGAGGGTTTTACCAAGTTATGGCAGTGTTACTGAGTCCAATGGTACATTATAACTTGTTGAGAAGGATGTGGTGATCAAATACTGGAGACAAGTTGAGGACAAGGAGGGAAGGATGTCTTGAATCAGCTGCCATTAGTCAGTATAATTGGTGACTCTGATCAAGACTGTTTCTTTGCCGTGGGAGGAATGGAAACCAGACTGGAATTTTCAGGCAGACTCCTGTGCTTGAGGCGATCCTGGAGATACAAAGGCTTCTCCAGGACCTGAAAGCAATGGCAGTTTGGATATGGCCTGGATGTTTGCAGGGATAACTGTGCAACTTCAGGGTTAAGGTTTTTTTGTTTTGTTTTTTTTTTTTTCCCAACTGGTCTGTTCATAGCTGTTTTTAAAACAGGTGGAACATGGCCAGTATGAACTGGACTATAACTGTGGTGACCAGGGGGACTGATGGTGAGGATATGTGCTTTCACCAGAGCCATAGAAAAGAGGTCGAGGGCACAGGTGGAGGGTTTTATGCTCCGGATGATACCCTCAATTTCCTGGTGAGACACCTCTGAGACTGAGAATGGCAGCCTGGAGGGTCGAAAATGTGTGCCAGCAGTTGGAATGAACATGATGGGAGAACCAGAGAGGGTAGAACAAAATGTCAAAATTATTGCAATTATTGCAGCCCTTTTGGTGGAAAAAAAGCCACTAGGAATTTCCTAAACTCTTTTTTTGGATGATTTTAAAAGAATTTATGAACATTGAGTCCAAAAACCTTACACCGCTTCTCCAGGGCACGATTAACTGCCTTCAGTGGAAGCGAGGACAAAAATAAACTGTCGTGACTTCAACAAGTGCGTGGATGTCCAAGATCTTGCCTAGACAAGAAAACTGGCACATGTATGGCAGCTTGTACATCTAAAGGCTTAACTAACTTTAAGCAGTACATTTTCAAACAATGTATTCATGCTGCCATCATAATGGCATATTTGTTATTTCAGATAGACATTGACAAAACCCCATTCTGCCACATGACAAATGACTCCATGTTTAAAAATCCAGCTGTGATACTGGCATAGATGTTGTCCAGATCAGCCACCTGCTGAAAACTTTCCATGTTTTATCAATCAGAAAAAAAAATATAACCCGTCATACTGTTGAGCAGCTAAGATTTCGTTATCAAGCAAAAATAAGAGAAACTTTCACATTAAAACTGCAGCAAATGGTCTCTTTATTTCTCAAATCTTTGTATAGCCTTGTTAAAAGAGGTTATATAACAGTGTTATCCCTTGTCCAATTTGATCCTGCAGGATCAAATATGATTATCAAATCTGAAAAATAAATGATGATAATAATAATTATAATAATAGATCAAAGCAGATCTTATGTCATGACATAAATACGAAAATGAGTACATACGTTTGAACCAAATTCCTTAGACTGAATAGCTAATATGTTGCCTTTTTTGGTGTAAAAATGGGATTTGCAGCAGAACTGTAAAGAAAGGGGCTGAAAGTGTTGTAAGGACACAGGGAGCCATTCCAAAGAAAAGCGGTTGATGAGTGTGTCGTTTTCTGAGTTGAGACATTAGAAACAACACAAACAACATCCATGCAAAATCCTTCTGCAATCGTTGGCCTCCCACTCCCAACACCACAGGGGGGCTGCACACACATCTTGCATAAACAGAAGCATGTTTCACAATCTCTCACACAACCTCCACTCACTTTACTCCACCCACGCATGAACACTAAAACCCTGTTTAATACTTTATTACACTGCTGCGCGTTCCTGTGTAGACCTTAGCTGATCTGAGGAGAAAAAGCTGGAGGAGGGGGATGAGCAGTTGGGAGGGGAGGGGTTTTAGAGGATGGGGTCTGCAGCTGCTGTGTAACATTACCATGGAAACCTTTGTCTATATTCATCAAAATGGGAGGAGAATTCAGAAGCGATTGAGGAGTGACATCAATTTAAATTGAAAAGGTTTTTCTTTTCTTTCACAGTTGTAATTATTTCTAAGAGTATTAAAAAAAAAAAATTTTAACACGTCTTTTATGTGTGCCATATAAAAAACTATTCAATCTGATTATGCTCATGAAAGCAAGCAATTTTCTAATTAGGTAAATCTAAAAAGGGCAGCTCATTTCGCTCACTTCATAAACAGAGATGCTAATTTTTAAGACTAGATATAACTAAATTTACAGATAATGTACAAACATGTAAACATATTTGTGCAAAGTGGGAATTGATAATACCCTGAAACAAACAAATATCAGGGAGCTAAAGTTTATTATTGAAATAAACAGCAATTCCTCTGCTCTCCTCATTCTTTTCATATCATAAAGCCTGATAAAGTTCAGCTCAAGCGTGGGGATCATTGTGGTTAATAACTTAACTTTATTTAAAGTGATGTTACCATGGCGCCCTCTTGTGTTGGAAACCTGGAAATTCAAAGTTGCCGAGTTGCCATGTCCATATTTAAAACAGCTGTTATCCTTGGAAAAGACATGCAGTGACATGTACATCATCAGGAAGCAGCCAGGTAAAGAAAATTGTACAGGCATTGAGTTTAATTCAATCTGAAGAAAATCCAAATTCATGTTACTAAAAAAAAAGAAAACAAATAAATAAAAACAGAAGCATTGTGGACGTACAAATGTCCAGTCTATGCGCTGTATACAAAATATCACAATGTAATATGTACATCACAGAAGGAAGACAAATACACAGACAAGCACTCTCAGCTTAATGATATTTACATAACAATAAATAATCAAGAAATAACATCAAAATGCGTTGGCCAATGGCTGACGTGAAGCAGGATTTGCTGACATTTAGCTGATTTAAACAGGCAGAGCAAAGTATTCTTCATAAATCTAGAGCAAAGTCTCTCCAGAGGGTCACCAGCAACCTGTACTTTTTCCAATTAGAATCTCTCTCCTGATAAATTTACATTCAAGCCAGCCGAGGAAGTAAATTGAGGCTGAAAGCTTCGCTGCAGAAAGATGCTAGCTTTGAATATTTGAAGATAATTTTAACAGTAAAGGTAGTTAACATCGTCAAAATGGGCTGTAAGCTGGCTCTGCTTTCTCTATGAATACAAAGGTCAGCCTAGAACACCACAGCAGCCGTGTTTTCACCAGCTTCAACGACAAACGACAAGTTCAGAAAGGATATGATATAAAAAGACAAGGAAACATCTGCAAGGACAAAACTCCACTCACTTCTCTGTGGGGGGGGAAACAGAATATCATCAGATCTGTTATTTCTCTGGATAATATCCGTTACATCTCTTCACATGACATTTATGGATATACAAAATGGATTATGCTTTATTCAGAAATAAATAAAAAGAAAAATCTTCTGCATGAGCTGATATTAAGCATTATTTCATCTCTAAATACCAGCAGAGCACAACATCGTTCCCTGCTTTAGAGGGTTGGTAATGCAGAGATGCTTGTTTCTATGTACATTTTACCTCTCAATTTAATTTTTCTCTTTTTAGAATATAACAAAGTGATGATGGTTGTGAAAGTTGAAAGCCCCCAAATAAATAAATAATGATAAATAAGAGTTTCGGCATAAATAAATAGATAACTAGAGGAGTGACAGTAGAAAGAAAATATAAACTTTGAGTTTCTCTCGTCAAAAAGCTTAAAAAAGATGAGGACCATAAGGACATTGAGCATCATCATCATCACTTCTCCGTCTGTACAGGCGATTAACAAAAAATAAAACCTTCAAACAGAAACTGACATGTGTGCGTTATGGTGTGTATTCCTGTCTCATTAAAGCAGTGTTTGTTAACTCAGGGGCATTTAATGTACTTTTCCCAGCATTTCAAATGGACCTGAAGGCCCCATTTTCCTTTCAGGCTCAGTGTTTGGTTGGATGTCCTTTTTCTGAACCAGATCCACTGCACATGGCACCACAATAAAGAGAAGGAATACTATAATCTATCCCTTATCCTACTTCTGTTTTTGTTTATTTCGTTAGGTTTTTTCTTTTTGGGTCAGTTTTAATGGCCATCTTAGTCTTAACCTTTTACACCTCTTACCAACAGAACAATCCTCCCTAACCAAAGACCTAGCTCATATATTATCTACAACAACTGAGATGATTGCCTTAAAGAAATACATCTCTCCTGAAAACATCCATCTACCCAAGTCTTCCTCAAATTAAGTCTTTTCATGTTCCAGCAACAGCAACCTAGAAGCCAAAGTTTGGCTCTACCTCCCCTGCTCTCCTCTTATCTCTAATCTCTTTTAGCACGTCCTTTCCTCTTTCTCCTCCCAGAGTTCTCCTGGGGCTTCTCCTCTTTGTTTCCCATCAGTGCCGCTCCGCTGCCGGCTTTGCTGAGCCCGTTGAGGGTGCCGTTAGAGAGAGCCTTGCCTGCTTTGGAGGACGAGGAGGTGTCACGCCGTGTAGGCTGCTGGCGGCGGTAGGTTTGGTAGTAGAAGTTACCGAACAGGATGATGAAGGTGATGGCGTAGCAGATGAGGGAGTAGTGCATCCAGTGAGGGAAGTCGCAGTTGACATACAGCGACAACGCTGTGTGGCCAATAGTGACGTGGAACTGAATCTGAGACAGAAAAAAAGAACAATGAAGCCGACTTTTTAGGCTATTTCAGTTTACTTCACCAGAAGATTAAAACTTGAAAATGGTCTAGTTAAATATATTTCATGGTAGTAATTTCTTACCATCTGGATAATGGTCAAGTACTTCTTCCACCAAAGGTACTTTTGGATCTTGGGTCCACAGGAGGCCAAGCCGTAATACAGATACATCAAGACATGGATGAGAGCATTCATGTGTGCACCAAAGAATGCTGTAAGTAGAAGAGAGAGAAAAGAGCAAACACTCATTTTCATGCAAACCAAAGAACTAGGATACAGGTTTTAAGGATAAACTAGATTATCCGATCCCTGGAGAAATGGCGTGTGCTGAAACTAGTGTCTCGTGTGTGACTGCTAAAATGTTTCAGCTTAATATATCAAACTGTGAAAAAAGCAGCTGATTAATTAATGATGATTAAAGTTTAACAATCTAATTCCAGTCAGACCGGGACTTCCGAATCAACTAATGCTATTTAAAGAAAAAAAAAACAACTACATTTGCAGGTTTTTATCATGCTTTACTTTCATCAATTTCTAAGAAGATTCATTACAGCCACTAAAACATGCGCTCTATAATAATAAAGTAAAACACTAAAGATAGATTTTTTTTTCAGCTTTCTCAAATTTATTTTTAGTGTAGTTTTGAATTTTTTAATCAATTTCCATCAATTTTTTTCCCAAATAAATTGCAGACTATTTTGTAAATGATGCAATGTATATAGAGACAAGTCATAACAGTAACTAAACAAACAAAACACAAGAAAAAATGGTCAGTGTAATAAATTACAGCCCCACGCACACACACACTTAACAGCAACTCCACCGTCAGACCTGAATTGCAGAATTACAGCAACAGTTTGTGTTTAGTTCAAAAATAGAATGAATATGGCAAACCTGCTCACACTTAAAGGTACAGTATGTAAAAATGAAAGGTCAATGGCAGAAAAATTTTATATATTATTCAAAACTGTGTTTCCATTGATGTGTAATCACTTCACTGGAACAGCTGTTACATGTTTATTTTCTTGAATGAGTCATTTATCTCTACTTGCTGGGGGTGCACATACATGGAGGCTGCCATATTTGTGCTGACATTCTTTTAACTACAGCGTCCCTAAATGGACAAAACAATGTATGTGAAGCGAGAACTCTGAACTTTAAAACTGCTGTAGCAGCTTTGTTTAATGGGAGTTAGAGACTGTTTGGGATCAGTAATGCCTTAAAAGTAGTTACTCATAGTCCAATCATAGCTACACCTGAGACCACTGATCCACTCACAGATGAAAACATCTTTATGTATGGGAGAATTTTGGCCACTAACGGCCACCGTACATTCACAACAGTGGTGGAATATGAAGTTATATCTTTCAAATACCCATCTTTACCACTAGATGTCAGTAATTCTTACACACTGTACCTTACTGACATTTAGTGGTAAAGAAAAGGCTTCAGTTCCAAGCATGTTTGTGGATGGATCCCATTCAGTGCTCTCGCAGCTATCAAACAAAGTCAGTACAGCAGTTTTACAGCTCCAAGGGTTCTAATTTCACATACCCTGTTTTTTTTGTCCATTAAGAGTCACCATAGTAAAAATAGAGGCACAGATATGGTATGTGGACACAATAGCCATGAATGGCTCATTCAAAGAGAATAAAAACATTACAGCTATTTTAGTAAAGTGATAAGATACCAATAGAAACACAGCTTTCAGTTATAATTTAAAATTTTCTGTCATTGACCTATGATCTTGTTACACCTTGCACCTTAAAGTTAATACTGTCGTTATTAAAGGGATAGTTCCGATTTTTTGACAAGAAGTTGTATGATTTCCCCACCAGCAGCGTTACTGCATCAACAGTGACCAGGCCCCTACTTCATCCCGTAAGCTAAGATCTGTCCGGTTTTCAGTTTTAGAACAAATAGTTCCGGCTAGTTTCCAGGGTTACGAAAGTGTATGGTTTCGCTTCATAAATCAATATAGGTTCGAAAGGGGGATCATATTGAACTATAAAATCACCTACCCAAAAAAATTAGGACCCCGCAATTGCTCAGCACTATTTTCTCTGCGTTCATATCACTGCGCGTTCCCGCTTGTCAACTGTTGCTCGCGTTTCTATCCGATGTTTCTATTATCTGTCACTGTTTATTGTGAAGCAAGCTTACTGTAGGTACCATGTCTGACTACGAAACAAGTGATGATGACAATTTTCCATTTCACACAACAACAAAGGGATACCTTTAATAACCGGAATACACAGACGACAAACTAAATCAAATGGAGTTAGATCAAATTAGAATGGACAGAGAAAGAGAGATAGAGAGAGGAGAAACACTGTTCT
Source organism: Atherinomorus stipes (assembly GCA_023101725.1). NCBI lineage: Eukaryota > Metazoa > Chordata > Actinopteri > Atheriniformes > Atherinidae > Atherinomorus > Atherinomorus stipes. The sequence continues at coordinate 372,044 of JALJCO010002294.1, read as the reverse complement.
GTTCTTTAGCAGACTACATTCACCTGATCTCTACATGACATGTCTGGATGGTTGATGATGTTTAAAATACTAATACATCATCATATAATGTTCTGCTCTTTAGAGGCTTCACTACTAATATGACATATCCTGATTTGCAGGACACAAACGTTTTATTACGATTCTTACTTGTTATGAGAGTTACTGTTAGCTCATTAGCTTCTAAACACGGCTGTAATAGCAACATCTACTCTGGCAGATGGTTCTTACCTGAGATGCTGGCATGGCAGCCCTCTTCAAAACTTATTTTCTTCTTCTGTCCTGCTTTTTTTTTTTTCTTTTCTTTGTTTTGTTTTTTGTTTTGTTTTTTTTTTGGGGGGGGAGGAATCATCCTTGCTGAAGTGTGCACTTCACACATGAAGCTGCTTCGTCCTTGTCGCTCTGTTGCCCACATCTTGACGTATTTCAGTGATGCCAGTAAGTCAGTTTGATTTTTACAAGCTGCAGTTTCAAGTTGAAGACATTTAGTCATAGTATGTACTGCAGGATTACAATTTATGGGTGTATTAAAACTTGATTTGCATTGGGGGTGGACTTTAAATTGTATTTATGTTACATCTTTTTTCAACAAGAAGTTAAAGAAGCTAATTGTGGTGGTTCATGTATCAAAAACGTGGGAGTTGGTAGCCTAGTGGTAATGTTGCGGGCCTTAGCACAGAGGACCAGGGTTCAAGTCCCCGTCATGCCACCCAGGAGAACCACTGTGAACCCCTGAGCAAGGTCTTTAACCCCCACCAACCGCTCCCTGGTTGTTTTATATATTTTATATATATTTTATATACTCTAAAAAGTATTAAAAAAAAGAAGAAAAAAAAAAGCTTTTTCCATTTGCAAGTTGTTTTGGTCATTTTAGGAAATGCAAAGGCAAGAAATATTAATTATTCCTGCAACATATATCCTGCATCATTTTGAGTTAAATTAAAAACCATGTTGTTCAGGTTTACTGTGGGACGAACTACTCACACTGTCCTCCTGCAACCCACTTGATGCCAATCCACCAGAGTGTGAACATGGTGCAGTGGTGGTAGACGTGCAGGAAGGTAACCTGGTTGAACTTTTTCCTCAGGATGAAAAATACAGTGTCCAGATACTCGATGCCCTTGGAGACGAAGTACCACCACAGAGCCCCTGCCACCTGTCTCCAAAAGCATTGAAAAGGAGAACATGTGAAGACAGAAATGAGAATGAGAGAGGAATGGGAAGGAAATGCAATCCCTGGATTCAGATTTCTAACCTTATACTGTATATAATGAGAAGTTGCATTCATCAGAGGCACACGTGTTTCTCTTCTACTCTAATCTTTGACATCTCAACCTCGGTCACCTGACACTGACGTGCTCTTGGTTATTGTGCCAAGTGGGTTACTACGTCATGGAGCAGCAGAGAGGAAGGTGAAACTCGGCACTGATCCCTCTTTCAGCTTTCTGATAAGTAGACCACAATCTAAATGAATGGAAGCTGATCATGTTTCTAAAACAAGAGAGTGAAGCTCCCATGAAAACTGGCATGGAATTTTCTAAATAATGTGAGTAAAGTAAGCCGTGTGGGGGCCAAAAGCCCAGAGTTCTCTATTACTGTAATGTTCTGGTACAGTAGGTTTCTTTAGGAAAACTCATTATAAGGAGAAGTTCTGTTTTTTTCAATCTGGACCTGTTTTCTAGCATGAAATACATTCATTCACTCACCCAGACAGTTTTGGTGCAACTTGAATTCCTTCGGGAGATATTTAGATCCACTCGAGATCAGCGTTTGTCCAATATAATGGAAGTGATGAGGCAACCTCGAGCAGCCTCTAAATAAGGCAATATCTGCCACAAACTCCTTAATTTCACCGATGTTTTGTTACGAAACATTAGTTGGACTCCCCCCTTGAGGTTCGAAGTGGCTTTTTTTGTGGTGATCCGTCCTTATTTACAGACATTTTTACTGCGGCGGCTTTGATGATGTCACTATGATGCGTCACCATTACAAGTAAATGTCTTTAAATAAGGACAAATCATCACAAAAAAGCCACGTTGAGCTCACAGGGGTGTCAAACTAATATTTCGTAACAAAACATTGGTGAAATGAAGGAGTTTGTGGCAGATAATGCCTTATTTAGAGGCTGCACGCGGTTTCCCCATCACTTCCATTATATTGGACATACACTGATCTCAAGTGGATCTAAATATCTCCTGAAGGAATTCAAGTTGCACCAAAGCTGTCTGGGTTAGTAAACTAACACATTTCATGCTAGAAAATAGGTCCAGATTGAAAAAAAAAAAACTTCCCCTTTCAGGAATACAATCCACTACTGATGCTTTCTGTAAGGGATGCATTTTCATGTTTGACATCTTCAGATTGTCCCACCTCCAGAAACTCACCCTGACTTCATTGGGGTCATCTGAATAGTCCACAGGTTGACATATGTAACTGTATCTTGCTGCCCGTGCTGCCATAAACAGCTGAAAAAATAAGAGTTAATTTACTGAAACAGTCATTTAGAGGAGCAGAGAGACAGAGAAGAACGGTGCAGTGAAAAGTATAAGGACACAAACAGTTAAACGTGTTAAAGTTGCAGAGATTTACCTCTTTAAAGATGAAGAAGTTGAGGAAGACCATGCTGAAGTTGTAGACAATGAGGGTTTTGCGGAGCTGGAATGGCTCTCTGTTCTTCATGTATTTGGGCCCCAGCCAGAGGAAGAGCAGGTAGGACGTGCTGATGGCCAATGTGGGCAGGGGGTTGTCCATCAGAGCCCATTTCTCCACCCGCTTGTCTACGGGACAGATGTTCTCACACCGTTACTTAATTATTCATATCCTCCACAATATTCTGACACATGAGGGTTCATTGTCTTTTTAAGGGGAGGTATTGAGTAAGTGATATTGTCCTACAGGAGCTTGTTATTGGCTATGAAATTTATTTAAAGAAACATATTCTGCATGTCATGACTCTTGAAAAGACTGAGCTACACAATTTTCATTCCTCTGGTTTACAACCACATTAAGTAGGAATTTAAATGAAAACTGTCATCATTTGTTTGATTCACAATATGATTTTGGACAGGCAGAGGAATTAGAGTCTATAAGCAACAAAAATAAGTGCATGTAGTACAGCACTGAAAATGTCAATACACAGCACTGTGTAAAAGTCTTGCACCCCTCAGTTGATTATATACAGCCAGGAAATATGTTCATATAATAAATTTAATAATTTATTGAAATTTGCGCAAACAGAAATACAATATATAAAACTATTCTTCAGCATTGTCTGAGCTCTTGTAGACATGCTTTATGGTAATTTCATTAATAGTCCTCTCAGGACTAGTTTTCCTGTTACCTATAAAGATCATCCCACACTGCCTCAACAATGTTGAGCTCTGGGGAGGATCCATCACGCAATAAGACCTGTCACTGACTTTTAGTCCAGTCCAGTTCTTGTGTTATTTGGCATATCTCAGTCTTTTCATGTTTTTTTTCTCTTCCTTAAAAGAGATACTGTGTAACTTTTGACCTAAACACTGGCATAAAACAAGTAATAAAAGATATGTCGGTGCTCCAAGGGAGCGGCCCTCCACAAAATCCAGACATTGTAACTTTGCAGGGGTGGATCCGTCTCTCATTGGATCGTGTGACCTGGAAGACTTTGCTTTATGGCTTAATGACTTCACTATCAGCTAATCAAAGTGGTCTGCAAACACAATTCCAAAATACGGAGAGAGAATTTTAATTTTGTGACAGTTGTGTGGCTTGTGGGAAGTTACAGGTTTAGTGCCCCTAGTGGCCAAAAGTTACACAGTATCCCTTTAGGAATGGTGTAGTTCCTACCACTTTTCCATGGAGACTATTTCTGCTGAGGTCTGAGTGAAGTGTAGATGAATCAGTTGAAGGATCAGTGCATCTCTTAGGCCTTGTCTCAGTCTTTGCTGTAATTTTCTCATATTTCTGAAAGACTACTTTCAGAAACTTTTCATCAACTGTTTAAAGTTTTTAGGCCCGACAGATGTCTATTTTGTCTTTGGCCATTTTCCTCATATTTTAAAAATACAAACAACAACAACACTAACAACCACATGACAGCTTATGTCATGTGTAAGAAGTATGTTGTAGTTGGAAAAACTAATGTGTCTTTGCAACAGGAAACTAGAAACAAGCCACTTAAAGCAACCCTTACCAATGTTGCATTGTTACACACTTTTTTTTATTAGGGTAAGGGGAAAGACCGTTAGAAAACCCAGAGAAACTTTGCTCAAGATTGTTGACTGCAAGAAAGCCTGGCTCCTTGGTGGCAAAATATAAAGAAATGAGGAATGGTTCAAACTTTTGCACATCACTGCATGTCCAGGGAGGCATTTTTTCAGCAGCACACTGCAACTGTGACTCATTCTTCAATAATTCTTACAGAACTGAAGAGGGACAAACTCGGTCTATACTGAGTCAACAGGAAAAACACACCTGCATATATAGAACAGCTGCACACAATTTTGTTTCAGATTCTCTGCATTATCCCACTATGTGGCACTACAGATATTTAACAGAAGGCCTTACCTGCAATTGTGAGGGTCCATTTGTAGAACTCTATGGTGTCATTAATTAAATGTGTGACAATCTCCATGGCAGTGATTGACAACCTAAAAAATAAGCATAAATGTGAGAAAGTAGAGGCTTAGAAATCAGAATCAAAAGCTACATAAATTCAGTGAGTCATATTCCAGTCATAATCCATCATCCTAACTCTAATCATTTCTTAGATTCCATCTTGTTCATAGTTGTTAAAGCAATAAATCTTTAATAGACAGTTCATACAGGAGCCAAAGAAAAACACCCAGGCTTATAACACCCTATAGGAGTGTGTTGTCCCATGAGGCCTACGTTGATGAGATACTTCATTGCGCACAAAGGCTGAGAACACCGGCCGGTAGAGCGCATGTGTCAGCAGATTTTTGGCTTGAACACGACCAACAGCCAACCGGTGGCTCTTTCCAATGAGAGGAAGGATTGCCTCGCGCTCCACTTGTAGTATATGAAATGGGTCATCTCCTATAGAGGGCCAGATTGATAAGCAGCGAAGCGCATGTACAGCAGCATGGTGTGATTTAATGATCCTAAAAAGACACCGCCATCCCCACCCCTTCCCCCTCCCTCCTCTCTCCGTGCAGCCCGGAGCGGATCAAGCGCTGCTGCAGCATCTGCCATCCTTCACGCGCTCTCTGCTTAAACTGAGAATAAAATAAATGGGCTGCATATAGGAGGAGAAAGTGGTGCTCGTGTTTTCATTTTCATAAGGGCTTCGGTTTATGTAAGCTGTAGGCATCAGAAGGAAACCTGTGGTCGAATATACCTTCTGCGGCATGCAATCCGGCCTTATATCTAGGCCTGTTATTAATCAGATGTTTAAAAATACCTCGATCTGTTTACATATAGCTGTGTAAAAAAGATAAAAGAAAAAAAGCTATTTATATAAAAATATATGTCATGATTTTAAATTGCTGTTTCGGCTGCATCCTACAAGAGTCAATGCTAGCTATCTACATTGGTTTCGCCTCTGCTGCTCCGCGCGGATGAGGATGCTTTTCCTTACCGTGTCGGTGCTTTAAAATATCCGTCTATTATGACATTCAATGCAAGGTCAAGCAGTGGGCTTTACTCCGGCTCCCTATGGGCTGATCAGGTATTATGTGAACGGATTAATTAGTCGGTATCCAGAGTGATGTAAAAAAAAGCCGTTGAATTAACGGCGACGGTATGAATTTCTCGTTAAGGGACCATACTAGCCTCTACTGCAAGTCTGCTTCAACGAAATGCATCTCAGATCCACGAGGATCAAAGCAAACACAATACATCCACCACTTCCGGTCAGATTTTCAATACAATAGAACGAAGCTTCTATAAGTTATAGCCACAACGCAAAAGCTAATTTACTTCATATCCTGTTCAGCTAGTCTGTAAAATGACACAAAGTTCAAATTATAGGCTTACTGCAAATACGATTCTAAAGTGAACATGATTGGCTATTGCATATGAACTTTCCACAAAAGTAATGAAATTTGTTTTTGCTTTGCATTTTTGACAGCTCAGGTTATACAATTTGATAGTTCGTTTCTCTTTTAAGTGTTGGTTCATTTTAAGTAAAATGTATTTATGGGATAAGCAGCAGAGCTTTGTCGGTTGTGCCAGAAATCTTCTCTGCCAGTGCTTCGCTTGTTCTGCTATTGATACATGCTCTACCTCAGGTGCTGACAATTAGCCTAAGTGCCAGATAATGCCTGATTAGCAGAGGTGGGAATTGTGGAGTCAACAAGTCTTTTCCATGTCATATATTTGTTCTGGCCAGCCACTAAACCAGGTGAGTCCAATCAGCCCAATTTAAATCACTGTGCTGATTGGACTCACCTGGTTCAGTAGGCAGAACAAATACATGACATGGGAAAGACTTCTTGACTCTACAATTCCCCACCTGCTGATTAGCAGCACCTGCTGTGAGCACGGACCCTGTGTTCACATCGGACACGAATAAAGTTATTCACCCGTCAAAATTGCATGTTGTTAATGTACAGATGCCAATTGACATCCGTTTGCTTGGGGCGGCGCGTCTGACACAAATTTGCACGATTTCAACGTTGATCAACTTTGCAAAATCTAAATAAAATCCAGTGGTCATTCAACATTTGTACCTGACGTTGATTCAATGCTGACTCCACGTTATAATGCCAGCTTAGGTCAGTCCAGAAGATCCACGGACGGGGTGTCGGCGTGAAGGACTTTTTCACATCAGAGCAGACAGACTTTATGCCAAGATCATTTCTGGAGGCTGGCCTCTTGGCAGGCCGCATGTGGGTCCGTGAAGGTCTTTGTCTTCAGCAATGTGCTTGTTATCAGACCAGCCAGTGAGTGATGGCACCATCTAACCAGATTATGAATGTCTGATGATATAATAATGATATTGTCAGAAGAGCAGGTCACAGAAACCTTAGAGTATGTCAGAAAGAATGTGACCAGTGAAATTGCCTCAACAATCCTCCATTTTTAATTAATTAGAATCTCATTCTAAATAAATCAACCCAGTTTCACCCCACTAGAATGAGTGACAGACACTAAGATCTGTTTATGTATCAACCCCCCCAAAAACCACACCGAATAAAAACCTTTATTGACCGAGAGGGAAAAAACACCCCCACACCCCCCATGAAAATAACCTGATCCCAGTCTATAACCTAGATAAAATACCACCTCACCTGGAATTGTGTGTTACGGTTAAAAGGGAGTTAGTTTGCAATCAACCAGTCATATGAATGCACCGCAACAAACACGTAATCGGATCATCATGTAATAACAAAAACACAGGCGGTGACAACGCAGAAACATAGACTAGACAAGCCGCGAAGCAGCGACAAAAGCAACCTTGGATCCAACATACACACACATATTCTTATCACATACTCTCAAAGTCGTGATGTCAGTCAGTCATGTCATATCATCTGCACAAAAAGTCAGAAAAAACCCTTTGGCCCATACTCTATTACCAGATGCTCAAATTACTCACCAATTTTTACCTCCAAGAGTTAGATGTTTTTCAGTGCATTGAAAACCACCAGAAAATGTTCTGAAATTCTTGCCTTGTACCTTAAAGCAAACAAACCCAAATACAAACTCCATGGAGCAAAACCATCTAAAAAAGGATGAATTCTCCAGATACCATTTTGAAAACTTTGTAGTGCACTTCCTGTATAACCACTTTGAGATCAAATCAGAATTTAACCAAGGAGCGGCCATAGTTATCCTTATTTTCCCTACAAATAGAAGCAAACTATTGTCCATTGAGACAGATTTGAAAAAAAAAAAATCATTATTTGATCCATCTATACACCAGACCTCAAATTTATATAATTTAAAAGAGAAAAAACTAACAAAACCCTTTTAATGTATCTTGCTCCTTAGATTAATTTGCTGTAGAGTAAAACTGTGATCCAGAGAGCCAGTATGAAACCCATAAACTCCAGAATAATGCCCATTAAAGTTTTCTTAATGTATTGACCAGGATTTCCAAAAATCCCATTAAATTGATTGTTTGTACGACTCAGAAAGACACATGACCATTTATGAAAAAGCTGCAGTTTTATCAAGGGAGAGCAGCCTGCGTATTATTCTGCAGCTCTGTCCTAAGAAATAAAAGGGAAAACCCTACCTGTCTGGTATTCTTGTACCTTTGGCAGGAAAAAGGTCTTACTCCCTCCCATTGAGTCAGACAACCGTGAGAGCGATACCCATCTCACCATTCTCAGATCCTGGAGCAGTAAGACAAGGCAACTTTGGAATATAAAATCATGCGTCAGCTGAGTCACTTTTCTTTTTTTTTTTATGATTCAAAGTTTTTATTCTTTTCCAAATTCAATTTGAGTAGATACATGAGCATAAAAAGAAAGAAAAAAAAGGAAAGGAAAAAAAATATTGAAAAAAGAGAGAGAGAAAAAAAGATAAATACATATTCACATTCATACACACACACATACACACACATACATCCACCCATAACACCTAGCGTACCTGTAAACTTACATATATTTGCCTACAGATATACTTCCACACACTTCCATACCTTAATCCATAATCCATATATCATATAGTGTCCACATTCAAACCTACATACACATTCCTGGTTTTCCTGCATGCCTTCCCTTTCTCCATTATCTGTATGATAATTCATTGTTCTAGTCTAAGTATCAATATTCCAAAATCATAAATGTTCTTATTCCATTAGGACCATAAGTGAGAAATAAAAATAAATAGATAAATAAATAAAATAAAAAAAAATCTAATAAAAAAAAGAGATAATATAGTCTCCTTCAATAAATGATAAAAAAAAAGAACAACAAACGCACACACACCTTGTCCACACTGTATTACCAACAGGCATCCCTGATCCGAATTTGGCTTAGTTATTCTCCTGCTTTAGGTCCTGCTATTGGCTAATGTACCTATGGTATATTCTCCATTTTCTTTCATAGTCATCCCATCGATCATTCATCCTATAAAAGAGCTGCTCATATGAAGCAACTTTTCCGAACTCACAGAACCAGTCTTCATAGGGTGGCGTCCTGGGATTCTTCCATTCTCTTAATAAGACCTGTCTACCTATCATTATTGCTGTTTGAATGAGCTGAGCATTTTGGCAGTGCTCTACGATAGCTGGATCTCCAAGCACATATAATCTAGGAGAGAACTCAAAGCTGTCACCTGTAATTTTCCCAATACAAGAGTGAATTCTGTTCCAATATTCTAAAGTTTTAGGGCATTGCCATAGTGCATGGAGCATAGTGCCCTCTGAACTCTGGCATTTCCAACAGTTTGGAGTGTTCTTGAGGCCCAATCTGTGCAGCCTTATTGGTGTCCAATAATAGCGATTAAGAATTTTGAACTGTATTAATCTGACCCTAACATCTCTTGACAGTTGTTTACAGTTTTGACAAATTTTGTTCCATTCCAATTCAGTCCATCTCCCAAATTTTCCTTAATACTATTGATAAATTACAGTTTTGCTGAATAAGTTTAGAGTAATATCTAGAAACAGGATTATTTAATTGACCCATTTTAAATAATGTTTTAAATAGAGGAGGCTTATCTAATATAGTTGATGAGGGGCTGAACGTGGATTTCAGTAGGTGTCTCAACTGCAAGTATTGCCAAAAGCAATTTTGAGGCAGGTGAAATTCATGTTTCAGGTCCTCAAAGGATTTTAATATACCATTATTATATAAATCTCCTAAAATTGTAATACCACAATTTAACCAAACTTTCCACATGAGGGATATCTTATTAATAAGAAGAGCGGGGTTTTGCCATATGCTTGCTTCTGAATTGAGGTACGTATCTACTTTAAATATTTTAGCTACAGTTTTCCATACATCTTGCAGCTGAGTAAAGACTGGGTGAGTCCTCAGTTTTGGGGACAGACAGGTGGTCATACGTGTTATGGGGTTAAGCGGTCTACTTGCTTCCCTTTCTATTTCTAACCATGGAGGTGCTCTGAGTGCGCTGAGTCACTTTTCATGAATATTTCTGAAACTGCCAGGTAAGAGAATATCTTTCCATTTCCCTTTTACCCTCTTAAAATTGTGTATGCCTGTAGATTTCTGGTGCTCTGAGGAAAATGTTTTGCCTCTCCAAGAGAAACTCGTCCTCTAAAATGGTAAACAAAAACAGAACAGAGTCAGTGTAACAGAGACTGGCTTTTTACTGTTTAATTTCTAATTCACAAATAAAAATAAGATAGGACAGAGAGAAAAGTTTGAGGGGGAGGTCAAGAGGTCAAACAGAAATTATCTGAAAACTAATCAGCATTAGCTGATTCACTGATGCTCCCGTCTTGGACAGGGTGAGAGGGGTGAGGTCACCATCTTAGTTACCACTCAATCTACAACACACTGCCACACACTAATATACGGCACAAATTCTAACTTAATTTTTACTTTAAAAAAAACTCAAACCCAAGCTAGCTGTAAAATGTTTGACCCTCAAAGTAAAGAGGGATAGAAGTGTAATATCTGGCAGTAGAAATGTAATTGGTGTGTTTAAGATCAACCACTTTCAGGCAACTTGCAGTTGGCTGTTTTCATTTAAACCAAAATGCGAGTTAGTAACAGGCAACATTTGTGTGTTACCGCTGGTCTATGCTGTTATGGTGAAACACAATTCCTTTGCTGTCATCAGCGGGGTTTATCCTGCGCTGATGAGAGCGATTCTCACAGGCTCCAGGTAATTTCTAGTGTCCTGGCTCTCAGATGCCTGATGGCAGGGGTCATCAGCACTGCTTGTTTTTTTATTCTGCCAATTTTCATTATTTAAAAGGGACTTGACATTTTGGGTTTCTTTACTTTGTGTTTCTAATGCTGCCACACACTTACTGCCCTCAGAGGCTGAAAATCCAACCAGGTTACTGGTTCCATGCTGGCCTTTTCAACCAGTACTAGAAAGAGTGGAACTGTCCTAGAAAAAGTCATTGCTGCAGTTTTTATATGCCAACTTGGCAGCATCAGTCTGGACTCAAACCAGTTGGTCATATTTGGATGAGTTATTAATGTACATGTATATCCTGAATTGACAAACATATTTTAAAACTTTATGTTTTTGTGAAGTGCACAACATGGAAAAAATACATCAAATGATGTGTGAAACACTGCAGCTATTCACTTTAGCTCAGCAGTGTGGCAGCAACAATTTGAAGCATCATCAACATGGAGACCCCAGAAGCTGTTACAGTCTTCTAGTGACTGCGGCGCAGATGCCTCTGAGCAATACTGTCCTCCTGGTGCTGGTAGAGCCGCTGCTGTACTGTAAGTTTTATAGATTTAACCTGATAAGTCATGTGACAAAGAAAACACACCCTCCTTCATTTCTACAGCTCTCCTCCATTTCTAAGTGGTTGCCATTCAGTCATGACTTTTGCAGGCTCACACACCTCTAGCTTAAAAATTAGTGTAGAAAAAGTTGTTAATGTGCAAGAACAAGATGACTTTTTTGTTTGCTTTCTTTTTTACCTTTGCTGATTGTGAGGAGACAACTTGAGGTGTTGGAAGAGTAAACTCAGACAACACCCAACATTAAATATACTGTAAATTCATGCTTTCATAGTTGGCTTTGCTTCCTTTTTTTTTTTTTTTTTTCTTTTTAGAGTCTGATTCTGTGGTGCCTTCAGTATCTCACTGCTCATGAACTGCTGGCCAATGAAAAGGGAAAATGTGAGGTGAAGGGTTTAGGTGATACGCTAGGAGCTCTTGATGTTTGTATTTTCAGCATAAGCCTGTCAATTTTTAGGTGATATCAAACATTGAAGTGTTTGAAGAACAAGCTGTTGAGGTCATTTGTAATATGGTGTCACATTTTTTATTGTAACATAGTGTAAGTGCATTTTTTTAGTGTAGCATTGTATAAAATTGTCTTTGTGTAACATAGTACAGTTAAGTAACAGTTTTTGCATATTTAAGTACATTTAATCAATTTAATGAATTAAATAAATTTCACGTAACAATGCACAGTGACCAAATTCAATTAAATGAAAGAAATATTAAATGATGGTGAACTTTATAATATGTGACATCTATTGTAATTAGAATAAAATAGTTTGTAGATGATGTGAACACTGAACACTTAAATATATATCAGAGAAAAATATGGCAGAAACAAACTAAATCAGATGGCAAACTTTCTAAACTTTGAATTTATGTTTCATGTTATGCTATCACTGAAATTGGCAGCTACAAAAGATTCACTTTCATAATGGTGAAGGTGGTGCTTAATGCCGGTCTGCAGTACCTGTCCTATCCAAGTCTGGTTCTTCCCTGCTACCTGAGACAATGTAACAAACACAACAGTCCTGAATCAAGCTGTATTATCAAGTTCAATAAACAGTATCAGGTCTACCTCAGAGAGACAACAATGAGGACAACAGAAACAAGCACATAAGCCCACCCACCTCCTCAGTGTGCCATTTTTCTTAACAGTTGACCACTTCAAATATCTTGGAGTAACACTGGACAATAAACTCACCTTTGATCAGCACATCAAAGACATCCAAAAATGGAGTCATCAAAGACTGTCAGCCATCCGTAAACTCAAAGGTCTCTACGTTGCTCCATGTCTTCTTCTGTCACTCCACAAAAGCATTATTCAATCCATACTACTGTACAGCTCCACTTGTTTCTATAACATGCTCACTGTTAAAAACCAGACTAAACTATTACACATAACCAGTACTGCTGCAAAAGTCATTGGTCTCCCCACACCCAACCTATCTGAACTCAACAACAAGGCCAATATCACAGGACTCTACCCACCCACTACAGGAATATCTTATTCTGCTGTCTTCAGGTCAGTGATACAGGACAGTGAAAGGCTCGTTTTGGCAAAAACTTGATGCCTGCAAACATAGCTGCCTTAAAGGAATAGTAAACCCACAGAGTCTTGCTCACCATGAGGGTAAGTGGAAAATAAAGTCACATCATTCTGTGGGTGAACTACTAGTTCACCCACAGAATGGTATTCCTTTAAACAAAATTCCCCGCTGAGCATCCCTGTGCTACATTGTCATGTCTTTTCATATTATTTCATGTATTTCATGGTGTATTCTGTGGTGAAATGTTATTCTGTCTGTGTACCCTTACGTGGGATTCTGTGTAGTCTGTATTGTCATGTTATGAAATGGAAGTCAAGGGCTGGTCTGTGAAAATAATTTCCCCCTGGGGACAATAAAGTCTAAAAATCTAAAGCAGCTCTGTCCTGCTGCCACAGGATGGCACCACATCATTGTTACACCTGACAGCAGTCAATACTTACCCAGAAATATGCACAACTCCAGTAACAGTGGATACGTATAGTATAGACATGGATAGTAGATGTTTAAAATTATATCTCCGTCCATTTTTAATGAGTAATTGGAAAAATATACAGTTTAGATTTTTACAATAACATAATTGCCTTCTTGTGTATTTTGAGGTTATGGGAACATAGATGATGCAAATGTCCTAAATTTACCTCTAATTTTCAAATGTCTTTCCTGATAAATGAGAAATGAGTGTGATACAAATTGCATCTGTGCTATACTCTTACAGTACTTTTATATGCCCATGTCAGCATGATGTCATTAAAGTAGTTTTCTGTAAATGTTGGTCTACAATCCTGCTGGTTTGAGATGTTTCCCTGATCCAACTCACATGGTTCAAATTAAAAGTCTATCCTCAACAGCTTCTTGTCTAGTTCTGCCCATGCATTATGACCCATCCATCTGATTCAGGTGCTGCAGAAGTAAACATCCAAAACCCGCAGGACAGTGAGAGGGACCCAACTGCAGTCACGGTACGTCGCCATATATCCAATCCACGCCGGAAGTCCTAATCAGAAGTTTGTTCTTCATGCAACTTACTAAAAATTTAACCCTACCCCTGACCCTTCTCCTAAGCCTAACCACCTGACTACACCAAAACCAAAAGATCATGCGCCCTGGCTACTTGCCCACAGGGATGTCCCTTTGGCTGAATGGTCAGCGTGCATGACTTTCACCTGGTAGTCTGGGGATCAAATCCTGCCTGGGCCCTCTGTTGCGTACCATGCCACATTACTCTTAGTGGTGTTTACTTCCACTGGAGACTTCCTGTATAGATTGGATATATGGCAGCATCCTTATCAGCTATTGTGACTGCAGTTAGGTACTCTTGAGGACAGTGGCCTTCAAGGACCAGCTTTGGACACTCCTGGTCTACATGGAATAATGAACTTTGGTGATTACTTTGCCTGTGTGCACAGTTCCAAGTGTGAAAATGTTCAAATGTACAATCAAATTTTGTGTGTACTTGTAATTTTGTAATATTTTCAGTTGAAATAAAAATCAGTTTCTCAAGATCAGTCAAAAATGACCTGTGCACCAGACGGATCACTTAATGCAGTCTTAAAGGTTGACATTTTGGACATCTAGCACATCTGATAGTATTTAAAAGTTCTACTGCTTATTTGTAAAGGTTAAGTTTAGAGAGGCTTATTCAACTGGTGATAATTGAAAACACAACTTTGCAACAAATCTGCTAATAAAAAGCACACCACCAAATTTCATGGACTGGGAAAGCATGAAACCTTGTATTCATTTATTTATTTGAATGGCCCAGCCATTTTCTGATTTTTATTGAGAATTTGTGATATGATTTAAAAATTTGTGATATGATTTAAAAATTGATATACACCAGCAGATGATATCCACCTGGAAGTAGTTACACAAATGTAACATTTTCCCTGAACAGATTTTTACTAGTAAGACGGATTTATGTAGGCATTTAATTAAAATAAAAACATTTTTAATGTGTTTAACCAGTTATTTAGTTCACAATGAAATATTTTGCACATCCACGGTAAGTGGTTAGCATATGGTGCTGATAAAATTATGCAGCCCCCCCCACCCCCCACCCCCACCCGTCTCACAAAAAAACACTTTGAAACCTTGATTTCAACTAGACGCAGCTCCGCTCCTTTTTCCTCCACTTTGGGATGATGGAAAGATGCTAAACGCATGCGCAGAAATGGAGGCGGATGCAGCAGAGCATCAGCTCGTTGAGTCAAGCTACCGTTAATCAGACCGGAAGTAGTCCTGACAATTCGCGGTGGACTAGTCTTTTATATAAAAGGTGCGGCTACCGTTTAAATCCTTATTAAATCTTCGCCTCGTGCTGTTTAGAGTATATACAATCTTTGGCCTGTATGTCCAGGAAGTATTTTTGAGACTGAGCTGTGGGTCAAACGGAAAGTGAGGAGGTCCGGAAAGGTTTATTTTGCCACACTTGACGTTCATGTCGGATCTCACTCCGCGTCGCTTGACTGTGGTGGTTGTGCTGCTGCACCGGCTACTCTCTTGTCCTGGTAGTTGTTTATCCTTTACATGTTTTCTGCCTGTCGTCGCAGTGACACGTGAACCAGTAACTCGTCTCACGCGAGCCCGATATGTTAGTGGACATGCGTCGTCGCCTGGACTCTGTTTATTGACCGTCGCGAGCTCCATCATACAACAGGCCCCATTCTGTGACAAGTGGAGCTAGTTCCTCATGTAATAATGGTCGGGTGAGATGTAGTCTGGCAGAACAGAGTGTTCATTTCAGTCATACGAACAAGACAATCAGTTGAATGATGAAGATCTGGAGCACGGAACATGTTTTCAGGTTGGTTACACAAAGATTTATTGTTCAGGGCATCACTGGACCGGTCTGTCATTGTGGAGCTAAGTTTACAGCTTCAGCTTCAGTGGCTGATTTTAACACCAGGAATAAAAACACTCATGATATTTCCAGTTTTATATCAACAATCAATAGCTGTCCAAGTCACAGTCTGGCCCAGTGCGAAATGTATTAGAGGATTTTAATGTGTAGTTTTTGCACTTAGTGGTACTACATGTGTACTACATACATCACTACTACTGTGATATTGTACTGGTTTGTGTACAGTTACCCCTGGGAGACAGTGATCAAGGCTGCCATGAGGAAGTACCCTAACCCCATGAACCCCAATGTGGTTGGGGTGGACGTGTTGGATCGTAGCCTGGACACTGAGGGACGTCTTCACAGCCACAGACTCCTCAGCACAGAGTGGGGGCTACCGGGTATCGTACGAGCGGTCAGTCACAAACACTGATGTATAGAAAAACCTTATATGTGAGCTAGGTGGAAGAAGTTAAGGTATGAAGTGAGTCAAAACAGTTATAAAACATTATCCTCTGTGATTGATACGTGCATATTTCTGCTTGTAGATACTGGGAACCAACCAAACTCAGACCTATGTGAAGGAGCATTCGATAGTTGACCCAGAGGAAAAAAAGATGGAGCTGTGCTCAACAAATGTGAGTTTTTGTACCAGGCTGTTTTTATCAGACTTGGATCCCCAGCTTATACAGAAACAAAAAAAACAGCAAGCTGCTGTAAGACAAACTGTTACTCGTTTCTTTAACATGAAATTCAGTGTAAATATCACACTCACAGTGAATTTAACTCTCCAGATTACTCTCACCAACCTCATATCAGTGGATGAGAGGCTTGTTTACAGACCACATCCAGACAACCCGGAGGTGTAAGTACAACTTTATGCAACTTAACATAAATTTCTCAAAGCATTTCTTTGGTCAGAGTTCTCTGCTCTCATACAGAGATGAAGACAAAAATGAGCAAGACGCTCTGTTCTTGCAGGCATATAACATTACAATGTTCTTTTTTTTTCTGTATGCCTCTGTCATCTCTCGCCCTCTCTTCAGGACTGTACTAACACAGGAAGCCATTATTACAGTGAAGGGAGTCAGTTTGAGCAGTTATCTAGAGGGGATGATGGTCAGAAGTATGTCTGCTAACGCCCGGAAGGTAACCTGACACAAAGTTTGCTCATATTTTGTGTTTCTGTTAATTGCTGTGTGAATTGAAGATGATGATTTCGGCATCCTTTTAAAATAACGTGTGCGAGATTTTTGTATCATTTAGTTTTGTTCAGTTTTTGAGGAATCATAAAGGAAAGGATCCCATACAAAGCAGTGATGACACAAAGATATGTGAGCTCACAGATTTTTTTTGTATGGCCTATGTAGTTTATGACTCCAACGTCTCCAGAGTTGTGGTCTAAAAGGGTCAAATAACACAAATTTCAAAGCTTTATAAACACTCTTGACTCCTGAAACCTTGTCTCAGCAGCCCTTAGCTCCTCTGTTAAGCTGTCTAGCACTCAATAAATGAAGTGACATTGAGAAAATGTTGCTGTATTTTAATGGAAAAGCCTCCAAAAGAACTGCTCAAAGGTTTTCTAACAATTACTGTAAAATCCAACACTTATCCGACATCTAAATGAGCCTCTAAGCAAAGTTTGTCCGAAGCATTGGCTGGTTTAACCATGCTCTGGGCTTGTTTTGCAGCAGGTGCATCAGTAAAGTTTCACTGGTAGAGAGAAAAATGGAGCCGCTTAAATACAAGCAAATTCTGGAAGAAATCATCACACAGTCTAGAAAATAGAGAAGGAAAAGCACAAACACACAAAATCCATAACAGAAAACCTCAAGATGCACACGTTGAAGGCTTTTCCATGGCCTCAAGTCACTAAGTTCAAACATGATTGAATTTCTGTTGATAGGCTTCAAAGAGCATGCAAGATATACCAAGAGTCTAATCTATCTAGAGATGTTTTGCAGATAGCGTGAATAAAAATACCCCAAAGAAGAACTGAAAGACTTGGAGCTCACAACAAAAAGTCTTGCAGTTCTTACCAAGCGACTGGCCGAACTGATCTTTGGATTCTTTTTTCCTTTTTTGTTGCATTAGGACCACAAAAAAAAAAAAAGACTGAAACAAATCATGTTTGACTTTAAGCCTTTTGAAAAACATGTCATCTTTTACTCACTTGGCTATTCACAGAAACTTATTGTGACCAAACCTTTGCATACCACTGAAGATCACTGGATTGACTTTGACTCAACTGATAAAACACTGCTGGTGCTTTCTTTGCATGTTTTTGTCAAAGTAGGATTCTGCTATCTCTGTTTCTGTACTATATGTGTGGTAACTGCACATACAGTCATGAGTTTACCCTCAGATGTTCAGCTGTCTCTGTAAATGCACTTTGCTCTTTAATCTTCTGTTTTTCTGTGTGAACCTGTAGGGCTGGGATGCAATTGAATGGATTATTCAAAACTCTGAAAGAGAGAAACCTCTCTGTGACGTTTACTAACTCTGGTAACTCTTTTCTTTGCTTTCTTTTCCAACTTTATCTGTCAGTCTCACCAGATTAGCAGAAGAAGGCCACTTTTATGTCTCACATTGCAAGTTTGTGTTGTGTTATGCACCAGCCAGCGCTTAGTTCTCATCCTTTGCACGTGCAGGGCTCCAAGTCTGCAGAGATGACTACTCTCCTCAGCCACACCTCATAAACGACAGGGGATCTTCAGCATTTCCAGACCCTCTACAGCTCGTACTTAAACTGTCTGGGAGGTTTCATGGAGGTTCACCTCTCGCACCTTTTGGACTGACCGTAAACTTCTGCCAAAGCTGAACGGTTTTCAAAGCATGTTGGTGGAGGATTTATAGGTTGTGGGGCTGAGTCTGCTCATTGCTAACTTATTAAACCATTTCTATTTTAAATCAACTTTATGATTCTAGCAGACTGAACTGGTTTGAATGTCATATAACTACCCCACATTTACTTTAATGTTATGCCATATCTTCAATTTAGAAAGCTACTCAATGCAGAAAAGGAACACAAAAGGGAGACTTGCACAGACTTTTTTGAAGCCAGGGTACATCACTTTGTGAGTAATATGCAAGAACCGTCATGACTTATTTGAATTCATTTAACCCATGTTCTGTCTCACACTGGAGACTTCTTTGGATGGTGGGAGTTTAGATTAAAAAGGGGTTACTGCTGTATATGATGCATTTCACTGGGCACACACTGTAGATGATGTTTGCATGATAAAAGCAAAGCAGCAACAGAAGTGATGGAAGAAAAGAATGCTTAGATATAGATTTAAAGAAAATATTGCCCATCTAAAAGAAAAAGGGGAAAAAAAGAGGATGGGACTATAGCATTAACATTGCCTTTTTCTCGAGGCATCAATACACCGGCACCTTTTTGATGTAACTGATGGGCAGCTTTGCCTCAAGCCAGAATGACTTAATGGACAAGATGAGGGTGAGGATGAGGCAGGTGGAACATACACACTGGCCTTCAAGGTTGGCAAAATGACTCATTTATGTGGCCTTAAAACGATGCCTGTGTATCATAGCTTTGACAGCAGTGTCATGCCTTTACCAGTCATACACATCATGCTTCCAGATGTTGTGCTAATCCATAGAGGCTACCTACATACCCTGAAGATCAGGGCAGTACTGTATGTGCAATGCTGCACACTGTGACTTATGTGCTAAAAGGTATTTCTGGATAAGATTAATATTTACCTGATATTTATATTAATGTTATTTTGAAACATTTTTTGAAAAACAAAGTAGATTACATTGCTATCATTAAGTATGAGCTTTGCATAAAAAACTAAATGTAATTGTTTTTATTTTGGTTTTAACCTCAGTTGTTGTCCTGCTGCAATTAAAATGATTGTTAAAACAAATTAAATGTTTGAATTTGATTTGAATACATATACAAAAGTATGGGGGGGGGGCACAGGGGTGGTACATGTAAAACAGACTTTTGGAAAAGGGAGGGAAAAAAGATTGAGATTTTAGGAAACAACTTATTATTAAAAATATGTCAAACATTGGGCAAGAAAAAAAAAAACTAACAGTTGCTAAAGATGATGCTGTATGTGTCACAGCTACTCAAACAGTACACTGAAAGCAAGAAAAGCTTGCTTTGAACCAAATCACAAGTTTTTTTAACACTTTTTTTTCTTCAGCATTCTTCACTGTTTAACTTTCCATAGGCTAGTCGTCACTAAGGCAAAAAGACTTTCATGATGACCCCCAGGCCAACCTTTGGAAATACAAGTGTGTAAGCAACATGTGACTTGAAGTGCCGCTGACCTGAATAACTTTCTGTAGTTAAATGTGATTTAAGATAATTCTGGTGTTTAACAACTACTTTGTAAGATATGAGACGATTAAAAAAAAAAAAAGATTAAAGCTAGAGTTCTCCAATGACAGCAGACCCAAAGCTGTGAGAAAATGTAATGGATGTAAAATTAACTCCTAAAAATGGTTAATATACTTCAGTATAAGTATACTAAAATTTTGTTTAAAATAAAAGAACATAGTTCATTACTGTCCACTAAAATAATGGTGCTGACAAGTTCCAGTTTACAATTTGTCCAATAGAGGGCAGCCTTCTGCAGTGAGCTATGCTGGCCGAGGAAACCCATGTGCCTCTAAGACAAGACAATACTGAAGTTCTGTTACATAAAAACGTCCTAGAGCACATCCTTGAAAGCAGTGTCAGTCCCACATTCATGTTTTTTGGCAACTGCAAATTACTGATGGCCAAAAGGTTTATTTTGTTTTATTTATTCATTCAACAGAACATCGACAGCATTGCATTGCATGTACCTGTACATCATTCCTCATTGTCTGAACCATGACAGAAGTAAGTCAGGCTCAAAACGGCACCTTTACACTAAAAATTTCCTTTTCTTGAAACCTAAATGAGCAAGTGAAAAACCTGCTATGAACCACAATAAATACAAAAGTAAACAATCAACTGGGTGCTGGCAGGGGGGGGGGACTCGACATGCAGGAGCGTTCAGAAGTTTCCATCTTTGGTATCTGAGCAAAAAATAAAAACACATCAGGATCTGAGAGCATTGCAAACCAGGCTTATATTGTACCAGAATAGTTTCAAGTTTCATGATTTGAAGAAAAACAAAAAAAAAAAGAAGGCACACCATTGTTATACTGACTTTGATTACAAATTTTGGTAATACTGCACTCAAGTGTTTCTGCTGCTATAACCACCACAGTAGAAAACAAACCAAAAAAAAAAAAAAAAGATTTAAAAAAAAAAAAAAAAAAGAATATATCAAAAGAAGGCAATAGAAAAAACAAACAAACAAACAAAAAAGGCATATTAAATCAGTCTCATGATTAATAATCTCTTACTTGCATTAATTTTCCTAGTTGCTGCTCCAACCAACCAGGTGCTCTGTGACCCCATCCCACAGCCAAAATGTATCGGACCATATCGGGACATTAAACAGATTGCACCTTCCCACCTACAAAAAGGCCTCATAATCACAATTTTTTTTCCACATTAAAAGAAATATTTACATAACTGGAAATGCAAAACCAAAAAAACTACACATAAAAAAGGGAAAGACAATGTATAATTTTAAGAAACCATATAAAACTAAGACTCAACTCCAAAAGGTGAAAATTCCCTTTTTTCCATCTTCTGCTCTCCCAGTCCTCAGGCCCGTATATTACAAACTCTTTAACATTCACTCGCTTTCTACTGCAAATCCAGAAGCTTCTGTTCACTCACAAGATAAAAAAATAACAAAAACAAAAAACAGTCCATTGCATAATTGTCCCAATGCCTTTATCCTTTCCAGAGTTGTACTGCAACTAAATATACATCCAGGACTCGACTGATATGAAACAAAAACATTGTACACATCTATGTACAGCAACAGTATATGTACACACAGTCCATCTGGGTTTTAGATCAGAAGTTAAACAGGTTGATAAAGTCTTGTGGTGAGAGGGACATGGTGCAGCTGTCTGGGTTGTTTGCTGTGCAGGGATGGTTTGTATCCTGATGAGGAAACAAACATACAATTATACATTTTTAATGCTTCTTTCTATAGTTTTACTTTTAAAGTGCAGCTTTACTAACAGACTTTCAGTCTCATATCTGCTTTGATCTAGAGCGAAATGACAGAAATATAAAAGTACCTTCCAGAAAAGGATGTGGCAGTGTGTGCAGAAGTGCAGGGTATCACTGTATTGCTCTCTCTGAGGATAGCAGCGGCTCAGCTTAAAGTACATTCTCTTCCACTCCAAGTGACCTTTATCCGACACCATCAGACGCTTGCGGATCTAAAGAAGAAGGCGAAAAACAAAGACAGCCTTTAAACATGTGAACCAAGAGGAGAAAAACACCCAGTTTCAGAGTGAACTTTGGGCAAAATTCATAGCAACACTTCCTCACTTCACTGAAATCTCTTAACGTGTACTAGCTGAAGCTCACATGTTCACTGCATGGTAAGTATGAACGCTTTGAATCTCATCCTACGAATCATCTGAAGTTTCTATGTAGGCAAATGCCTGTTTGCATGATTCACTCCACTCGTGCATGTGTGCATAATGCCCCACAAACCTGTCTGTCTGTGAAGTGGTACTGGCAAAGTCTCTTCCACAGCAGCCGGTCCTCAGTAAGGGCTCCCAGCTCAGGACACACTTGTCCCAGGCTGACCAGGTCCCTGCCATCTGACAGACGCTGCATGATGTTTAACTGCAGACTGGCAGGCAGGTCAGTCAGAGACATGCCTGTAGATGTGGGCTGAAGCAGAGAAGAACAATGATGAGTATAATGGAAATCCAGACTTCTGAGCTGCTCGTGGATTCTGTATTGTGTGCAGGAACTTACTCTGTTTATCTGGATGTTGTCCAGCTGCTGCTGCCACTGCAGGATGTTCTCCATGCGGTGCACCCACATGTTGATGTTCCCCACCAGGACAGACTTGCCCATGTCCTGAACGAGACCACACAGGGAGAGGTACAGCGTCTGCAGCAGCTCTTTGATAGGGCGGACGTTTTGCTGGTCATCGAGGACTGTAGAGAGTTTAACATTCATTACAATAATGATCCAAAGTGAAGTTTGGATCCTGAATTATACCAAAACAGCCTAGTAGACAGTGAACAACTTACTGCGAATCAACAAACTGCAGAGCATTACACCAAATATTTGGGAGCTGCCATCTACCCCTCATTGCATTCATAATATTTG
Organism: Atherinomorus stipes; assembly: GCA_023101725.1. NCBI lineage: Eukaryota > Metazoa > Chordata > Actinopteri > Atheriniformes > Atherinidae > Atherinomorus > Atherinomorus stipes. Next base: position 349,076 of record JALJCO010002294.1, on the reverse strand, counting down.
GCCAAAAGGTTTCATAGCACCACCTAAACAACCTGAATCTCTGTTTTAGCAGAGGGAACATTTAGTTTACACTGTGGCTTGCTGAGGGGTCTGGTGACTGTCAGTGTTTTACACCGTGTCATTGCAGCACTAAGTTTAATCCCCAGCCTTCCTCAGATATCGTCTAGGCTCATTTTCTCACTTACTGGAGCAAACGGCTTAGATTTACATCATTTGTGTTTATAGTTCAAGAAAATGAGGAGTAAGCAACAATGTGTAGCATGACGTAACAAGAGGCAAATATGCAACAGCTGCACACATTTAAAAAAGAAAAAAAAATGAAGGGAAAAGAAACAAATGCTTTGCAAAAAAACAGAAAAAAACAAAATTTCTAAGAGGAAGAGCAGTATGGTGGTGCTCACCTTTCTGAACAACTCTCTCCAGAATATTCATGTAGTTTTTCTGCGCCACTCCGCTGAGCGAGGGGAGCTGGGACTTGGCGATAAGCTCCAGGAGCTACAGCAGAGAAAGAAAACAGAAAGAAGGAAAGAAAACATAAGTTTCAGTCTGTCAGCTACTAAGACTCTCTGTTCCACTGCCTCTTTACTTAATGTTTGCTAGGCTGCATTCTTACAGAGGCACTTGCATGCCTGAGAATAAGTCTTGAACAAATTTGGAGACACTCCACCTGGTCATTACTCTCAAAAGCTGAAGCTGCATCCAACAATCTTGCAACAGCACTCTTTGCTTTGATAACTCTAGAAGAGGGGGTTGGGGGTGAGGGGCTGGGGGGTGTTGACCCAGCCTGTCAACAGCATCAGCCTCCACAAGTAATCATTTGACTTCTGATCTTCATGTCATGTGAATTAGCTGAATCATCTCAGAGAGTGTGTTGTTTACATCTGTAGTTGTTGCTATTGGCTAGCAGGCAAACACTGGGTAGCAGGGTGGCACGTCTGGCATGTGGCAGTTGCTGTGACATCATGGAGAAACTCAAGTTCAAGCTGTTCTCATTTTTGACCCTCAAAGTTACTTTTATTGTGCATTAAAAATATTACTGTCATAAAACTAGTTCATGGTTTTTAACTGACTTTTAGAGATAGGCTTACATGTAGGTAAGCATCCAAATAAATCCTCAAAAAAAAAAAAAAAGTTGGGGTCTTAATAAAGCCCACCTTAATACCAAATCCCCCCCCCCCCCCCCCACACACACACACACACACTTCATCCTCAGCTTCCCTGTCAGCTTTGCCAGCTTTAAGCTTCCCTGCTCCCTTCTGCTTTTTCCGGCCCCATTCTTTCCAGCTTCATTCCTAAAACCTAATCCCATGCCCTTCTTCTTTTAGCAGCTCATCAAGTGTTCCTCTTTGTAGAGCAGTCAGGCAGAACAATGTGTTTCCATATCTACTTTTAGACCCCTCACTGCTCACCAAATTTCACCTTGCAGCTTTGTTTGCAAGATTAACTTCTTCCAGGCAGAATTTATACACTGAATCTAATTTTAATTATAAAACAGCATTGGTTTAAAGTCTAAATTTCAAGTTTATTAATGACTTCTGCCTGAAATGATCTCCACTGACCTGCCCTGAGCATAGAGAGGACTACTTGTTGTCTTCTTTGTGGAATAATCCGATCTGTGTAACTGAGGCTGAGTTAAATGAACCCGTAAAAGCCATCAGATAGTGAAGAACAGTGACCCAGGACACTGTGTTCAGACCGGACGCTAGTGTTACACAGTATTGTTCTTCGGGTTTACCAACCACACTACACTGTACTTGTCAGCTGGAACTCGCACTGAAGGGTCAAAGACTTAAACAAGGATATAAACAAATAGCCAACTGTCTGCTACATCATACTTCTGGAATATTATGTTTGACAACTCATCTTGCATCCATGGATTAGTGACATATTAAAAAAAACACCACATAAACATGATCATTCAGTCCTGCCAAAATGAAAACTTGGCTGACGAATCCTAAAAATTAATTAGGATGGTAGCGTTTTAAAAACAAAAAGCATGCCAACTGAAGAGTGGAGATGGAAAAATGGGGGTAAAGGGGAGACAACACAAACAGATGAGGCTTAATCTGGCAGAGGAAAGTGTATATGATTGGAGGGGGTCTGAATCACCGGACAACCACCGGGTCTGGTTTCATAAACCCCTGTCGGTCAGTCACACCTCAGCATGCAGCTGTCACAAATGCACCATCAGAGGACAGCTCAAACACATGAACCCTTCAGCTCACATGGGTTAACATGTGTGGTAAACTAAGGGATGCATTGACATTATTGCTAATCATGACATGGATAAAGATTGGCATTCCTACTGTTAAATATATCTATACTACGGAGATTTTATATAGTTTCCACAGAATGGATGAATGTGCTCCACTGATTTTTTTTTTTTTTTTTTTTTTAAATAGACTTGTGGTTCTAATTAATGAGGAATGCCAAAGTGTTTGGCAATCAAAACCACAAACATATACACTCCCTTGGTTGGTATCATCACCACTTAAAGAGGACCCTTGTCTGCAGAGCACTGATAAGAGCCTTGCAGAAGCCTACACACCCTCTTCACTTTAACCCCATCTCAGTAACTAGGATAAAACACCCCTCAACCAGAAGAAGACAAAGTGAGACAAACTAGATGGAAAGAAAAGAAAGAGATGACAACTCACTCCGACAACGTAATTAAACCTCCTGGTGTCCTTGATGGCGCTGCAGAAATCCAAGCGGTTGAAGGCCTCTCCCAGTGTACAATATCCGTGGCGCTGGGAGAATTTAATTATCAGAGTATTAAATTGCAATCCTCCACCAAGAGTGTAGAGTTTTCTCAGCATGTTTACACTAGCAACCGTGATCAGAAATGTTGATATGAAACCAAATGAGCTGGCGTGTTACCTCCTTGGTGCTTCCTTTATGAACATAAATCCACTTTTCCCTGTGGAAATCTGGCAAGAAAGGAGAGCGTTTGTATTAGTGGCCTGCCCTCATTAAGCAGCTTATAAGCACAGCAATAAATGCACGAGCACACATCACAAATAAGACAACTTCAGAGCTGCTACGGTTGCTGATAAGAGTTTCACAAGATGTTGGGAATTTAATTGTTCATAAAACATCCTTGCAGGCTCCTCCTGTCAATATTTCTGATCTGGATCTTAAGTTTCAAACCTTAAAATTCATAAACACCGGACTTAAACTGTTATGCTTTGCATGTTTGTATAAAGAAGTCAAGAGTGTTTGGATCTTCTCATTGGCACTCACAGGGGACCTTGGTGTTGTTGTTCATTAGGTCTTTTTCCTTTTCTTGGCAGCCATGTCATAGCTGAGAGAGAGCAGCAAGTTCTCTTTGTTGAAACACTCCTCTTCTTTGACTCTGCAGAAGCTGGAAACAAAACACACTTATTCAGAAGGCATCTTCATTATTATCATTATCAAGTGCAACAGCATGCAACACAAAGCTAATTGCAGCACTGCAAGGCAAAACAAAGTTTTAAAAAAATGTTTAAGTGCTGAGGTCATGGTAAAATGTAGGCTTTTTGTGTCAAAAAGTGAAGGTTGTAGTTTTGGAAAGTTGCCAGGTTCAACAGACGTTTGTTAATCCCCTCACTTGTTGTGAAGTTATTAATAGCTCAGCGATTAAGCTGGAAACGAGCCTGGCAACCACAAAACACTGATGGAAACCAACATAAAAGGGGGTAGGCCTGCAGTTTGTCGGTAACCTTGCGGTGTTTTCATGTTGTTTGAACTCCCTTTAAAGGAAGAAAAAAAAAACTCCCCCTACTTCTCCTCTCCATCTTTTCTCAACAAACAAAAGTTGCGCACTTTAAACTTGCGCGACTCCAAAAATGATGTAGCAGCACGACTACAATTATCAACAACTTTTTTATTATTATTATTATTTTGGGGGGACGAACCTCTCAACCGAGACATTGTTGTTTCTGTCGTCTGCTGTCGTCTTTTTCCACCCTTCTTCGGTTTTTACCCAGTTCTGACCCGGTGACCTCCAGTCCTGTCCGAGAAAAGGCATCCCGACTCGCTGAAGTTTTAAAGAAGCTTTAAAATAATAATATGAATTTAAACAAAAACAAGTCTGTTGCAGTCAATGCGCGTCCTTTCTTGAAAGTGCTTTTTCCTCGGTATGTTTCTATCCCTCTGTTGACACTGCGCAGCTCGATTTATATCCTCCAAGTCAGAACCCGGAAATACGTAAGCTCCGCCCACTTTGGAAACTTCCCTGCAACACGTGGCTTTGTTTATCAACTTTTAGCATTGCAAAACCTCCCTGCGAGAAGAGCGAGGAGTCAAAACGTTAATGTCATGGAAAGATGGAGAGGGAAGACAGCGAGGAAATTCATTATGAAATGTTTTTACAGGATGAAAGCCGATCAGGAAAGCATTTTTTTTTTTTTAAGAATGTGAAACAGCTGTGGAAGCTAATTTACAACTAGTGATGGGAAGAAATTTTACTCCAGTGCTGCACTTTATCCAGGCTACTTCTGTCATAGGAGTTTGGGGTTTGGGAAGAGTGTTTATCAAATATTTAAACTGATCTGACCTACACGCACATGACCCCACTTATTCTAAGCTCCTTGTGCCCACACAGGTGTTTTGCATTGTGACTGATGACTGTCCACATTTTTGCTACAGCTCTCTGAAACTAGAATAAGCAGAGTTGTGATCATTCTCACACACATATGTTTCTATGCTTTTATATGCAGGATCACGTGCCCTTGAGTCATAACAGGGTCACTATATTTACATGTGCTGTTGGCTGTAATGCACTGAGGTTGAGGAAGAGTTTAAGAAATGTACTTCCCCTGTTTTCTCAGCACAGACTTTCTGTCAGTGTAAATATAAATGGGCAACACATTCACATCTAACATCAGTATTCTCAGTGAGTCCCAGCATGATAGATAGATCTTTCATATCATTAAGCTGCACTCTGTATTTTGTAAGGGTATTTGTATGCAGCAAGAATTTACCACTGTATTTAAATTTCCCCCAAAACGGCCTCAATTGATCTGTGAAGACAGGCTGAAGGTATTTTATTGATTTTGACCTGCGCTTGGAAGATAATGTGTAAACTAATCCTGCCCAGGCCACTGGGTCAGATCTTATCAGCTCATTTTTTAAACACATGATGTATTTACATACTCATCCATGAAACTTTCAGGAGGCATATTTGAGAATATTGATTTGTTTATAGCTTTGAAAGCATTCCTCTTGTAATTTAACCTTGTGCTGTATTGGCAATGTCTAAGCAGTTCAGTACTTTTAAGGGCTCTTCAAGTTAAATCTGTCAGCTATCTAAGATAGAGATAATGAAAATGATCAATGAGGAAGTGCCTCGAATATCTCACCTAAAAGCACGCATACAATGGTTTCATCAAGAGCTGCTTCCTAACCCCCCCCCCCCCCCCACATACTTGTTTGATCATTTTGCGTAAAAAGCTGCAACAGTTGCTCACCATGTGTGCATGACTTTAGTTATGTAAGATATTATGTGCATCTAAACTACAAAGGCAAAAAAGAACAAGAAATTTCCTGAATCCTCAAAATGTATTATAAGCTACACAATCTGCAAAGCACGTCAGCTGTGGCACACTGTGCACAATGAGTGGACTCCTCTTCCAAGAACCAGCAGGCCGGTTTCAGCTCAGCTAGTGCAGGTGTTGTGGCATATCACTGCCTTTGAGCATGACCAGCCATGTACATGTGACTGATGTGGTTTTGTGCTGCATGTTAAGCTGCTCAGTTACAAACAATCTTTAAACAAGTAGAAAAAATGATTCACCTGCACAGGCCCTTTTTGAGCCTGAGCCTAATCAGGATCACTGTATTCACTCTCATATCACTTCACTGGTCATCACGGCTTCATAGCTGAAGCGTTTGAAACAAGTGTGTCTGTGCTTGAGGATTTAATGTAATACTAATATATGCAAAAGGTCAAAGAGCTTCGCACAGACTCTGCATGTTTACATCTGTCAGCAAGTGATATGACGGCAGTCTGAGCAGACACTATTTTGACTGGGCAAACTGATCATATACATGTGCAACCACAGCGGAAGAGGTTCATGCAAAAATAGCTCTACTTGTGGGTTAATATCCAGAGTGCAGTGATTTGTGTAAAAAAAGAGGAACTCTAAGACTCAAAGTATATTAGTCCATGAATTGCAATGGTACACAGGGATTTTTATAGTGTTGATAGCCCCTGAAGTCTATTTAAGTCTATTTCAAGAGCAGGCTTGAACCACAGGATGACATGGAAAGTCCCAGCAAGTGCTTGGTCAGTTGGTGAGCTATGATCTGAGCTTCTGAATAGTTTTGGGTTAGATGATTCAGTGAATGACTAACAGTGTTGAGTCATATATTATAAGCTGCAGCCAGTCAGGCCAAACAGAAAGGAGGTAATCTATTTTGCATTTGCTCCTACAGGAAAAAGGAAGCCATGAATTTTGAACTTTCTTGGATACAGATGATAGTGCTGGGCTTCTGCCTAACTAGGACGAAACATCTCAATAGCTGGCTAGCTGTGAAATTCCCTGCAAACTTGCAACCAGAAAGTCAAAGATTTGTGCATGTTAGAATATTTCAAATGGGTGCATTTTAACAAAAATCTTTAGTATCATTAAAAGATCCAGCACATCCAGACAAAGCTCTGTACCAACAAAATTACAAAGCTTGTAACCATGCACCTACAACTATGGGTTGTGTGGTTGAGACCAATATAGGACAACTTTTTACATATATAGCCTATATATATGAGCTACGTTAGGTTAATAACACAAGACTTTTGAAAAAAGTTGTCAGTTGCTGGGTTTAGGTAATAGCATCAGTTGGATTGGGGGAGAAAGTAGCTAAGATTATGAGTTAAGTACCATCTTTTTACAATGCCACTGTCACCTTAATGGACACCAATTTGGCTAGTTAACTAGCCAAATGCAATTGCATTGTTTACATGTAAGCACAAAAACACACTGTCACTGACGTCATGGCTGTAAATGAAAACTCCGTTAAAGTAAAACAAAAACACAAAAAACAAAATAGATAACAAAAATATGGTCTTTGTAAAAAAAAAAAAAAAAAAAAAAAAAGAAAGAAAGAAAGAAAGAAAGAAAGAAAGAAAGAAAGAAAGAAAGAAAGAAAGAAAGAAAGAAAGAAAGAAAGAAAGAAAGAAAGAAAGAAAAGTAAAAAAAAAATACATTCTACACATACATCGCCTTTATGGATGCTTTTTTTGCATTTGACATGAAGCTTCTGTCTTGACCACTAGAGGTAGCATCATTTTTATTTGATCTCTAGACTTCTGTGTGTCTCTTCTAAACAAAAAGGACAGGGAAGAAAGGATAATGGACATTTTGAGACCCAATTGACCTGCACATCTGTGATTAAATTATTGCAAGTTTCCATTCAATAACTGGAATTAGATATATCTGTTTTACAGGGAGGGCATTACTAAAATAAGATAGTAACACAATGTCAAATCTAAAAAAAAAACTTGTAAATTCATACAGAGTGCTGCACAGATGCATACTAGGTACTAATAACAGACACAGCTAGAAACATTTAAAGTATTTAAAAGATAAAACCCATTAAAATAATGAAATAAAATATTGTTTTAAACCACTTTCACAGTTTTTCTATTCACAACAGATATCAGATTAGAGAAATTGTAAAAGGTTGTTTCTTCCTCCGTCATATTCATAGCGTCTGTTTTTGTTGTGATGTTTTGATCAAACACGACAGCTGGTCAGTCCTGCTCAACCCCCCCAAAAACCTTAATCACAAGCGCAAACACATACACACACTTGAGCACACCACCACGCTAACATACACCTGTTGCTGCTCCTCCTGGGCGAGTTTCATCACTCGCTCAGATTCTCTGTTGTGAAACAGGCCTCATCAGTTTCTCTCATAGTCTCTCTCACATCTGCCAGCTCGCACGGCCACCGACACAGCCACATGCCTCACGTGGTGTAACATTTGCCCTCTTGTTTGTTACTCAAAATAACGCCAGATCACCTATAGTTTTTCCACCCCTCCTCTCCACCTTTCTCTACCCCTCTCCCCACCCACTGTCCCCTGATCTTCATTCGTTGGCAGCAACCAACTGAAACATTTGACCCAGAGACACTCACAGTCACATTATGTTTACTCCATATGAGAGGCTGATATTGCTCTCAGGAAGTCTTTAATGAATGGATTATGTAAGGACTTCAGGAGGCAGTTTATACAATAATCTACAATTGATATTAGTACTGAATGGCACATTTGAAAGATAAAATAGTTATTTTCTTTCTATTGGGCGCTCCACTCAGTCACTAACTACTTGTTTCTATGAGGAAACGTTCTGTGAAATTATAGTGTGGAGTGCAGGAACCTGTCTGGACATGTCCTCTGTCAATGTGATCAAATAGATGCATGATGAGACAGATGACACATGTGCTGCTCAGATTCACTGTCAACTGACTGAGCTCGCTGTCACGTGAGGAGTAGATAGAGAGACTACATATGTAGCTTAAACTTAATGAAAATACAATAAAAATCTGATAACGGAATAAATTAATTTAAAAAGTTTCTCTTTTGAATAAAACTTGTTCACTAAGCTTTTGCTTTTTAGATAGCAAAGTCAGGTGTTGTGTCAGTAGAGATTCACACAGCATATGATGTAGAATTATAAGCAGTGAATTACAACACGAGGCTAAATAGTAAAAAAGACCAATAACAGCACGAATTCTTGTAAAACCAGACTTTTTTAAATTCACTTTGTTTTCATCTTGATTTCAACACAGCATTAAAATTTGTCCACGGTTTTACCAGAGTTGTTTCATCATTATTTTTCACCGGACCAACAGACCGTGCTTGCCAGACACATCTGCGGCCTCAGACCTGGGAGCTAAGCATAGCTTTGACTTGAACCAAACAGCCCCCGGGATTTAAACATGACAAGTGAAATCTTGTGATTCAGAGCAGGCTGAAAATAGCACATAGCCCTCTGTGAAGTCAGACAAGTTAAGAAGAGGCTGTGCAACAGAGCAACTTTCTTTTATTAGTTTAGGTGTTGAATAAAAACATACACACAAAAAAGCATAGCATAGGCAATGCATGTTTTCATATAAAAATTCTTCTCATGAGAATGTTTGAATCACTTGAGGTATTTTCATCACATGAATCCAGTGGCAACCAAACTCTCTGTTTCTGTAATAAACATGCTTCAGATTAATGTCAACAAAATATGATTTAGGTGTTTAATGCACAAACGAGTATAAAATAAAATCCAATAAAACAACCTCAAAACAAAACAATTGTTCTCTGTTATGATTTCGCCCAGGTTTGTGAGACACACGTCAGAGTCAGGAAGCCATGGTCAAAGAGTCTAAATGGCAAGCTCCCTTGACACGTCCAACTATCTGTTTGGGGGTCATAACACTCAAAAGTGTCCAAGTCCTCAATGACATCATGGCCAGTGATGTAACGTCCACCTGTGACATAGAGTTTGTTGTTGAGAACGGTGGCAGAGTGATGCATCCTCCTCTCCTTTAGGTTGGCACACTTGTTGAACCTGTTGGCTTTGGTGTCGTATGCAATCATTCTCCTGGTGTACCCTGTAACAGAGAAAAAAAGATCAGGATGGGAGAAGCAGCACAACAAGACGAGTCTAGGAGAATTAAGCCAACACTTCAGAATATAGCTGTTAGGTTAATCTCTTTTCTTTTATGAGTTAATAATTATATACATTCTAAATATGTCATGAGTAAAAAAAAATCAAGTAGCCTAAGAAAATATCAGCCCTGTTCATTTAGATTTAAATCTGTTGTGGCTTAAAAATGCTTTTAAACGTGTTTTCTGAAATTTTAGGTGTTTTCTGAATTGTCATGTCTTCTGACATTTTGTGTTTTCGGTTTTGTTGTCGTACACTGAGATTTCGAATCTCTTAAATTTGTTTTTGAAAAAACAAAATCTCTATATTCTCTCCCAAAAGTTTTATTTCTTTCAATGACTTTTCAAAAGGATCTTTTCATAAAATTTTGTTGTGTTTTCTGAAAGGTGTTTTCACTCATTTTTTTTTCACTAAATATGTTTTCTAATATATTATGTCTTCTGATATTTTGTGCTTTCTGTTTTTTTGTTGTACTCTGAAATTTTGTTGTTTAAATTACATTTTTTTTTCTACATTTTGTCAAAAGTTTTTGTCAAATATGTGCTTTTTCCATTGACTGTGAAATTATCTGTTCTTAACCTCAATTGTGTTTTCTGATTTTTTTTTTTTTTGCTTCTGTTTTGCTGCTGTGTTTTTCTGAATACAGTGGTTTTTCAGAAACACCATCCCATTTATGAAATGGATCACAAGATTATCTGACGCCTCCGTTTAGTTGGTTTAGTTTACTTACTGTACACACAAAGAAATAATTCATTGGGTCAGTTCAATTCAATTGAGGGCAGTTTTTCCATCCAATAAATATACGTAAGGCGAACTCAAATTTTATCCTTACATGCAATGTAATATAACTGAGTTAGTCCAACACATTTTTATTCAACTGCTTTGAATGGAAATAATCACATTTCATAAATGTAAATAATTTATATTACTTCAACACATAATTATCTAGTTTAGTGGAGTTATTTGACTTATTTTAAGCAGTAATTAGACACCATCTTGCAGTCTCTTTTAGCAGATGGTACAGATATGGTGATTTGGAGAAGAGTTTGTAAAACCATTGCTTTGTTGTAGTATATTGCTGAGACTGGGAGAGACTCATGGGATTACATGCACATTTAACTCGCGGTGCAGAAAGGACACAGTACCACAATGCATGATGGGACATATGCAAATAAGCCTATCAAACTCACTGAATTTGAGTTGAATGTTTGCTATGAAAATATTCTACTTTACATCCGTAAAAAATAAATACAGTTATATTTACTTGCTAAATTTGTGTCAAATAAATTTAATCTCAATGTGTCACCTTTAAGAGGAGCTTGAATCAGTTTTGGGGTGTACTGTGTTTTGTGAAATCTTTGCTTTTATTTCTTACTCTGAACTTAGCTCTCTAAATGTAGTAGCCAATGGCCAAACATTTATGTTGTTTATTTTTCTTGACCCTTGTACATTACTGTGTTTTTTTTTTTTTTTTTTTTGTTTTTTTTTTTTTTTTTTTTTTTTTTTTTTTTTCTTTTTTTTTTTTTTTTTCTTTTTTTTTTTTTTTTTTTTCTTATAACTATATTACAAATCTATTTTACTGAATACGTTGCTTGTATTGTGTTTAAAGGGGAAGTTCAGAATTTTTGACATAGGGCCTCATTTACAAGTGAGCCAGAATCCTACTTATCGCTGAAGACAGTTTCAACATATTTCATTCCGTTATTCTAGTTCCAGGAGGTCGCTGCTGCTAATGCTAGTGGAAGTCAATAGGAATCTTCTAGCCTGTCATTAAAACCAATCTTATCCACTCCACAGAACATCCGAGGCAAATTAACAAGCCTATCTGTGTAAATGCCATGTTAAACAAGTAAACTCGTGTTAAAAAAGTCAAACTAGCCTTGTATGACAAATTTTTCATTCCGTATTGAGGAACTAGTTTCTTACCAGCTTATTACCTTTTTCCAGTGTATTTTCAGTTCATAGAGACATGGCTACAGTTAGTTTGATTTTTTTAAAAAGTTTGAAATCATCTTTAAAATCCGACATATCCTCATGCCTTTCAGATATGGCCATATTTTAGACTTTGTATTTGTATAATCAAATTCCTTCATGTACGTAGCAGCAGATGACATCACTCTGCTACCAAATACAGGAAGTAAAACTTTGCTGCTGAGACACTATACAATCAAAATGCAACGAAATGCATGTTAGTTTTGTTTGTAACATTATTCTATTAACCCGTCATTTACACAGATAGGCTGAAGTTAGAAATGATTTGCCTCAAATGTTCTGTGGAGTGGATAAGATTGTTACTAATGACAGGCTAGCAGATTCCTATTGACTTATACTAGCATTAGCACTGATGATCCACTGGAACTAGAATGAATGAAATATGTTGAAACTGTCTTCAGTGATAAGTAGCATTCTGGCTCACTTGTAAATGAGGCCCTATGTCAAAAATCCTGAACTTCCCCTTTAAGACTGTAAGAGCGCCTAAAATGAACTAAGAAAATTCCAGTGAGCGTTGTACAGTACTATCTACCTCCGATGATGTAGATGTTTTCATCCATTACAACAGCGGGAGCAGACACGTTCTTTATTGTTCTGTTCTCCATCTTTGACCACATGTTCCTGCCGATGTGATACACCTATAGTTTGGGGCAAAAAGCGCAGGTAAAGAGAAATGTTCAGACTGAAATGAACAAAGACCCACAAATGCAGAAAATCCCTTAACTTTACCTGTATCAGTCTGACAGGGTTGTGCATGGCATCCTCTCCTCCAATCATATAGATCCTCTGATTTGTTGCAGCAACTGCAGGGTGTAGCACGGCTTCAGGCATGGGCGCCATTGACTCCCACTGGTTAAACATACTGTTGTACCTTAGAGCAGCATTGAGAGATTGTTCACATTGCATGTATTAGGTTACCATTACTAGCAAAAGAAGGTGCTGACTGAGGATCTCACCTTTCCACGCTGTCTGTTAGCCGTCTGTCTGGTCCAAGGCCGCCCAGGACAAAGATGAAGTGCAGGTAGGAAACACTCTGATGGGCGAAGCGTGGTTCCAGTGTGGGCTCTGCTGTCCTCCACTGGTTAGTCTTGAGGGAGAGAGTGTAGACAGTCGTGCTGACTTGGACGTGCTTTGTGCTTGTCATCAGGCCTCCAGTAACATACAGGACACCGTGAAGCGTGACATAGGATGCTTTATAAAGACGAACGGGGAGCTTGGTCAGCCGTTGCCACTTCTGGTTCTTCTCGTCAAAAACTAAGGTCTCCCTCGAGGTCAGCTCATTGTTCCTCCTTCCTCCTACCACAACCAACATATCAGAGAAAGTGCAACGCCGTGGCGCATCCCACAGAGGTTTAAAGCCTATCCCAGAGTCTTCAATGCATTTCATGCTAACAGAAAACATGAGTCGTCTCACAGATTCAATAAGCTCAATACAGAGCGTTGATGACTGGATCAGTGGGTCATTGGAAATGAACTGGAAGAGGTAGGTGGGGTGGATATATCGAAGGCGAACTCTCTTGAAAAGGTCACTGACAGCCCCACGCCTGGATATAGGATCATGTTGGATCCAAGCAACAAGTGTCTCAAAGACCTGCTCCTCCTCTGCACAAAGACTGTCATCATCTAGGTATCCCATCAGCTCTGGTAAGGAGAGCTCGCACAGATCCTCAGACACGGACACATCAGAGAAGCTCTTCATGGCCATTTCTTTTGCTTTGTCTCTTAAACTGCTACAATTCATGATGTCAGCAAGTCTTATCATGCTCAAGCAGTTGTCTGGGCTCAGCTGCTCCTGAAGGAAGCTTGAACAGGCCTCAAACAGACGGCCATATTGTAACATGGACGCTGCCTGCATCAGAGGGAGAACAACATCCATGCTGATACTAATCAGTCCAGTGTAAACATAGTCAATGATTCTGCTCAGAATGGTTGACGTTATTCCCTTCAGATCAATCTTGGTCTGTTGTCTCTCCATGAAGTCGTTGCAGAACATGGCTCTGAAGTAAGGGCTGCTGGAGACGAGGACGTTGCGGTGGCAGGGAATTTGTGTGCTACCTGAACACAACAGCACATCAGTCAGGATGTTCTCTTGCCTCAGCCTGTTGAGCTGCAGGAGCAAGCTGGAGGACTGCTCTTTGTCTTTGTAGTGGCGAATGTCAATTTCTGGTGGATCCATGTCGAGGAGAGAAGGAGCTGTTCCTGGAAAGCCCAAGAGATTGTTAGACATTGTTTTAATGTGTTGCTGGGGCTTCATTCATAGACAGTCTCAGAGATGCAATTTCTCATTGAGTGACCATTTTAGGGCTTGAAATGATAATTATCTGCGACTGTATAAGATAAGTGGCATTATTTTAATGTAGAATACAGTTTATAAAATTAGAGATACAATTTGAGATTGTTTAAGCTAATTTTGGTCACATGAATTGATAAGAAGGGTTTTTATTAAAATGAACAATGACTTTAATGCAACACTAACATTTATTCATTAGGCAATCATTTAAGAATTAATTATAGCCCAAACTAATTAGTGACATAAGCCAAGCCATGCAGCCAGGTCGATGTATCATTAGTATATCATTTCCTTTTAGGTATTAATAAAGTATTATTTGAATTCCTCATTTATTTTCCAGGTGATGAATTAGATTAGTTAAAATCTGCTCATATCTAAAATTTATCTTGCAAACATTCAGAGTTTAAACACTTGCTGTCAACTTAACTAATGGCTGAAGCACTGCATGAAACGGCTATAAATCTCAGCATTTAGCACATGCACCATATTCAGCACTGTCCTTTGCAGAAAAGCATGCAGACCCGTACATGTCTGACCATTCTGGAGTCTAATCTTCTAAATTCCTGCTGATAAAACATGTGCAGCTGTTTGTGTTGCAGCATCATCATCCTATAGGAGCAGTTATGTTTTTGTTTTATCTGAAAGTGCTTGATTATTCTTCAAAAGTTTGTGGTTACAGCTTCTTTTTCCATATCATGCATTATATATGAGTGCTAGTGTGCAGAAATGGGTTGTTCTACATCTAAAGTGGCATAAAAAAGACAATCAGTTTATCAGTACTACACCAGGTATAATATGAACAGTAACTTTATTTCGATGCTGCAAGCATCAGACAGACATCAAATGTCCCTCACAGATCACAAAATCTTTCTGCAGCTCTTACCTTTTGCCTCTTTTTTTGCTCAGCTGTTTTCGGGGGATCTTCAAAGCAAGTTCTCAGCAGAAAATATGATGTCTTGACATTTTCCTGTACTTTCTTCTTTCTTCTTGGGTTGATGCTGTGTCTCTGTATGTGCTTCTCTCTTTGTAGGGAGCGTGTTGCGTAGTGTTTGTTGTTATGGTCTCTTTCCACGAGGCCTGTGTACATTCCTCTTCTAAAAATAGTGCGTCTCTTTGGCAATACTGCTGCAGACCCACATGTGACATGTAATAGAGCTTTCTCAGAAACTATCCGAATCCAGCACTTAATGTCTGCTTCCCCTTCATGTTTTCCTTTTTCCTCTTCCTCTAATATTACGTTCTTCCTCTCTTTCTTAGGCACTCACAAAATATCTCCTTTCATGTCTGTTGCCTGAATCTGTATGCACCATCACCTCTATCTCTGTCTGCCACATGATTTTTGCAGTAAAAACAGCCCTGATACTTGATAGCAGTCATTTTGTTGGCTGCTTGCTCTGCCTGCTGGAACACAGAGAGGTATAAAAACAGGATTACATTACAGCAGAAGCAACATAAACACAGAGACATTTGGAGGTCGGAGTAAAAAAAAAAAAAGGAAATAAGCTTGTATGAAATATTCTGGCAGAAGCTACTGACATAGCAAACAAGTCACCACAAGTTCAGTGAGATTTACATTACGTCAGCAAGTTTGAGGTTAATACAGAAAAATGACGGGTTTAAATCTGGCTACGTGGGGCTTCGCCAACTGTACTGTTTGGCTTCACTTTTACAGATGGTAGTCATTCTTTATGCATTAAAAAAAAATCCTAATTTAACTCCATGTCAACAACAGACGCCTGCGTCTCTTGTCGCTGCGTTTTCTCAGCTCAGAGCTCATTTCCATCTCATTTGTTTTAAAGCTCCCTGAAACAGAAAAAGCTCATTCACTGCTGCGTTTGCAGAGAACATCCCACAAGGTGACAATATGATTGTTCACCCATTCCCTAAAGCTTGGAGAAGAATCAAAGCTCGTTTTCCCTCAAATGTGGGCACATAAAAAACAGTACAACCACAAAGCATTTTCACTTGTCACAGTTACCGATGTGGCATGGGTTTTTCTTGTTCTCGGGCTTGTTTACAGAGCTCGGAAAATCGGGCATAAAAAGCTGCTCGAGCTACTAACAGCCACTTGAGTGCAGTTTAATCTGTACGACACAGCAGAATCACCGGTTTAGACCGTGAATCAGTTGTGCCTGGTGGTCATCTGTGCTGACAGTTTGTTGGCTGCACTCCATCAGCAGGAAGCACAGGCACCTCTGAGGCTGATGCATCAGGTACACAGCTGTTGTAAGACAAGGAACTCTTCATCAAGGCTAATGTTAATGTGATATTAAAAACTGGAGTCATAATAGCCCCATGTGTGTCATCAGAGCCTGGGTAACTTTCTTAAAGAAAGCAGTCCTAACTAAATAGCGCCATCTAGTGGTTCTAGAGAAACTTTCTGGTCAAATGAGTCCAAAAAAAAAAAAAAAAAATAGTATCTTCTTTATTTGGATGACATTTACATTGAATTTGTTTCATGAATCTGCAGTCACAAGCAAGATCTTGACTTGTTCGTTATTTTTATATAAAACTGCGACTGCATCCTTTAAAATTAAACAAGTCTTCTGCTATCTGTTCTTTAATTGACAAAAAGGACTCCGTAATGTCCGCCTCTGAGCAACTAGTTTATATTAAAAATCAAAGCTTTGGCATGGAGTACATTTTGCGACAGAGCATTTTCATTCAGCAGCTAAGCTGGTGCCGCCCACCACTCGGTGCTGCGTCTTCATATCACCAAATGATTATCTTCTCATAAGCACACGGTCTAATAGAGCCTATACCCAGGGGATTTAGATCTTGCTGATTTGTATTGAGCTTGTGTATGTGTGTGAGGGCAGACAACTCTCCCTGGATAAATAAAAGGCTATTTGAAAGCAAAAAGGACAATAAGTTCAGTCTATACTTGACTTCATTTGACTGCCCTGGATTCAGTGCAGGACTGTGGGCATTATTTTGTTTTGCTTAAGAAAGCTCTTTATTGATTCTACTTATCATTCTTCTCCCTAAAAAGAGAGTCGTGTTAAAATTACTTTGGTGAAAAGGTTCTTGGCTTCAGAAAACTCAGACCATTGGCTATAAATAGGGAAAGAGAGACCACTCATCCTCGATAAAGGACCAGATAATGATTCCCTTTCATCTGTGTTTGCTCACTTAAGGCCTTTTTTATTAAATGAGCGTGAAAGCGATTGAGAGCATTTGCATCAGAACTATTCAGTGTTGTTCTGCTGGAAAATAAAAAGCAAAAAAGAAAGAAACACTACATAGTGATTTCAGACAAAAGTTATTTAAGATTATAAAGGTCACCAACACCTTATCATGTCTCACAAATGTAATAATTTCTTCAGTTATAAGGTCTTAAAAAAAAAAAGTCTTGTGTTGCTCAGTTATGAGTTTCAGACTGTCCGGGGGGGATTGTCACCCTGTCATGTCTGTTTAGTTTGCTTGCTGGGGCACTGATTCTGTGCCTGACTAAGCTCACTGAGAGACTTACAGCCCTAACAAGCTTTGCTTCCACAGAGGAGCCGGGCAAAGCTAGCCAAATTCCTGTGATATGTGCCACTAACATCCTCATAAACTGAGTCATTGGCCAAAGCGATGGCTTATCACTTTAGCTTTACATTGTCAAAAGCCTTAGAACTCTTAAAACTGAGCAATATTCAGTTTGGTCAGGTTGTGTGCCTGCAATATCAGGCATGTGTGTATTTGGAGATATCAGCGGGTAATGGTGGTCACATATACAAGCCTTGTAGCTGCGAGAGTTTAATTAAAAATGATACATCTATTGATCAGTGGGAGCATGAAACAGGCTTTTAAAAGCTTCTCTGCTGGAAATGCACCAGCAGAAGATATTCACACATCTTCACGTGTCTCTTAGAAATCCTCCAACACTAAGATGTGTAGAGTATGTGCTAAAGCTTGACTTGAAAATGCAAACGGCATCCTTTTTGCAGACTTTTGTTGGTGTTATTAAAGGGTTGCAAAAGAAAAAGGCACACCATGAATCATGTGAAAAACTGGGTCTGATTAGATTGAAAAAAAAAATGCAAGGATTATATCTTCAGCATTACATAGCCTTTTCTTCTCAGATCCATTTTCAGTTATTAATAGCTTCTTTTTCACTAAGAGATGGTGCCTAAGTTTGTTTCTTTTGCAAGGCTGACATGGTTCAGACATTCAATATTGCCTCTGGGTATTAGATAGTCAGACTGACTCGTTTGAACATGCTTAAATATCCCATTTGCTAATTAAACATAACCCCAGATGAGATGTGCATTGTGCAGATAAAGTATTTTGCTCAACTTGTGTTGTTTGTAAAAAGTAAACAAAATTCATGTTATAGCTAAGGAATGAAATGTGATATAGCTGATTTTAATGAAAACAGACACCTAAAATGCAAATTAAGGTGCAGTGTCTAGCTGAGACGTCTTTCACATCATTCTGGAGGTTATTATATCCACTAGGTGTCAGGCCAACGTTATGCAGATTTCAGAGTGGTAAAAGGCTTTGTCCCATGATCCCCCTAGAAGGTTCCCCCATCAATGTAACTTGAACCCAACCTAAACAACTTAGATAAGTATTTTCTTTAGCTATTTCAGGGCTGGGTTGCCAGAGACCTATAGCCATTAACCTTTCGGTACAATGTAAAACAGTGCAAACATGCACACAATGCATGGGATTGGAAGTGCTTATTTATGCAGATGCTTCAAAAAACTATTAAAACAGTGTGAATAGCACAACAGCCTCTGTAGTCAATCTGCCAAGGGATATTGCTCCCAGGTGCAGAGAGATCCACATAGCTTTGATGGAGAGACTTCGACACATAAATCAACAGACTGAGGGGAAGAGAGAAAAGGCTTGAGCTGTGGCCTACAGAGACAAAATGGGAGGGGGGTTGTGGAAAGCAAGAGAGTGAGTCTGTTTCTGTGCGTACACATACAAGAGCAGGGATGAGGTCTTAAAGGGCTTACTGTTAGCTGCTTAAAATTCTTCTGATGTAACCAACATATGCAGGACATGTTATATAGTGAAAAAAATGGGGAACATTGTAATAAATGTGGAGGTAGAGACAAAAATGCTTTTTGTTTACTCCTCGTGCCCTCGGCTGCAGTCCTCCTACGGTTCCCTTCCTGCTGGCATGGTGGTCATTCAGTCCATGTCCATGTGTAACATGGCAAACAGCTTCTCTGTCTGCTCCGAGAGTCGGTGGGTTGGTGAATATTAGTGGGGTTTTACATTTCTTCTGTGAACTATGTGTTGCTCTGTCTGAGGGAGGGAGGGAGGGTAGTAAACGTGAGTGTGCGTGCAGCAGGTATTGATATTCTACTTGCAGCAGAAGCTGAAGCCAGTGTCTTTAAAGTGTCAGCCCTCAGCAGCCAGCCAGGTGTACCTGAGGTAGATGCGTGAGGGGAGGTGGGATCAGGGGAGGGGAGGGGGTAAAGCGAGCAAAGGAGGGAGACAGAAATATAGAGAGGAAGAAGAGCAAGGCCATGAAAGAAAGCAGGAACACAAAGGCAAAGGAGATAAAGAGACAGAAAAGGGAGAGTGAAACAGAGAGGGGGGGGGGGGGATATAAAGAAGGGAGGGAGGAAAGGAGCATTTTGGCAGAAATTATTACAAAGTTCACATGCTTGGATGTCTTTGTAGGCCTCCACTCTGGTACTATGTTGACAGTTTTATCGTTTTATATGTGGACCAATCACAAGACAAAACGAAAAAGAGCAGATTTAAAAAGCATGTGTTTCCAAATGAAGCCATAAATCAACATCAAAATCATTCATTTTTTTACAAAAGACACCAATGTACACTAATGTGCAAAACAATTCAAAGTGATTTACATAAAACAATAGAAGCAGCAGGGTGCAGGAGAAGCAACAAAAAGATAGAAATTAAAGAGGAAGACTACCAAGCATCTGCATCCAAACAAAACACAAAACGAACCCCAAGCAATCATATGGACATGCAACAAAAGCATGAGAACAGCTTTGTGCACTTTACAGCTTCTGCTAATTTCTCCTCTTCACTTGTGGTCGAAGGTTTTATTCCAACAAGAAAAAAACAAAAAGCACTGAGAATGTGTTCTCCTGTGACTCTGCCTTCCTTTGAAATGAATCATGGTAGCTTCCATGAAGACGATCCGGGTTTGAAGTATTCACTCCTCCTGATATGCTATCTCGGGGTTCACTTCTTCCTTCATGCTGTTTTGAGGGTGAATTTGTGTGCTATCCCTTGATATTCCTGACTGATGATTGATAGAGGTGTCCATCATTGAAACCGACCAATTGGTTTCAGAGATATTTGCCAGTTTAACACCTTGATTGAAACAACTGTAAAACTGATTAATTTTACTTCTTCTTTTGCTCAGTAACTCATCAGACATTACCAATTCCTCTGTGAATTGGGCTGCTGTCGTCTGGTTTCACTGAAAGTTACTCTTCTCACATATTTTAGCTTTCTTTTGGGATTAAGATTAGAAGGACAGTCCCTGTTGATGTGAAGCTGACCATCAGTGAAGGTGAAATCATTGCTTTGCTCAGTTCCAGTTAAATAACCCTCCCCCCCCCCCCCCCCCCAAAAAAAATAATATAATGTGCTTTTTTTTTTTTTTTTTTACTCTTTCCAACCAAAAATTCTTGCAGGAGGGTACTAGGCTAAACCTATATTTCACAAGGGGTACTTTGTAGAAAAAAGGCTGAGATAGGGGTGGGAAAAATATTGATACACTGAAATATGGCAATATTTTCATATGCCGATATCATATTGATATTTAAAAACGCAGTTTTGATCTTTTTTACTAGCAAAAACGTTCTGTTACCAAATTTCGCAAGCTTTTGTTAGTAAAATAGATCGATACCACGTTTTTTAAATATTTATATGATGTCGACATATGAAAAAATTGCAAAATTTCACTGTATATATTTTTTCCCACCCCTAGTTGAAAACCACTTACTTAACCAAACCCCTATTCAGCTTCTGATTGTTCAGTAATGTGTTTAATTGAGAGCAAAGCTACATTCTTCGCACACCATCAGTAGATGAACTCAACGTGACAACTCACATTAGCTCACATGTTAGTTTAATAACTTCTCTCTCTTCTTTTTCTTTCTTTTTTTCAGAAATGGAATTGAATCTCCTCTTGACTGTGACTTATTCTTGAATGAATAAAATTAAAGTAGCCTTGGCAACAGGTCAGTAACCAGGGGCAAATCTAAAACCTAAATTCATTCTTGTAAAATCACATCCACATCATGTGTAAGTCCGAAAGCCTCTACAGCATTGAAATAAAAGATTGATTCACAAAAAGATCATTATAAATTCAATCTTAGGGCCCTCAAAACCTTAGTTACAGCCCTGCATCAAATCACGTCCGACTCCTCCAGTGCTCTGCAGCTGCACACGGTGTTTTATCACAGGCATGTAAGAGATCGAGATCTGTCTGTAACCTGCACGGTGGGGCGACTGAGCTGTCCAACTTTCGCCATGTGAAGTCATTTTCCACAGGTGTTTTACCACTCAGAGTTGAAGTTAAATTAAATGTGTGATGAACAGAATGTCTGCTGAAGGCAACAGATGGTCGCGGTTTAACATGGCCATTAATCACGTGCCAACAGTGATTCACTCACGTGTGATTTGTTGGAGCATATTTATGAGCCTAGTGCAGAGGACAGCCATTTATGAAGAATTTAGATATCAAAAAAAAGTTTGAAGTCTTTGTTTTTAGGGGCTGAACTTTCAGGGACAGTTCTTTCTGATTGAAATCAATCTGATCACACTGCAAAAACTCAAACCTTAGCATATTTTCCTAATTTCTAGTCAAAATATCTCATCACACTCAAAATAAGACAAAATAACTTCAAGAGAAACATTTCAGTAAGATGTGAGATCTTGTTTTAAGGCAATGCATCTTATTTAAGAAATTTTATCAAGAAAATTTTGCTTGTGCCAGTGGCAGAATTTTTGCTTATTACAAGCAAAAAAAAAAAACATCTTGGCCACTCTTAAAATAAGTAGAAACATTTTTTTCCCACAGATCTCCCAGATGTGCAGTGGGACAAAGGGACAACTCATCAATTTCAAGCATACTTACACAGCCTGGGAGCAAACTAAACAAAGGGATCACTACTCCTTCCTGCATTACCAAAATAAGTGCAAACTTGGGACTTGACAGTTTTTATTGACTATCAGTATCGTTAGAAGAAAATAGTACATCGTAGACTAAATTTTCATTACTTTATTACTTTATAGTTAAAGTAATTGCTACCTGCTGCATCTAAAGACATCCAGCATCCTTTTAAGATGTGGCCCACCTATGAAGTAAATGGGGATGATGAAATCATCTGATGAAGTGAAGGCTCCAGATGAAAGTGGTATTTACCAGGCGACCAGGGCAACCTTGACTTCCTAATAAAACTCATCTCTATAAAAAAAAAAGACACAGCTGCAGTAAATTTTAATAATGAAAGGACATATTAAGCAGGTGGATCTGTGAGTTACAGGTGAGTTGAACATTTACGAAGTAAAATTCTTGTGGTTGAGGGAACAGATATGGTGGATCTATGGTTATTTTTTAAAAAAAAGACCTACTTTAGTTTTGATATTTTATTTTAATGAACATAACAGCAGAAGATGACATGAAAGCTGGCTTTATAAAACATACAGTATCAGCACTCAAATGTTCATCTTGAGTGTCTGAAGAGTTTTCTGAATGTCTTTGTGAAAAAACAAAAGTTTGTAAAATGGACTAAAAACAGATTTGTTAGCAGGAGCAGTTGGTGAATGAGGCTCATTGTTTGAATTGTATAACAGGAACTGAAATTATTTACAAAGATAAGATTTTTGATCAACTTAAATTACCTTGAGTCAAAATCCATGACAACAACATAAGTCATGGATTATTCCAACATTAAAGGGACTTGAGGCAAGATTAAGAAACGAAACTCACGACTGGCGCTTCAGGTAACTGCAGCCACGAGCCAAGCCGTCACGGGAGTGTACACAAACTGAAGCTATAATGTTGTTTACTCACCTTTTTCTTCATAGTTACACTTTTTAGTGTCTTTCAGTTGATCTGGATCGTTTGCTGACAGCAGAAGAATCCATAACTATCACTTACAGTGTTTGAATTTAATGCAACCATGTTCTTCCTGTATCAAAACTGCGGATGTAGCATCATCTGACGTCACGTCTGCAGGGCAGCGCGGGAAATTCGGACACCGAATTGCAGCCCATTTTGCAGCACACAGCCTGTTCAAGGCAACGGAGAGAAACGTGGGTAAAAACGTTATTTTTGGTATTTACCGCTTCATCACCCATTAGTATAAAAAAAAATGAACATGCTTGTTTTTTTTAAAATTCCTGCCTCTAGTCCCTGTAATGGAAAGACTTTAAAGTGGTCTATAAAGACTTTAAAGCTGGTCTATAAAGCTCTGAGTGGTCAAGGACCGAAATATATCAGTGACTTTCCAACCCAGTATGAAACTATAGAGCCTTCAGGCCATCTGGATCCGGTCTTTTATCAGTTCCTAGAGTCAGAACCAGACATGGAGAAGCTGTCTTCAGTTTCCGTGCTCCACATGTCTGGAACAAACTTCCAGAAAGCCTCAGATCAGCTGAAACACTCAGTTTATTTAAATCCAGGTTAAAGACCCACCTGTTCTCAGCTGCATTCAAATAGATTTTATTCAGGAGTTCAAATCTGCTCGACTTCTTTTTGAACTCCTTTAATGTTCAATTGTGTTTTTATTCTTTTTCTTTTTAATGTTTTCTTTTTTTTCTGCAATGCTTTTAATGCTTTATGTAAAGCACTTTGAATTGTTGTGTACATGAAATGTGCTAAACTTGCCTTGCCTTGCCCAAACTCCATTCAGTGGTGGATGTTTTTCTTTTACACATAAAATGTGTTCAAAGGGCAAAGGGCAACAGGTCCGGAGGTATTTAACCTTATTGATGGATGCTTGACAGAGCACAGAAGTGGGAGAACTGTGTGGGTGTTTGCATAGATTGAGCACAGACTGTGTCAGAAAAAAGAAAAAAAGACCTTATCTGCAGGCACTGATCAAGAATATATTGCCAAACATGATAAGATATATTAGCCTGAGCTAAATGCTGTTATGACACATTGTTAGTGTGGTTAACTGAATCAAAATATGACCCCTAAGAGCATGGCTGATCTGAATACTTTGTGAGGAGATGGGAGCAGAACACTTAGCTTTAGGATCTCACAGCGAAGCTCGGTGGCTCTCCCAAGGGGTCCTGCTCCTCAATCCTATGGTTGTGGTGTGGGCCCCTGGCGGCCGGGACCTGGAGGATCCCTCTGGTGGCTGCTTCTGAGACCATGATAGCTTCCAGTGTGGACCAATCCCCAAGATATTGTTTCCTCACAGCAGCCTCAAGCCAAGTTATATTCATAAAGTTATAACCTTTATTATACAGTCTTTGGTTATAACAAATAGTGAGGGAGGGTATGTGTATGTGTGTGTGTGGGAGATAGAGAATGTGTAATTGTGTAATTGTCATTTTATTGAAATGTTGCTGATGATTTGATGTGTAAAGCACTTTGTGCTACTCTTGGTCCTCACTATCTGTATATTTTATATTCAAAGTATCTTTTTTATTTTTAGACAAATTGTAGTTTTTTGTATGTGATAATATCAGTTTTGTTAATCTGCAAACATTTTGATGACTGACTGTATATCTCATATTTACAGTATTTTTTGTATTTTAGATAAATTGTAGTTTGTTATGTAATGTGTTTTTAAATGTGTGTACCTGCCCAGGGACAACGGATGGAAATTAGCAATAGCTAACTCTGGTACAAAACATCTCTTCTTTTTAAGACTAATGTTTATTGTACACTGTCCCTTTTAAATAAACTAATAAACTAAACTAAACTAAAAAAGCCAAAGAAAAATCAGTTTTTGAGGGTCAAGATTAGGTTTAGAGTTTAGGTTGCAATTAGATTTTGGTTAGGGTTAGGGCAAGGGTTAGGTTTAGGCAATCAGTTATGGGCGTTAGGTTTAGGGTAATGGGCTAGGGAATACATTAGGGCTGGACAATTAATCGAATTTTAATTTTGCCTTTTCACAATCATAAAAACACTGTAATCGATTAATCGATTAATCCTGAAGTGAACAGACTGGTGGAGTTATAGGAAGCAAACTGCAGGGAGTATAGAACAGGAATGCATGTAGACTGAGTATTAATTTCTATTGCTATTATTATCTTAAATAATATTCTTATTTTACTCCTGTACTTGTTTCTAATTTATTTCCGGTTTTATTTTTATTTTTTTAGTTATATTTGAAGTTGGGTTTTGGTGGTTCAATAAACACTTTTTATAAAACCAATGAATAATCGTGTATATTAATCGTGATTTCAATATCAGTCAAAATAATCGTGATTATAATTTTTTTCATAATCGTCCAGCCCTAGAATACATTATGTCAATGGATATACCCCACGGGGATATAAAAACAAACATGTGTGTGTAAAGCTATAGTCTACAATTTAAAAGTTTGATCGTTATTAATAACCTAATTGGTTATAGTCATATAGTACAATCTACACAATGTGCAGAGCAGAAAGTATGCAGTAAAAGTACTTGATAGTAGCCGTGGTAATAGTCCATGTAGTACTGAGTCCAGCAGTACCATTGCCTTGGACTACTTATCTAAAATGAGTGTTTTACACTTCTGCAAAGATAACCAGAAAGACACAATTCCAGGTGACTGAGATGGGATCAGACCACCCCCACCCCTACCCTCGTTGTTTCCACATTTACCGTAGTTACGCTATGAATTGCACACTGAAAACGGAGGTGCGGCTGGTTTGACCACGTAAATGCGAGAGGCGGCTGGCTTGACCGTAGTCTCAAACATCCCAGTGGTGCAAACAGAGGCTCCCAAGATGAGACGATACACGATATGGGTTCCACAAGATGATTTTTTCACATTACTTCTGAGAAAGCTAAAATGACAAAATATGGCTTGAAAAATCTGATGTCTTTATATAACAGTCACAAAACAATTTAGAAATGTTTTATAAGTTGCATCTATGCATGGCTAAGGCGTGAACTTTCACAGATGAACTCCTTTCCACAAATAGAATCAAATATTTCTAACTTCTTTTTTCTTCAGTGCAAAACTGCAACCAAAGTACAACTAGTTTGGTTTTCAACAGTACAATTTGCTACAGTAATTTTAAATTTATTTTGTCCACACTCTTCATTAATAGGCATTAACATCTGACAGTAAGTCAGGGTGAAATCAGCTAGTGGCATCTTTGAATGCTGAATGTTCAGTCTGGTTCATACAGCAGAGGTGCATGTTCTGCTGCAGCTGAAAAGTGTTGATGCTGCGTGAGGACTGATGGTGTGTTCCAGTTGTCTCGGGATTCCGAGCAGATGCGAGTTGGTGACGTCATTACCAGGTATTTTGCATTCCAGTTGCACCAACTCAGGAAAAAAACAGCCTATAGAACAGCTAGAAAATAACACTTTTCTAGCTAGAAAAACAACACAGACATTCTAACAATGTTACCACGGTTAATTTCAGTGTATTTGTTTAATAAACAACACATAATTACGCTGCGTGTTAAAGAAAAAAAGACCCCCAAAAAATGAGGTAAAGGTAGGGGGCAGCTGGTCTTGAAGGAGAAGGCAGAAACAATCAGGTAAGTAGCAGCTGGAATTACTCAGACAATGAGGTGCTTGGAGCTGGGAGCACAGGACACAGGTAAGAGAATAACTCCAAAAACTGGTAAGAATAATTAGAACTCAGAGACTAAGCACCCAACTTGTTCACCATGTACAGGACAATCAAAGATCTCATAGTTCTATATTCCTAACAGAGGACTTCGCTCCCTGGCTGGGTGTAGTGATGGACTCAGACCTAAACTTTGAAAAACACATCAAAGCGATCACTAAATCAGCCTACTATCACCTGAAGAACATCTCAAGGATAAAAGATCTGATGTCTCAGGAAAATCTGGAAAAACTAGTCCATGCATTCATCTTCAGTCGGCTTGACTACTGTAACAGCGTCTTTACTGGTCTACCTAAAAAATCAGTTAAACAGCTGCAGCTCATTCAGAACTCTGCTGCCCGAGTTCTCACTAAGACCAGAAAAGTGGACCACATCAGTCCAGTTCTCAGGTCTTTACACTGGCTGCCGGTCCATCAGAGAAGAGACTGTAAAGTTCTGCTGCTGGTCTATAAAGCTCTGAATGGTTTAGGCCCAAAATACATCAGTGACCTCTTGACCCAGTATGAACCTACAAGACCCCTCAGGTCATCTGGATCCGGCCTTTTATCAGTTCCCAGAGTCAGAACCAGACATGGAGAAGCTGCGTTCAGCTTCTATGCTCCACATGTTTGGAACAAACTCCCAGAAAGTCTCAGATCAGCTGAAACACTTAGTTTATTTAAATCCAGGCTGAAGACCCACCTGTTCTCAGCTGCTTTTACGTAGATTTTATTCAAAAGTTAAAATCCGCACGTCTCTGTATTCTCTCTTTTTAATTTTAAATGCTTTTAATTTTGAATCATGCTTCTAATTGTTTTTTTCTCTCCCTTTTGCTTATAATGTTTTATGTAAAGCACTTTGAATTGTTCTGTACATGAAATGTGCTATACAAATAAACTTGCCTTGCCTGGCTGCAGATTTACTTGTGGTTCCAAGAGTCTTTGCAGAATATGGGAGAAACAGCGTTTGGCTTTCAGGCCCCTCTCTGATGGAATCAGTTACCAGTTTGGGGTTGGGAGGTAGATACCATCTCTACCTTAAATGCAGAGTCTGGAGTTTCCCCCTGAAAATTAACGCTAGCCTTGTGCAACTGAAATCCGTCTTAAGCCACGCCTTTGGGCCTCTACTCTCGTGTACTGTAGTGGTGAGTGTTTGCAACTGTCTCTCCCCCTGTCTGTAATTAGTTTTTTCCCTTTGTTTCAGTGTGTTCGGGACGTTTCTGGGTGGCGATTTCTGTATATATCACCAACCAGTGACAGAGCTAAGGGCATGACACTGTGTGGGGATAAGCTCATGGTTGGAGCAGGTGCCAGTCACTCGAACTCTCTCTCTCAAAAAAAAAAAAAACCCAACAACAAAAATGGCAGATGCAGTGAAGAAAAGGAAATACTCTACGGTGAAAGAGTTTTAGATAGTGCATGTTGGAAAACCAGGATTTATATTGGCTTGGCCAGGCGGGATTGATCCCACAGACTCCCATGTGAGAGTCACCAAAGGGACATTCCTGTGGCCAAGTAGCCAAGGCAGATGATCAATCGGAGGCATAGTGACAGGACCCCACACTGTCACACAAGCTTTGAGGGAGAGGCTTGAAGCTGAATAGGCTGAAGAGCGATGCAACCATTAGCCCGAGGGGCGGGCCCTCAGTTTGAATAATGTTTACAACAGATATGGGGAGGAACTCCCACTCTACCTTAAAGATCAAGCTTAAAACTTTCCTTTTCGATAGCTACAGATAAGGGTGTAACGAGATCTCGCAAGTTAAATTTGGCAAGATCCCGCCCCCTTTTTTTTTCTACCTTCTTCCTGTTTAAGCAAAAAGTTGTCTCGCAGGTCACCTGTAGGAGATGGTAATGCACCTTTGAAACATCTAGTCTGCCAGAAACTGATAGAAGAAGAGCAGCAGCGGCAGTCTGTTGCTAACTTAGCGACTTTTGCTATATTTAGAGATTTCAGACCTGCCTAGCATTTTTTTCCCCAAAAAAAGCAATTAGCAACAAGTTTAGACTTTCTCCTGGTGGTATTGGAGACTTTTGGAGACTGATGGAAAAGTATTGTTTACTCTTCTCTAACAGCGAGTAGTCCTGTACCCCCCTCCTTCCCTCACAAGAGGTCCATCGTGCGTTCCAGTTGTCTTGGAACTAGTTTTTCCGAGGTAATTTTCTGAGGGAGTGACGTGATTAACTAATTTTTCCGAGATACAAGCTTGGAATTTGCACCGAGATTGTAGATTTAAAGATGGCGGCGTCCAGTACCATTGTTGTGTTCATTAAACTTCTATATAAGAGATTTTCAGATCGTAATTCAGCCATCCAAGATTTTATGTCTTTAAAGGGATACAACACCCACAGAATGATGTGCTTTCATCTTCTACTCCCCCTCATGCTGAGCAAGACTTTGGTGGACTTTTTTAATATCTCAAATGCAGCCAGAGATATTGGATGGGGGGGAGGGGGGGGGGGGGGGGGGGCGCTGTCATTATCCGCCAACTTTCATAGAAGGAGGTGACCGACGCTCAAAACAAAAAGGTCCATAAAAGTCTACAAAAACTTGGTAGTATTCGTCCATACTACTCGTCCAATGTAATCCAAGTGTCCTGAGTGGGTAGCGTCCATGTGTAACGGGTGGTCCTTTACCGATACCGGCGACTGCAAGAGGAGGGGAAAAGAAGGTACACCATCGCCAGCAGGTAGTGGTTAAAAGAAATAAAAGCTTTATTAAAGAAATAAAAAATAAATAAAACTACTAAACTAAAAAGTAATAAAATAATCCTAAAAGTCCAACTAAAAGTTGCAAATAAAAAAGGATAAAAGGGGCTAAAAGGGCTTGCGGTGGTTGGCATCTCTCGGCTTCTTCTTGGCTCTGTCTCAGGTCCATGGTGGCTGCTCCACTCCTCCGCCGCAACCCTGGCCTTGGGCGCCCCCGGGACACCACCGCCATCCTCTGGCCCAGGTAGTCACTACTCCGGGCGGTCGTGCCTCTGGCCGTAGGCCCCCTTCGTTAGGTCCGCAACCGCCCTCTGACTCCCAAGTCACTCTTCCGCGTCTGCCGCTGCCGCCGCTGCCACCGCTGCCACCGCTGCCGCCGCTGCCACCGCTGCCTCAGCCCCCCAGCTGGGGGACTCGCATCATCCCCCGGCTGCGCCTCCTGGTCCCAGTCCTCTCAGATCTCCTCTCGGTCCTCCTTTCTGTTGTCTCACATCGGCTTTTATCTTCCTGCTTCCAATTAAGCCAGGGGAGGAGTCCGTCAAGTTGCGGCAAACCAAACCAGACGAGAGCATGGGTTCAGGGCCTACTCTGCTGATAATGCAAGGGTAGAAGAAGAAATTCTGCTTTTCATCTGTTGTGAGCCAGACGAGGACGATGGCGCAAATGACTAATCAAGCTTTTTCCAACTCGGGGAGACGCTAACCTCATCCTCGTCTGCCATGGCTTCCGTAGTGTCGTGAACTCACAAGGATGCGCATCGGGGAAGTACAATGACTTTAAATCTAAAATTCAGTTTAAAAAAGTGTTGACTAGCTCCAGGTCATCAGGAGACACGACGGTGTAAAGCTATCATCAGCAATGATTCCTGCCTATGTTGTGCTCCAAGCCCGGCTTCAGCTCTGTGCGCAGTTCCAGGAAGTGGTACCATACATTTCCATGGTCATTTCACTCTTGATACATCTCAACTGCCACGACAATGATCATATGCCATGTTTTTGTGTGTACGAACCTTTTGTACATGAGGCCCCTGGAGTCTCCAAAAGCAACTTCAACCTGCTAACTGTGTTATGATTTAGAAGCCAGGATCTTGTTCCAAGGCTCTCTTGGGTGGTAATGGGCTAGTATTTTCAGGGGTAGTTTGTTGAAAAATATTCTTGTACTGCCCAGCACGTAGCTCATATCTAAAGTTACTGAACTTCTCATTAAACTCAACTTCTCCTCATATCATCCATCATTTCTTTCAGGTTGTCCTCAGTGTCTCTGCATTATCACTCTTGCACTCTGGCACCCTTCCTGTTGCTTTCTGGAAACCTGTTCCACCTCTCCTCCTCCCTCATTCCTCTCACTTCTGACTCCTTCCTCCCCCTCATTGCCCTCCCTCACTTGTCTAAACATCCAAACTGATGCAATGTCTTTTCCTGTAATGCAGCTTGGTGGTGGGGGGGGGGGGGGGGGGGGGGCCACGATGACTGTTCTGACCTTGTCTAAAATTGGCAGTGTTTTGTCAAACCAGATCCACTTAGTGCCTGCGTATGTATGTATGTATGTATGTTGTTCATTTAAAAGGAGCATCAGAAGCTGCTCTTACAGTGATGAAGACAATCTGGGACAAACATTATGGAAAACGAAGTATAGGTATTTTTTTTTTTTGCAAATGCACCGTTTAGCCCCCGGTCTGCCTCTTAAATGTCTTCTGTCTCTTTACTAGAGTAGTTGCATATAGATGCAGCAAATGCTCCAACAGTTCAAGTTTAAGACCCAATCAGCAGTTTTTACCTGTGTGAAAAGTACACCATCTGTCTTTGGCAGTATCACAAACAATTAGAAAGACAATGAAATATAAGCCTGACCCTGTTTTCTTCTGTGTGCAGCCTCCATGGCCTCAGGAACTGTCCTCAAATTTGTTTCACTAAGTGCAGCTAGCTCAGTGGAGTGTATCAGTGGATCTACATTTGCAGGTCTAGGTTTTTTTATGTTTATTTTTGTTCTTGTTATCTGGATTATGTCCCTCATTTGACCTTCATGTGTGTGATTGAGGACTGAGGATTTCGATTATCTTTAGAAAATACAGCTACAGAACTGAACAATGATGTTTTTACAGCATTTTTATTAAACATGTTTAAGCGGCTCTATCTGTGCCAAGGTGAAAAGCAGTTATCAGTCAGATGTTTTTCTTTTTCCATCTTTATGCCGAGTTGACCCTGAGCTCAATCTGCTGTGGGTGAGAGGCTTTTTACTCATGGTGACACAGTTTACATAATATATTTGCATGTCTGTTCAGATTCCCGCGGCCTCTAAAAACATGTTCCAAGATGTGTCAGTTGAAGGGAACAATTTCAAAATGTGTTATGGGGCTTTAAAAGGTTTGTGGGTTGAATTTTCTCATTTCAGCTCTTATGTAATGTCATAATTCTTTGCCTATGAGTGTAAATATGAAGTACAGCTACTTCTTTACTCATTACTCTTAACATTTATTATGACCTACCTGTATTTAAGTTAAAGTACAGTAATGGATGTAAACTGAACTCATTTCAGACATTTGCATGTAGGTCAGAAGAGGCTTAGAAAAGAGGCTGTAATAGCTGCTAAATGCAAGGTCTTTGCCAAAGGTAAACAACATACTGTACAAGGGGAAGATGCCCTTTAGGGGCCTTTTTAAAAAATGTTATTAAAGGGTGGAATCACCTAGACGTATGCAAGTGTCAGCCATAATTACTGCTCATCAAATTTTAAGGGAAAGCTGCATTAATACTTCCTATATGACCTTCTCTTGTCAGACGATCCACAACGTGAGATAATGCCATTCAACACTTCCTTCTGGCCACAACTTTAAATACTATGCTGGATTATTTTCATTCATTACTGACTCATGGAAGTGAAGACAGCAAGATAAATGTGAGCATTGCTGGTGACAGGTTGTCAACTTTGATAGTGAAATATTGCTTTATTTTCTGCCTATAGGAGTAGGCATGGGCTTTCATACAGACTAAAAATTTATAGTGTTCACTTAAATTAATCTTGATTGGCATTACTAACTCATCACTGCTTAGTTTCAGTGTGGTCAGATCCATAGGGCAGTGGGGTTGTCTCATTTTAAATTAGATAGGTCATATAAAAAAGCCAACATTCTTTTTTTTTAATTCATTTACCATTAGACTACCCTAGTGATATCTCTACTGACATGTGCATAAATTAAATGTACCGTTTGGGAGGTTCAATCAAACTACAGATGTAGCACTGCATGTTTGGAATTACACAGTTCCAGACCTACTCTTTACAGATACACTTCTCCAAAGGTCTGTATTTTAAATTTTTTAATCTTTTTAGTCATGACCTCAATAGTAGAAAAAAATCATTTCTTTATACTTGATTGTCAGAAATAAATGTTTTCATAGTGAAGAGCTGAAAAAGGATTTCCATTTATTTAGTGGAATAGCGGGGATAGTGAAGAGATGACTACTGTCACAGTGAAAGGTAGAGCTCTTCTCTTTGACTGTACCATGCAATGCCTTATAGGTATGCCAAATATATACCGTACATATGTATACTATATGCATTAGACCCTGTGTGACAAGACTAAATCTCAAGTGATGCCAGCAGTGTTTGCAGTATTTGTTTGAAGTCTGGCAGGAGAGTTATGAACTAGCTTGAGGTGATTTATTGAAGGCTGATGTTCTGAATATGAATGACATTTCAATAATCTCATGTTGTCGTGTGCATACATTAATCTCTGTCATAAATTTGTCATGAACTGTCAGAATACAGATCATCTGAACATAACAAATTGGATCTTTTTTTTTCCTTGGAATTAGAAATTTTATTTTTCTTAATATATAATTATAATGATATCATAGTATTTTTTTATGTAAATAAATTTCTTTTGCCTTAAAAATTTTAAAAAAAATTAGATAGAATTTGTTTTTTGTGATTTGTTTTTTTTGTGTGTGTATGTGTTTATAATACTTAGATACAGAACCAGAGGAAAGAAAGTTTATAAATAATTATATGCAGGACTGGATCCATCTTTTAAATAATGAGTGGTAGGAAAAATATCCACAGGGTTTGAAGAGACTTTCATGCATGTCAAAAAGGAGACAGATGGCTGAACCTGGACAAGAGAAGTTCATGTTAATGCATGAGTCAACAGGGGGGGCCATAAAATGGAAAAAGCTCATCTCTCCTGAAAAGAATAAGGCAAACTTCAAAGCAAGCTTCTCATATGGGTTTCATGGATCTCAAATTGTAGATGTTGGAAGAGTTAACATGTAGAAACATGGCAAGGCCCAGCCATTCTTTAAATAACTGTGGGTGGTCATCTAGAACCATTCTAAATTATTATTATTTTTTTATTTATTTTTTTGTACTTTTAAAGTTGGTTGGACATCACTAAGTACTTTTATGCATTTCTTTGCATTTGCACTCCCCAGACATAGACAGGGAGATAGACCAGTTATCAGTCATAAATAGCAGACTCATTCCGTTCGTCCAGGAAACCAGGAACATTTCTCCTCAAGACTTTGTCTCAGCTCTCCCTCCTGTAATGGTGAGTATGACTGATGTTGTCTAGACAGGTTGATCAAATTGTTAAACAAATGCGCCTCTTCCTTGTTGCCACACATTATTGCACTTTTTAATGGTAATGGAAAAAGAAAAACATCATTATGATTCTATTTAAGCATTTCTTAGGTTAAATATGAACAATTATGAGCAGGGTGGGTAAAATTATTCAAAACAATCAGTGAGTCAGATGGCAACTCACATTCATTGCAGCCCAAAGCTGCATGTGTCTCCAAAGAGCTGCTGATGTTAGGGGGGGAAAAAGTCATGCTACAATCATAGAAAATAGGCTGGCTTTATTATGGAGCAGAATTAGAAACTTTCTATCCTCCCAGAGGGGTTAGATTTGAGTGCACGATCACTCAAAGTTTGATGGTCTGGTCTACATGGAAGCAGAGTCAAACAAAAGTGAGAGGGCGCTTGCTGGAAAAATGAATAAACCCATACAGTGTATTCATGCAATTTCTTGAGGAAAAGAAACTGATTGGTGCTTCAATTTTTTTGTGCACATTTAGCCAACATACCCGATCTCTTGCCCGACAGATAGCCTCCAGCCCCGCAACAACCCTGAATTTGATTAGGCGGGTATAAAAAATGGATGAATGGATTTGTCAAAAGATTTAACCAAGACAGGTTTACATTCTTTATGCAGAACTCAATTTTCAAAAATGAAAAAATCTCTGCTTGTTTAAACTTAACCTGAGAGTTTTCTCCTCTATAGATTATTGTCTCTACTGAAAATATTGCTATCATCCTCGATTATATGTAAAATAGCTTATGAAAGGAAATGGCCAGATGGTGCCAAAGTAACCTACAGACACATGCACACACAATAACCGTTCCTGGCAAAGCAAATTGGGCCCATTAGAGTGGTTGTATAACAGTTATTTTAGTTAATTAGTAACCATTGGATGAAATACTATCCTATACAGTAAAAGACACTGATTAAGTACAGAGAGGGGTTCACTATTTTGTATTTGTATACCCAGTAAGAAAACATGCATTATTTAAACCACAGAGCTCAAAATTCCAGGCCACACAGCACTGGGTCTTATTTCCAGCCAGCCCACTAATTACATTCACCTTGTGTCTCAGGTATATAACGGTGCTTCGTTAGCTGGCCGAAATGAAACACCAGCACTGATCCAAACATTCACAGACTCCCCTCAGTGCCTCTTTCGCTCTTTCCCTCTCTCATGCTCTCCTTTCTCACAACCTGGATTCCAGCGATCAGTTGTCCAGGCAACAGCGCTGGCTACTGTGCCGCCACGTGCAGAGTGCTGCCAGGTCAGGATGAAAGTGCCCGGAGGGGGTAATGCAAATCACCCTTTGCACCCCATCACAGATTCCCATAGAAATCCCAGGCATAAGCCCGCCCTAGGGTGTCTCTCCCAGCAATGGTGCAGCACCTCTACGTGTTATTAGCAGTGTAGTGTGAAAGATCTCTGTCACTCACTTAAATAATTTGAACCAGTTCCACATCTTATTTTCTTTTCACCTAAAAACTAATTTTAGAAGTTGACTCTAAGTTTTATTTGCTTCTTTGCTGCTGCTTAAATTAACATTTACTGATACAATATAGCTTTTTTTCCCCCCAAGACTGAAACCAAAAATCAGCATTTTACAAGTCAAACATTCAGTCAGCATATTCATGCTGTTTAGATTTGCACAATGTTGGTAGGTATCAGCAGATGAAATATACATAGAGGGCAGGAGCAAGGTGATTCCACGCTGTTGGAATGAAGAAAGTTGAGTTTGTGGGAGAGCAAAATACCAAGGAATGAACACATGTGATGCATGTGCATACAATGTGCTTATACTGTGAAAATCATGTGCCACCAGAATGCAAATACACTTACACACTCATATTCTGTGCTCTCTGATGTCCTCCATGGCATCAACAATCTCAATCTTGCTGTTGTTGAGGCATTAGCAACCTTGTGCGCTGCAGCTCTCTCCTCCATAATCTCTCTGGCAAACTTTGTGTGAACTCTAGTGAACATAATGCCTTCATTCAGGAGCAAATTGCATGTGGAACAATAACACAGAGTGGAGTTTGTAGCTAAAAAGCAGACAAATATACACAGGATTTAGAAATTAAAATTTTGTATGTGTCGGCAATAATAATGCAACACTCTGAGGGTTAGGCTGCAGCCAGATGGGCATGAGCATGTGGTCAAATTTCATCACATGTACATTTTGTTGTTTTGTTATTTTCTTTTTTAATTCTGGTGTTTTCTTCATTGGGATGCTCCATGCTGTACAGAGGCTATCCCTTCTTCATCTGCTGGTTGTTGTCATGGGGATTGCCTTTGCCCTGCACTGCAGCACATGGCTGTGGTGTGGACCCCGACATGCCTGGATCCAGGCCGTTGCTGTGGTGGCGGTCGCTGTGGTCATGGGTTTCTTCACAGCAACATCAAGCCAGATGTTTATTTATGTTTGTATTTTGATATCTATATTCACTTTCGAGACAAAGTGGGCATCTGTGCTTCGTGAGGGAGTAGGATCAAGTGTGTGCTTAAATTCTTATGTTATATTCTTTTTAATATGCAAACATTGTTTGTTTGTTTTTTTAAACGATGTACTGCACTATTTGCTGCTTCCTGAATAAAAAGTGCTCCAGATCAAATTTAATGAAACTTAATCAATAAATGAAACCAAAATATTGGCAGATTGTTATTTCTTCCCCTTTTTGCTTTGAAATCCCCATTATTTTGTGTTATTAAGCAAGCAAAAGCATACAGAAAATTTAAAATTAGACTATGTCTGTCTTTCTTTTAGATTTAAGTTTAAGTTGGACAAATAGGGCGGAGTCAGAGTGGCTTTTTTAAAGGTGACAGCAGCCATATACTGTGAAAGATGTTCAATGGGTAATAAAATTGTTATTTTTGTACTGCATTTCCTCTTCCTTGTGTCAGTTTCATTCCCTGTCATTATCTCTCACTCTCTCTATGTCAGCCCCTCTTCACACGTCTGCTTTAAGCACTCGGTTTCTCCATCCCAATCCTCTCCGGCTGTGATAGTACAGAGTGCTGCCTTTGGTTGTCAAACAAAAGCAGATGCATGGTGCCTGGGAGAAATTACAAACTCTTGTCAGCAAACACAACCATGTTCCATTTTACACTCGGGGGTGGTTAGGGTGCATTTCTTTTCAACAATGTGACAGGAAAAGAAATAAAATTGTATCATATAGTGATGACTGAAATTACACTGCATAATATGGTAATTTGCTGTTTTATAGCGCTGCATTTACAGATGAGCATCAGATGTGGCTCTAACTGTTTACACACTGGAATATGTTGTAGAAATTCTGCAAGACCAGAGTGACCATTTGGAGTTTAATGGAGTGTCTACACAACCTCCAGTGCACACAAATAACACCCTTTAGGGTCTCCTCTCTATGGGTGCGTAATAGTGTGAACATTGCAGGGTGGCAAATATGCTTCATGTCACTTTGAAGTGAACATGATGAGTTCAACTCCCTCTGTGTCTCCTCTTGGTGGTGTCAGCAGGAGGGGAGATCTGACACCTGTATAATGGTTTGCAGTCTTTGCCAAGTCCACCCACACACATTCATTCTGTGTCACTCTTTTGATTCCTTTTCTCCAGTCAGTGCTGTCAATGTGCACCAGACTTGTAAATACTTTCTCTGACCTTGAGTAAACCAACAGCCCTGCAAGATAATCCTGCGGCCTCAAAGAGAAGTGAAGAGGCCGTGTTGCGAGATCTGCAGGGAGAGAGTGACTGTTGGAAAACTTTCATTGACTTCTCTTTCTTATCTATCTTCATGGTGGAGGTTCCAGTGAAAGGGATGGCAGAAAGAGCAGTGTGGTGTGATGGTTCTGCATGTTAGAGAGAGGCTGTGATCATGACTGGCGGTGCAGAGACAACAGTAAAGGGAAATGATGGCAGGGCCAGAGACAAGAGCTGCAGCGGTAATGCATGTCACATCGATGAGGCCATGCCAAGAGAAGTTGGGAATGGGGTCAGCTCAGCATGCTGTCTCCCAGTATCTCAGTTCATAGCTCTAACGTTTGTTTGGTCTTTCTCTGTCTCTTTCTTCATCTTTTTCATCCTGTCCTATCTGCCTCTGTTTCACCCCGACTCTTCAGAGTGGATGTTCTCTCATAACTTAAGAATTCACCACTGCGTTCACAGTTTATATCGTCAGGGGAGTGACAGTATAGGATTAAATAAGGCTGCTTTAAAGTTTTTCTTTGCTACAAAACTATGATATACTGTATATGAACCATCATTTTTCATTGAAATGTAATGATTAAGCATAGCAGACCTAATTTATACTCAGACTGTCTTACATTTTAAGATAAATATGAAGAATTTTATCTCTCATTACATATATGGAAACATTTAATAAGAATAAGGAGTAATGGCTATCTATTTGATTACAGGCACCTCTTGCTGCTTAAGTCTGGCAAAAGATGAAGTAAAAAAGAACAAATTTTAATGTCCTGTATGAAAAAAAACAGGGGGGTGAGTAGCATAACTATACAGATGCTTAAAATATTCATTAGCACATAACTGTTTTAAAAAATTTGAATTGTAACAAAACATTGCAAGTCTTGCAGCTGCAGGGTTTAACAATAAAGGAACCAAGGTGCTAAACTAGCCTGAGTGATGTCCAGACCTGTGAGCCATGAAAATATTTTCCACATTGATTTATGTAAAATATTAAAAAGGGAAGGCCAAAACTGCTGAGAAACTTAAGTTGCATGTCAAGCAAGTGATTTTGGAAAGCTTTTGCTTTCAAAACCACAAGTGATCCATTCAATTCCCAAAGAGTTACAGCTCTGGTAGAAGGATAGGTGGTGCAGCATAGTAGCAGAGATTTATCTGTCCCATCATTGTTGAAATGTGTTATTGGATCAAATTCTACGACTTAACATGAATGTTAAGAAATTCAGGTTTTGCATTGTCTATTGTGAAATAGGGCTATATTTTTTATTCCTTTTTACATCTGAGTAGAGTCAGTTTTCAGAGTTTTTGAGCTTTTTTTTTTTTTTTTTGAGCGTTAAGTGAATTATTTCCATACAATATATGATGCTGAATAAGTTGTTGATAATAAGATATAAAACAACACTTTGTGATGGCACCTGACTGAAAGTAATAGACATGTAGTCACCTTAAATACGTGCACTAACTGATTGATTTCTACCAGACTCACAGCTTAAATTTGATTTTTTGCCATTCCTTTTGGGTTTTTTTTTGTTTGTTTGTTTTGTAAACTACTTTTGCATTTATTTAACTTTTTTGCTTTTTCAAACTCCATATAGATAATCTTGCAGTGCCAGCAAACTAATGTTTGAAGTTGCTGTCAATACAATGCAACTAATTTCAGTTCAAATCCCAGCCTATGCAACTAATCTTGCTAAATGTCCTCAAACCAACTACATGTTAGTGCCAGCGTATGTCGGTGAACAGCAAGGTGCCCAAAATCTCTCTGTAGCTCGCTGCTGCACTGAGTTGCACGGAGGAGGTTAGAAAGAATGAAAACTCCGCTAATCACTCCCTCACACCATCTACCCTCCACCCTTCCCCTTCCTCTCTGCTCCTTCCTACCTCCTTCCCCTCATTAAAATAACTTGGGGAAAGCTGCCCTGCATACTGATGCATTGTTGCACACTCTTAATTGAACATGAGTATTCTTAATGTGCCATCATTCAAATGCTTAGTCTGTGTGCTCTCAGCTGCTCAGTCCGAATTGCCCTCTGTGCCGCATTAATCTCAACCTCCTCTACTGAACTCCTATTCAGCTTTCCAAAGAGGAGGGAGGGCGCTGTGGCAGATTTGTAATGTGCGGGCACGGAGGGAAAAGGACGTGGACTCTTGATACAACAGAGGGAACAAAAGCTTCAGTGGGTGCCAGCTGGGAGTTTCATCATCAGGCCGAAGTAAGAATATGAGAGAGAAAGGCAGTTGTGAGAAAGAGAGCTAGAATTTTAAAAAGTTACTGGACGGGATGGGGCTGGGTGACATGAATAGCATCCCAAGCAGGGCCACAAATTAGACGGGCAAGAAGCACCGCGGCAAGGGATTCGACAGCTGGGGCCCCTTGTGCAATGCCACCAGGGGATTAACAGGGTTTCAGGATCTGACACATAGGGGATGAGCGTCATGGGCAGAATAAAGAGCAATGCAGGGATTAGAGAGCTTCAAGACACTCCACCAACACTCATGAAGGGCTTAAAGGGCTATAGATATTATTAATGAAAAGACAGAGACAGACTGAGTGAAAGAGAGAAAGGCTGGAGGGTCATCTTTTTTGATTATAGTCAGCCAGCCTTCCCCTCACGGTGCCGCTCAGATTTTTATTGATCAGGCATTCCACGCACATTAAAAGTCAATGAGAGGCAGGCCAAACTATTCATGTGTTTATCATTCAACATAACACAAAGCAGAGCAGACAGAGATGGCCAGCATCTGAGCAATGCACTGTATGTTCAATTCATGCCACCCTCTGAAGATTAGGTCTGAATAATTCATCTGAAAGTCGTGGTGAAAATGCCAAATGCACATTTGAATATTTGTACGCTTCTGTACGGGTACAGTGGAGAAAACAAGATAGTATTCATTGTGGTGTGCATGTGGGTGTGCTGCTGGGATATGTGTTAGGTATCAAATTCTGCATTCAGATGCTGGATATGCATGGGGTGATCTGCGGGGCCATGACGCTGTGTCTTGTTTTACAAAAAGGAAATTGCTGAGATTTTTCATAAAAACACACTGTTTTTTCAGATCGGCATAGGAAGTGTGTTTGCACAACCACTATCGGGATTCAACTCAGATAACCTTTGCTCTAGTGACTCCCAACACACTAAAATGAAACAAATGTATTGAATTAATATGAGTATAAAGACTATAAATGCTCCATGTTAACTCTAAAGTACCAATTTGTGGCTTTTTCCATGTTACTGACACTGCCTGTGAGCCAAATGGGACATCCTGTACAGGAAGGCATTGAGAGATAAAGTCTGGCAGTTGTTTAGGAACATGGAGTTATCATCTTCCCCCTCCTCCAGCACAGAGCTCCCAAATGGAGTCTTTATCATGAAAGAGTCAAGAACTTATCACTAGTTTGCTGCCACAGATCAAGAGCGTAACTGGATTTGCCAAGGGGAGAAAAATGCTCTTTGATAAACTTCAGCTGAAGTTTAATGAGAGCATATTTGCGTCCACTGTTAGGTCTTGATGATCTCCTTTAGTTGTATCATCTTTATCTGTGGGTGCAGGACTGGTGTACTAGTTGAAAAAGTACTATGGATGTGGCAGTTCACTTAAATAATGGCTCATATGCAAAAGACATAATCCAAAAAAAAAGCCAAACCTTAATTTAATTTAGTGGTGATCTACATGGAGGCCTGCAGCATAGCAAACAAGGCAAGAGCAGCAGTTCAGATAAGGCAAACCCTATGCATGAGTCTGAAGGTAATCTGGCAGAATGAGCACAACTCTGGTGTCGAGGAAAAACTGACACCAAACCAAACAATGGGAAGGAGTAGAATTGGAACAAGAGCAATGACAGATCATTTCAAAAGAGCATGAGGCAATAATAATAACATATAATACACAGCTATGATCAATATCTCTTCATCTGGTTCACTGAAAGAAATATTTGGCCCAAGTTAGATAACAAATTTCCATCCAGCTGAATTATGTGTGTAACTTTAACCAGAAAAATGAAATTTATGCAATTCTTTAAAATAAAACTGAGAAGAATGGACTACATTAAATTAAAATAACATCAGCTAATAGAATTTACCCAATATAGCCTATATCAATGTGATGCTGTTATTAATGTTCACTTAATACTGTTGATAAGTTCATCAACGTTAACAATTTATAGATAAAGTTATAAACTTTATTAATAGTTTTACATAAACAGTTTTACAAAAGCATCATATTAAAGGTTGGATATGGATTACGGACAGAAAAGCAACATCACGTGTATAGGTTGTAGTTACAACTGCAGAAAAACAATTCCAGCCGTTGTTGCCAGGCTCGCTGCCGATACGCAAGTGACCAACAGCCTGCAGCATGTCCAACAAGTAATGCAGAGAAGTTTATAACTGATAGCTAACGTTAGCCACGCTAGCAAACAAGTTAGCTTACTGATCCAGGAGGAGAGTCTCCATTTCCGCATTTTGATGCTGTGAAAAACATTTATGTGGGTCCGTCCAGTGCAGTCTTCACCTAAATTTTCTCCAGTTTTTGCTCTTCGCAGGTCACTCCTCTTCAGAGATGGATAACATAATCTCTGTGTCTCTGAAGCAGCTGCTTGACTTGCCAACTCCACTGTTTCCCCTGTTACAGCCTAACTGTGTCCAACATATTATTGCCACCGATTGCCACACAGAGATTGCATTTATCAACCAGCAATGGTGGCGTGTATTGGCTTGTAGTTGTAAACATAACGCCATTGTCAAACCCATTAAAATTTATTCTATATTTATTTTCAGGCTAAATATAATTTTCTTAGGAAATGTTGTACTTTCATTCTGCACCCCTCCAAACGACTCATGGAGGTATTATTTTTTAAAAATATAGCTTTTAATAAAAATGTTCCATTTTCAACCTTTAATAAATTGGGTAATTTCTATTAGCTGTTGTAACTTTAATTCTAGGTCATCCATTCTTCTTAGTTTTGT
Organism: Atherinomorus stipes; assembly: GCA_023101725.1. NCBI lineage: Eukaryota > Metazoa > Chordata > Actinopteri > Atheriniformes > Atherinidae > Atherinomorus > Atherinomorus stipes. The sequence goes on along the minus strand of JALJCO010002294.1, from coordinate 306,501 downwards.
TTGATTGAATTACATGAATTTAATTTTCTTGTTAACGTTAAAGAAGCATAATTCAGTTGGATGGAAATTTGTTATCAAACTGATTTGCATAGTTGGGCTCAATATTTTTTTCAGCTACATGTCTGTAAGTGATGTAATCTTGTTTTTTCCTACTTGTAGAGGCTGAAGTCTCACAGCTCCCTTTTCTTGTGAAGTCTGACACCATTGTGGTGACCAACATGGTGGACCCCATACATCTTGTGGATTTCTTGAGCATGATTATTAGGCATTTAGTTGTTATAGTTCCTGGGAAGGTTAAGTATGCATTATGCCAATATTTAGACCAAATGAGGATTAAAAATGATCATCTGACTTGTTTCATTCATTAGAAAAAGCTATATGGGGTCACTGATTTGTCACATCTGAGAAAAAAAAAAAAGATTGTTGTTTTTCCTCACAGCATGAATATCCTCTCAGGCTTTTTTGTATATCTATATTAATCATATTCAAATCATTGTGAAGATAAGTGATTTGCTGGCAAACATATAGCCCAGCTCAGGTCCAACTGTGCTTGTCTTTTCATCGTGTACCCCATTCTGCAGATATCCTGACAGTTTCCTGCAGCCTTTCCTGGATGGATGCGGGGGGTGTTCACTTTCTTTCTCTTGCCGCTGAATGAACAGGAAAAAGAGCTCATAAACTGTTCTTGTATGCATGAGGAACAAAGAATTCAAAAGTATGCATGCAAAGTTGTATCAAATTACTGTACCTCTTGTATTCTGATTGATGTCACACAGAAGAGCCTTGTTGCAATTACTATGCTTCTGTAGTCTTGTCGAAGCTGCGCTGCACGTACCAAGATTTGTGGTGACAGGTGCATGGGAGAATTTAATTTACAAGAAGAAACTCCCGTAGATGAAAAATTGCAATTCCAATAAAACACTTTCCTATAATTGCAGCGATGATGTACAAGGCAATATCTCAAAAAATGTTTTTGATATGGAAGTCATAACAAGCTGAAGAACTTTGAACACAGCTTAATTGCTTCTTTGGTGACAACACACTTTGTTAAAAAATGAAATCACGAGCTTTGTTGACAATAAATCTTAAAGTCTGACCCTAAAGTGAAAGCATTAGCATTGCTTCAGAGCAAACATTTGGGCTTGGGAAGGCAGAGGGGTAGTCATTACTGCCTCCCATTTTCATATTGAGATTTTAATCATCTGCTACAGTATTTCTGATTGATGTGTATGTGGTGTGTAGGGGGAATTGTGTGTACACACATATATTTGTGCACATGGGGGGTTGTAATACATCTTTGTAATTAGTCTCATAATTATAAGGCAATAAACCGCATTACACATGGGAAACTGATCTGTCTCTGGAAAACTGCAATTACCCTGCTAAAATGTGTTGCTGTGACAAAAATCAAAGAGGCAGAGTGCGGCTTTACACTGTTAAAACAACATGTAGGACACAGACATTTCTCAATTTTGTGTCAATAAATGTGTGGAGGCTTCATAAATATGTCAGGACAGTGCCAACATAGTTTATATGGCTGCTTCTGAAGTGAGAATGACAAAAGTTCAGATTACCTTCAATGAAATTACCTTTGTTTCACCATTTCTTTCTCAAAAGTGTTTTTTCTCTGAAGCCTGTCTAGACTTTGCAGCCTCACATCTTTAAAAGCTGATAAACCAACAACTCTTCATTCTCATCAATCTGGTCGAAGTGGCAATATCAGACGGCCACTGAGCGAGTCTAAATTGGCTTTGCTGCTATTAACTCCAACAGTGCTCATTATCAGCAGCCAAGATCTAGCCTGCAGGGCCAGACCTCTGCTGTCCACCACCCACTAGTTCGCTTGCACAAAATGAAGCACTGACCTCACACGTATCCACGCAAGAACCAAATGTTGCTCTCCCAGCCTCATTCACTCTGCCACTACTGCTTCCATTTCCATATCTTTGATTAAGCCAGCAGGTTGTTCAGGTTGCCACTGAGCACATCTGCTTTCATAGCAGACACCCACAAAGGATGATGGGATGCTTATCTGCTGGAGGGGAAATAGGAAGTCACAGTTCTTTTCATTGGTGGGCAGCTTTGTAGCGGATGGAGTGAGGTTTTGTCATAACAACATGAGAGTGAAAATGTCAAGCAAGTCCTGTGGCGTAAATAGAAATGATTTAGCTGATTTGACATGAATTAGTGTCACGTTTGTGTGTATGTGCATCTGCAGAGCAGTGAAATATCAACAAGTTTATTAACCCCTCATATATGTGCACAGTGCATATAAATGAGTACAGAGCAAAGGTTATGTTTGCTTACATGTACACACACAGAGCTACACACAGCAAATGTCGCGTGGTGTTATAACCTTTTCTAACAACGTGGAGACCTTTTTTTCCATTCAGAAGCAGCGGTCGCAGCCTGCACACGCCTGGGAGTCATGCTCCTGTAAACTAATGGATCATTGATTCATTCCTTAAACAATTTTCTTCATATTTTTCTCTAAGTGCAACTTGCCAGCTGGTCACCCCGGTGAAAAAATCTAAAACAAAAATTCTGTTTTTAAAAAACTGATTTGGTGTCAGAGTTTTTTTGCACATAAAAAATACACACAGCTTAACAGTGACAACAATGTATCAGAAGAGTGGTTCTACACTTTTAGACTGCAAGATATCTGACCTTTTTCTCGCTATCACTTCCTCTATTTTGTGCGCCGGTGTCCTTGCAGGCTGATACAGTTACAGAGCAGCATGCTGTCTATAATCAGTTTCACGTCGTTTTGCCTCCTACATGTTACCTGAACTCCTTCAAGCCTCTTTGGATATTAAAGGCAGAATCCAGAGTTTTTCCCCATTTTTGTTTGTAAACACTATTCAAATTGAGTGCCCCTCCCCTCGGGCTAATGGCCACTTTGCTCTTCAGCGTAAGTCTCTCCTTCAAAGCTTGGAAGCGAGTGAAAGCCAAACCAACATTGACCCTGGTTTTCAAGTGTGCACTATCTGAAGCTCTTTTTGCCGCAGAGAACTTCCTTTTCTTCGCTGCAGCAGCGCTTTTTTTTTTTTTTTTTTTTTTTTTGAGAATTTGAGTTAATTTGGTGTCACAGTCTATGAGTTTATCCCCACAGAGTGCTACACCCTTAACTCTGTCATTGGCTGGAGACAAATATGCAAATTTCCACCCAGAAACATCCCAAATACACCAAAACAAAGGGAAAAAATTAAATACAGTCAGGGGGAGAGGGAGTTGCAAACAAAGTCACCACAACAAGAGAGTAGAGGCCCAAAGGTGTGGATTGAGATGGATTTCACTTGCACATATTTAGGCCCAGTCTCAATTCTCTTTTTTACCCTTACCCCTTCCCTTGGCCCTTGCCACTTAAAATGAAGCTACGGGGACAGGGAGTAGGGCTGAAAGTCAACCCATACAAAATGTGACACCCTTTCAACAATCACATACCTCAGTGATCAGTGATCCTGCCAGCTTGTGTGTAAGCGGAGCTGTCGGTGCAAATCTCGAGAAATCAAGCTGTCTACAGCTGTGGGTTAACGTTAACAAGCAAATTCGATTTGTGCATGATATTCCTGCTTGTGTTATATCCCATGAAGGACCTTCATGTAAATGAAGACCAGCAGCGATGTTGTAGCAGTACTACTGAATGTAGTACTCAATGTAGCGCTAGCAATTTTAGTTATGTGAAATTTACAAAGAAAATGATCGTTAAACACTTGAAAAGCGTTAAACTAGACAATACAATGGTTTTCATACTTTTTAAACTTCATCTATGGAAAAAATATTTACATTTGTTGATTTTTGTCATACCCCTTCGTTGTAAGTTTGCATCGGAAAACCCTTCATTTGAAGGGGTATATACCCTACCACTTACCCCTACCCCTCTGTCCTAACAGAATTGGGACACCCCTACGCCTACACATTTGTCTTGATAATATGTAACCGTTTGAGGCTTTGGGAGCTTCTGAGTCAAGCAGCTGGATTTTTGTGAGATTTTTGTGACTGTCAGATTAATGATAATGAAGCTTCCTAATTCTAATTCATAAGATAACAACAAGTGACAACAGTCTTTAGTGCCAGATACTCAAACCTGCGTATAATTGTTGCCACAGCAGGTTTTAAGCATGACGCCAACCAGCAGTAGCAGTTCTGATTTACTGAGAGATAAATCTTCATCAAAGCAGCTGTTGAATTCATTTTAAGTGCCTGAACTTTGACATTTGTTTTATTTGGTTGACTTCACAGACGTTAGAAACAAATCACCTTTGGCATAAGGCATCAACTGAAGGAGCACTCTTGGTTAACAATAAATAACAGATGCAAAGAGATTAAAAAATGCAGTCACATCACAGTGCAAAATGTGTGTACTAAAATGCTATTTCCTAATTTTCATCCTTCGTACATACAGCTGGCGTCTGGTCATCTTCAATTAACACTTATTCAAACGTACACAATTTTAAAATGGGCTCATGGGATTTTTGTTTTCTACTTTTTCATCAACTAGATTTTTTTTTGTTTGTCCGTTTGCTTTGTTTGTTTGTTTGTTTGTCTATTTTTTGTTTTGTTTTGTGGGGTTTTTTTGTTTTTGTTTTTTTTTTTTTTTTTTTTTGGGGGGGGGGGACCTTTCAGTCAGGGCTGCAAAATCCCAGCTTAAAAGTCTTTTAAACATATTCAGTCTATCCATTAAAAAGAAAAATCACAGAACTAGCTAAGCCACTTCCTAAGTAACTAACTAAACTGTTGCATCCCATTTAGAGCATCCCTCCATCTTATGTTAAAAAATGTCACAGACTACAGATACATGCATGAGAAGGGAGTTGAGTTATTTCCCAAGGTGTCTGTGACACTGCAACACTGTGAAATGTAAGACAGGAACAATCAAAACATCTGTGGCAAACTGTCTTCCTCTGTGGGAGATCATTATACATGTTAATTTAGCCGACTTCACAGCACTTTATATGAACTGTGTTTTTTCTCAGATGAGGCTGCAGATATAAAATCAGGAGTTGATGAGAGCAACACTGTGGAAATACTTTATGTGACTGTTAAACGACACTGGGCTCTTTTCAGACACAACTTCTCCTGCATTTACTGTCTGGTGAAAGAAATAGAAACATGTGAATGAGAGCAGCTTTATTGGAAATTTTACTGCATTCATTTACATTTTCACTTTTACTGTTTGCACAAAAAGATGCAAAAATATAAAACATTGGAGTTTATGTATCACACTGCAGTAGGCCCATAGTTTAGTTAAGTGTACTGCAGGAGTTACGCAACATCCAACATTATTAGGCCATGTTAGAAGATGAGTTGATGATTACATACATTTTAAAAGTTTGTTTTTGGTGTGATGACGACAACAATTGCTTTTTTGTTGTTTTGTTTTTAGTTTCTGTTTTTTGTAAGCATTACGAACTTGTGGATGTCATCTACCTGCTAAAGTGCTTCATTTGGTTAGGGTTGTCATTCAGGGTTGCAAGGAGGGACACAAACTTTTCCTAACAGTGGTACACATTTATTGGATTTATCTAGGTAGGCTTTAAAACAGACAGCAACTCATGGAGAAAAAGTGAAGAGACTGATAAACTACCTGGTAAAAAAAACAACTGCAGCTCATTTTCAGTGCTGCTACGAGGACTAACTTCCATTGTTCAATAGCAAATTATAAACCAGTGTAATTATCTCAGATAATCACACTTGGTAACTGTGGCCAAACACAGACATGAGGGTAATGTGATCCTTTGAACCTTATCAAACCTGAGGTGCCCCAATTGGGGAACTTTGAAAACAGATGGTGTCAAACTTTGCTAACCTGAGACAAAATGGCCATTTTAGTGACCTCACCTCAACTGTTTTTACTATAAACTCTCTAATTTTGTTCTGCTTTACTTTATTAGAGTTGGCTTTTGCAGAAACAATGTTCACAAGTTATATGAAATAATAAAGATGTCATGATCCATGGGGTTTTGTAATCATTGAGTCTTGTGTCATTGTCTCCTGTCGTGTTTCCTTCCTTATTTTGTAGAGTTTTCCCCTTCTGTACTGTTCAATTTACTTCCTGTTCCCTGAGACACCTGGTCTCAGTTTCTATTCTGCATCACCCGATCCTGTATTTTCCTCTTCTGTATACTCCTGGTTTTCCTTTGTTCCTTGCCAGATCATTTGTTGTTATTTCCCTAGTGTCTGCTTGTTATTCTTCCCTTCTGTCATCCTGTTGTAATCTGTGAATCAAGTAAAGTTATTGAACTTACAATTAAACCTTCAGTTTTACAGCCGCCTCCCTCCTGCAGTTCTTGCATTTGGGTCCTCACCATGCACACTCCAAAACAAAAGCTTTACAGCCTTAGTGGGATCTGAAACGCTTCTGAAAGTGTTTTTCTTTAGGCAAGCCTGGAACTGTTTTAATTTGCACTATGTGCCATCTTTATTTATTCTTCACCAGTAACACATATACTGTTATTTATGTGTCTAAACAAAAACTCGATATTCTCTTTACTGTGCCTCCAAAACTATTCAAATAGACCTTGCGGTTGCATTTGATTATGAGTCTGCAACTTTCAAGCGTCGACACAGGGCTAAAAGGGTTAAGTTGTAGCTGATAGGCTTGTATTCTTGGAGGAAGTAGTAGTTCCTTCACGTACAGTAACTACTTCTCTCCAGTGCACTGAAGGACAGGCTACTAGCATTAAGAAGGGATATAATTGGCTCCTCTTAGTGCATACACAGTTGAAAACAGTTGTTTTCTAAGAAATCTGGGGTTTTTTCTCAACTACCTCAAGTAAATCTAAAATTTGCAATTCATACAGACAAGAGAGGCAACAGAGAGCATGATAAACAGATGTGGAGATACTAAACTCACAGACGTGAGACAAGCGTAAGACAAGGAAGAACAAGGGAAAGTAAAACAAATCATTTAAAAATTAAAGCGATTTTTTTATGGTGAGGGGTCTTGGAAACCACGTCTCCATCCCTGACATTTAATGAGGTAAAGCACAAAAGCAACATCATGAATGCTGATAAGTGTTAATTTAATTCTCAGGGAGGGAGTTTTATACAGCCTCTATCAGGACTCTCTTCCTAAACTACTCCTTTGTTAGTCCTTTTTTTTTAAATAAGTGTAATCTGTCTATTTAAGGATTCCATGTCTTATGGCATATAGATATAATTTGTGTGAGATGAATTTATATGAGACTCCTAGAAGATAAACTCTGTGAAGAAGTCAAATTCTTGTAGGCATTAACAGAAAATTAAAAAGCATCACTGGGAGAGAAAAAGAGGAAATAATGAGCAATTTCTCCACTTATGTAACGTCATCCATATAAAAAGGCTTACAATGGAATAATTTGCTAAATTTGACTTGCTGCTAATTTGAAATTGTACGACTTTGAATATGTTTACCGGCGCAGTGTAAAGTCAGTAACACTGAGGATCAGGGCAGGAAATCCTGCGATGACTCAGAATAAGACGAATGTTGATTGCTACTGAATCAGCCTCCCATGAATAATTGAACTGACAAACAGGTCAAAGAGCTTGAAGGCAACAATTCTCAGTCAAATTTCAGCTGGAGTATGAAGGTTTAATCACCACTGTTGTTTCTGTACTTTCTCTCAGGTCACAACTCAAGGCCCTTACCCTTTTCTATCTGCCTTTACTTTTATTCATCCATCATCAGCCAGAGAACAGGGTCACTTTTCTTTCCTCTGGCCCTTTTTTGTTTTCTGGTTCTGCTTATGTAAACCAGACAGACTCGGCTGACTGGACATGACAGCACAAACTAGAATGTCGGCTGATTCCTTTTGGGGGAGCTGCTCATCAGCTCCTGTTGTCCCAAGTATTAACACTCTACCTCTAGTCAGATCAAATCAAAGACATTGTTAACACTGTCTCACAGCTATCCTTAACACGCCGTATCTTCACAGCCTCATTTGCTGCTTTGTCTTGTTTCCTTGTTATTTCTTTTGTGCCACCATGGTTTCTTGAGACTGATCAGTGGTTCCTCAGTTCTAGCTCTTAACAGCGGCTTTACTTTCACAGTCTACTGCTCGTCCTTAAAAAAAACACATTTGTCGAGGAAAGGGAAAGAAGCCACATGGGAAGGCTGTGTTTGCATGCATTACAGCGTACACTTTAGATTCAACTGGTGTGTAGCTGGGGGAAAAAGCAGACAAAAGGGAAAGGGAATAAAATAACAACATGTAAACCACGGCTGTGTGGGAACGGCGCTTTGAAAAGGGGGAGCAACCCTTAGAACTCAGTGGAATTGGGGAGGGATTGGACTTTGCTATTGTCCTGCTGTACAAACAAACGATCATCCAACATCCGGACAAGAGAAGAATCGCAGCACAGCGCCGGTCTGAGACCAACTGTAAACACAGACTGTGTCAAACTGGTGGGAGCTCGGTATAAATGATTAACTCGGTACAAGTACGTGTCACCGGACAAAGACAAGGTTACAACGGCATTTGAACAAAAAACAACCAAAAATAAGCTGCGTAAGTTGCAGCACTTTGGATTGATGACAAGTAATGAATGCAGAGCAGTTGATTTAAGAATTACAAGGGCTTCTGGAGTTTCATTATTGTTTCTCTATCCACAGGAAATGGAAATGACTCACATAAACATGATTCAGGTGAGTGGGCAGTGTGAGCAAACGCAGCACTCTGTCCCAGGTTTTGGGAGATAAGTTTCTAGGCAGATAAAAAATGTACTTGATTTTAACAGTTAACAAATAACATGACAGGAAAGTAGCTTGGCACGCAAAGTTTGGTATCAGAAATACCTGAAACACTCTCTTAATCAAGAGCTGCCACAGACTTGATTATCTGTTTTGTCATCTTATCTCACAGCCACACTCTTTCCCCCAAACTGCTGCCCGTAAATCCCATATTTTAACTGGTTATTGGAAAGGAGAAAAACAAAAACCTTAACAGCTCTCTGAGTGGCATAAAACTGTGTGGCAAGCCGACAGTCAAACATAACCCCTGTAGTGAGGTTCACACATCACATTATAAAAGTGCATAACCTGAAACTGGCAAAAACCCTCAAAAATGATCTTTCATCCCTGAGCGTTCATCCCGCATGGATAACAATCTAGCAGTAGTTCAAGGTCATATCTAAAATACCCTCCTACTTCCTGTAGGCCTGTCAGATGCGATCTCCTCATAAGCGCACTCTTCTAAAGTTCAGTATTTAGGTGAGAGGACTGTTTGTAGATAATGGCATTTTGTAAACAGGGTGGGCTTGATTTGATTCCTGGCTTTTCCCCAACTTCTGTTGTGTTGCCTGTTTAGCTTAAAGGGTGTGGGCTTTCCTCCAACCCCTCAAAGGAAACATCACAGACTTGCCGGCCAAAAGGCTGAGATGAGAATGAGCCAACAAGTCAAACTAAAAGATTTCCCAGGTCTCACGCTTTCTGGAACACAGTAAAAAGTGGCTTTGAAAAAGATCACGTGGCTGCAGGTGGCACTGGGGGCACTGGGGGCTTTTTCTGAGGTGTTTTGAGTTGTTTTAGGGATGGATGGAGCAACAGTTTCTAATAAGAAGAATATTTTCTTTCTTGTGATTTTGCTTTATTTGCAGAATTTAAAAAAGCATTTCCGAGCCTGCAGAACTTCTGCAGTTTCTAACCTCATGTCTCTCCCACAGCAGACACTGTTCCTGACCTCTTCAGGTGAGGTGTAGAGATATTTGTAACTGTTTGGCAAATGCATTCCCTCCTCATTTCGATCACGTTGCTCATTTTTACACATTCTCACCTTTTCATGTGATGTTTTGTGCCATTAAAAATGGCTCGCTGGATGGTTCGGATAAGAGTAAAAGTACAGGGCAAGGTGTCACGCTGTCACACAGTGTTACAAGCATCAACAAGGGGAAGAGAAGTTATAAACCGACAGTTTGCGAAACCAGGCTGGAGGGTTGGATCCCGTCACAGCAGTGACATGACAGATGCAAAGTGTGTTGTAATGACTTGTGGCATGACTTGGTGTGTTATGAAAGGCTGGTTATACCTATCTGCCACTTTAGCATACTCTCTAATAAAAATAAAACATTGGTTGTCAATCAATGATGATGTTTATGGATTAACTCAAAGTCTCTCATATAAGTGTTCCAAAAGGTTTTTTTTTTAAAAGAAGCATGTTGACATTGTGCACATACGTGGAAAAGAACAAAGTGGACCCTGCAACGGACTGCAGTCTGTCCAGGATGCACCTTGGTTCTTACCTAGAAGCCTCTGGGGAGACTCCCTCCCTGCAACCCTGTATTAGAATAGCAGGGATAGAAATTAATGGAAATATACAAAGTGTTAAAGAATCATATTAGCAAAGGTCCAGACTACATGCTGGCAAATACAATTTTTTATGTTTTTTAAATTGGATTGTGTTCATTTTTTTATGAATAAAACTCATTTAGATTGTCATAGAGTACATACAGGATCATTTGATAAGGAACCAAAACTTTGCAACTTTTGCAGAAATCTCCACAGGGCAGCTTTAAGATTTTACACAATAAAATAGGACTATGTCTGTGAACACAGCTGAAAACCTGAGGACTTACTCTGTATTTTTTCCCCTTTATAACAAATCAGCTTTCATAGGATATGCTACATATTTAGATTGTAAAGATGACATAAAGCCCACAAATTTGTGCAGAGAAAAATCTAATTAAATGTAACACAGGATGTGTGTGTTATTTTCTGTTTTGTCTCACTGATGAAAAATGTGAGTTAATATTCACAATTCCACTGGCAGCTGCTTTAATACTCTGTGCCTCAGTCGGTGCTGCTCCCTACTCTGTGTGGTGCAAAAAAATAAGACTGATTATCATAAATATGCATCACACACAATTCATCTTTCATCACCGTAGCAGACTACAGAGATTTGAAGAAATGCTAATGTGTCCAGCAGCGTTCTTATTTGTGATACCAGTTCTGATGATCAGCCTGCTCCGGGTCCAGTGGGACTTTACCTGATATAAAATTACAACAGCATGATCTCCTTGCAAATATCACCTGAGGAAAATGCTATGGTAAAAGTAACCGACTGGCTACAACAGCTGTTATCGTCAGCTTCCTCTGATGCTCAGAAGGGGGTAAAAAAAACAAACAGGAAGTAGCAGTAAAAACAACCACAGTAAATTCTGTTGCGCTTTCTGTATGTGAGCATACTGCAAAGTGTTTAATGGGCACTCACTGGCATTTGAAAGTCAGTTATCTCAGCTTTGCATCTGTTTGGTGCTGCAATATACCACACCATTCCATTGTCTAATATGCAAAACAGCAATGAAAGTTGTTTTTCTTGTCTTGTAAAAAAAAAAAAAAAAAAAAAAACTAGGTGATGCAATATGGCTAGAAGTAAAATTTAACCTATTTGTGGGTGCACAGAAACAAAGCTGCACCTTTTCCTTAAATCTAACAAATGCAGTAATTTAGGGGAAGTAATGGATGCCAAATTATGGATGGAGAACACGGTTAGCCTGTGGCTAAACTTTCAGAAATGACTTATCTACAGTGAGCAGAGGTGTAAACAAAGCAAAATGCCCGGCATGGCTGGAACACAACTTGACACATGCCAAAAACATTTGAACAAACAAGCTGATGTTGTTGGACTGTCAGTGAGCTGCCGGAGTTCAAATATTCAGATCAAAACAAGCAGCAATAAGAGATTTAATACTTGGCTGTTCAATATTCTCCCCACACAACAACAAACAAATTTCTTCCCGGTTGGTGGGAACAATTTTTAAATCATCTGTTATGGTGCACAAAAGATTTCAAAGGTCAGCCACATCCTTTCATCAAAAAGAAAAAAGCTTTACTCTTCAAATATATATTTATTTCCACAAGTCTTCATACAAACTTTAATCTTTCAAAAAATAAGCTACTGAAAATGGTGAATCGTTAAAGGTGCACAGTCATGGCTATGAACAGAGTCCACAGGTAAAGCTGTGATATGATTGAATATAAAGCAACACAAAGGAATCCTCACAATTGAGACAATAATAACAATAAAAGCTACAAATTGACTCTCTTTCACTCTGTATTCATCTCAAACACCTGAGTTTTACCAGGACCAGGACTTTCAGATCTTATCAGGTAAAGAAAGGTACAAGGAAGGGTTCCTCATTGTGCAAAGATTCATTGGATTAGAAAAATAATTAAGGGTAATTCAGTTTTGACTTATTCCCTAAACGATTAGGCAGCAGCTCTGATGCAAAAGTATTCATCACAGTAAGTAAGCCGCATATTCTTGAAAATGTAAAATCTTAGAGAGAACTCCAAACACGCTCGGAATTTGCACATTTGTTGGAAGCGTGGCACATCAACACATGCTCATGGGCAAAAGCTCTTAACTGGCTTATTGGGAGGAACAACGCGCCCTAACCAACAGCATGCCCATTTTTGAAGCACACGTGCATTTCCTTGGAGCATCACCTTTAACCAAAAGTCCAAATCCACACCAGATCACCAGAACCTATCAATTTACAAAAAGCTCCTCTTTGATTTCATGTGTGGCATTCAAATGGTTGGACAGCTCTTGCATCACAGCATCTTTGCCAATCTGGTCATTCCTCCTCTTTTCCATGATCACGTCCTCCAGACTTTGAAACTCCAAGACGTGACTCTTCTTTTCAGAAAAGAGCAGTTTTAATCTGTACGGCTGCTTTCCGATCCTGATCTCCCCTCCTATTTTGAATTCCCGTCTGCCAAAGCGGCACCAGGCGGCAAAACACTCCGAGTTTCTCCAGCACAGCTCTCTGTCTCTGGAACCAACGTGGTCCAGGGCATTGCGCACGATCACCTCCGGCGGGAGCGCACGGTACCTGTAGAGGCCACTTACTATCCTGCCTTTTTTCCCCTGGCTCACGTCAGTTAGAAAGTTGTTCTTTATCTCAGCTCGGTGCAGATGAACTACTTGAAAGTCTCCGACATAAACAGCCCAATGCGGGTACTGTCCGGTGGCGACAAACTCCAGCAGGTCTCCCGGTCTGCACTTGTTCAGGAGACTTTCCGGGGAGTGAGTCGCGGCTCCGGTGTTTCTCTCGTAGACGCACTCCTCTCGATAGTAGATCGCACAGTCCAGCTCATCTTGGGGATCGAAGGGCTTCTCCTCGTGGCTTACCGATAGGTTGTCTGATTGAAAGTGATCAAAATGATCGTCCTGCTCGTCGTCGTCGTCGTTAGAAAAAATATAGGAGACGCCAATCCTCGGTCCGTCGCCTTCGGGGTCGAAGCCATTTGGGTCCGACGTGGGAACCTCTGCGTAATTCAAATGCGTTAATTTCTCCACCTGATTCCCCATAGTGGCAGAAAGGGGACTGAACTAAGCACAAAAACAGGATCCACCTGTTCTTTGCGCTCGCTCTTCAGGAGGAGACGGAAAGGGAGGCGCGGAGTTGCGCTGCGTCTTAACTAAATCCAAAGCGGTGAAGACCAATAATCCATGTCCAGCTGTAGGCTCTGTTCTCCAAGTGATCGCCAACTGTGCAGACCTGTCAAGACATACGGAAGACGACAGCCTTTCAGGGTGCGTCCAGGGGAGATTAAAGCCATCTGCAAGTTAAACTAACGCTTAGTTTACATTCCCAACAGGTGTGACCTGACTCACCTGTTGGCTCACATTTTCAACAAAGCTCTCAGCTCTCATCATACTGTCTCTTCACCTCAGTGCTACTTCTCACCTCCTCCGCTTCTGTCAGTCTATCTTATTTGTATTTAATGGGAGTAATTTTCTTTAATTTCCAGTGAACACAGCAGATAACACCCCCTCTCCTCACCTGTAGTTCAGTGTCTTCCAGGAGCCTTCACGCACTCATTTAGTCACATCGGTAAAACACACTGACTCTTACTCCCCTTCCTGAGTAGTGGGCTGTTGATCAGTGGTTCACCCTGCTGTTGCATGAACTGTTGCAGAGAAACTCGCCCGAGATCGAGCGACTGCTGGGAGGTGTTGTCATTTAAAGCGACAGTATGCCATATTCAGTCATCACCTCAAAAAAAAAGGGTGGGGGGGGGGGGGGGGGTAGTTTCTATGATTGATTTTTGTTGTCATTCATTTCTTGAAGTCAGTTAAGTTTTGAAATATGTAATCATCATACAGCACCCATAAAACCAGTGGTGTATCCAGGAAATTTTAATGGGGTGGCCAAGACAGATTGGAGTGAGTGTTGGGTGGTCACATATCACCAACTATGTATTGCCCAGCAGCATCAATGTTAATGTTGGTTAGATTCAGTGGATAAAATACAAGGAAACCCTTTAATAAACCATCTGAGTAATTTTCAATGTCAAAAACAAGAATGTTTGGCCAGTTTTAAAGATTATAAGAGATATTAACTTTGAAAAAGAGCCAGCAGCTGGTATGACAAACCCAATGAGTTATTTTTCTCACATAGAAAATAAAGAGTTTAGGCATCACTCATATTACCGAGTAAACAAATGCAAAGACAAATGATCAACCATTTACACAAGTTCACGCAAGGTTAATAGAGGGTTACTCACTCAGCCAATGCCATGTCTTTTCATGTTTCACACACTGGTAAGTGACATATACAACATTGGATCTACATTATGTAACATATTTCGTTACCTTCTGTCATTGATTTAAAAAAAAACATATTTATTTAATGTACATCACATATCTAATTCACAAACACTTTAACAAATGCATAAGAGCAACTCAGAGGGCTTTATGGATCAAGAAACCTGAAAGGACAAAACAATTCACTGCAATAAAACTTTTTTTTTTTTTTTTTATGTATCATCAGAAAAAGAAGTTGCAAATAATAATAGATAATAAAGTGATGAAAGCAAGAAAATAGGTATTTGCTTTGGTTCACTATAAACATGTCAAGCTATTAATCAGAATTTCCAAATACTCATTTTTTTATTTGATGCAGGGCAAAAAAGAAAGTTGGTTCAAATCATAAAAGGATGAAAAAGTTTTTAGATTTCTTAGAAATATCAGGTAATAAGCAACAGGTCAGAAATCTGATTTTAAAAAGTGCATTGCAGAGACTATCACAATAGGAATAGAACCGGGAGATGCCGTGTGGGTAAATAGTTCAACAATTTATTTTTCTTTGTTTAGAAGTAAAATTGCAAAGTATTTGTTCACTTTACCTTCTACATGACAGAAAATAAATTGAATATATTTTTTTAGAAAATGCTTTTCATGCAAAAAGGAAAAAGTTCTTTACATAACAAAAACAATTTATGCATATCAAATTAAAACAAACTTTCATGCACACACACACACACACACACACACATACAGCGCATTCCCCCCATTCAACACAAACGTGAATTCCAGTCACCAATTTCTGTTGCTTAGCTGAATGTATAGAAATATTAAAAACACATCAACACCTGGCTTGACTCTGCTGTGAGAAAACAACATCTTGAAAATGTGTTCACACCAGGAGTCAGCCCACCCATGACCACAGAGAATACCTCAGGAGCCACCCAGATTAGGGTGGGCTGGAGTCCACACCAGTTACAGGGCTGCAGAGCAAGACCCCCAGCCACTCACACAAGGCGCTCACAACCCTGCAGAAAATAGGCTACATTCTGTTTATTTTATATAAGTGTGAATCCATTGTAAAATGTTAAGGTGCATGTACACCAGCCCCTTTTTATCATTCATTCAGAAAGTTTTCTGGGGTGAGTGTGAATGTACAACCAAACTCTGCTCCACCTAAACACATTGCTCTTGACTTACTTTAAATGAACCAAATACAGGAAGCAGACGACCAGATATGTAGCAGAAGCTGATGTTTTCCTGCATTAAACAATAGACGAGCAAGTTTTCTAGTTTGTTTGTCTCTCGGTTCTTGATACAACACCGTCTCTGGTGAGGAGCGTGAAAGCAAACTTCAGTTTCTAGTTATACCGACTACATATGGCATAAAACCAACCTAAGTTGTTAAGTGGGCTACCCCTAATCTATATTGGTCCCAATATTTGGGTGCACCATAAGGGATTTTTATGTTGGCTTGAAATAGATTGGACTTAAACAAAAATCATTACAAATAAACAGAGAGGAAGAAAGGCATGACATTTGGATAGACTCAAAAATATAAAGAGTTAGGCTTTTCTGAGTCCTGCTGTTCTCTTCCCAGTTCATCCAACACAAGCACTGCTACAGCCAAGACATGAGAATATATTCATTTCCAGGCAGCCAAAGGTAAAATCCTCCTTGGACATGCCAGACATCCAGGCTTACAGTGTCTCAGGCAGCTTTTATACCTTGGAGCTTTCAAAGAGATGGCTGTAAATTCCTGGTCAAACACAACCAGAAATGAAGCAAACATCTTTGAAAAATTATTCTCTACAGTATTATGTGCCCCTTAAATATATTTTTTCATTGGATTCCCCAAGATATGTATGCGTCTGTAACCCTCTAAAAAGCTGAAAGAATAAAGAATAAAGGCTCTGCTGTTTATGTTGACTACAACCCTGACGTGAGTTTGCATTTTCTGCAGTGGAGTGCTGCCAAACTTCAGGTGACCTAGTATGTTGTGCTGTAGAAGCAATTAGTTGTAGAAGGCTGATTCAAAGGGAAGTGGAATGGGGAAAATAAGTGAGTCACAATTAGCCAGACTATCTGTTGCCAATTAATTTCTTCATTGGCAAAATGCTCTTAATGCTGCGTGACGCACCCAATGCAAGGAAAGAGCCATTAGAGATTTTAAAATACTGATGTAAGATTATTAAAAGATTAGCTTTACCAAGTTTCATCTCAATACACTCTTTGTTTGTTTCTCTTTGGAACAATGACCCTTTACAAGCAGTGTGAACACTCGGGGGGATTGAACCACGTAAGAGCATTCCCGCAGAGCTAAAAGAGCAGTTTGTTTATGGCTCTTTCACACAGTTGCAGCATTTAATGTTCCTGCTATTAACTGTCTTCTTTTGGAAAATGAGGATTTCACCATATGCATCTTTTTATTATTCTCTAACTGGAAGCCAGAGCTGCTCTAGTCATCACTACCCCTGGACTATGAAAACATGAGGCTGAGGATTTCTATTACAGTGCTGGTGTTCATTGGGTTGACACTGCCATCAGGCAAACTCTGCTCTCTTGTGGTGAAGCCAACTTACTGCATCACTTAAGAGATATTTCAAACATCAGTCAACAAGTTTATCCAAAGTTTTTTATTTACATCCAACAAAAGGGGAGGACACAAAAAAAAAGCCCCAGATGAAATATGAATTAGTCATCGCCTCAAAATGAGGATTTAACTTGGCATCCAGGTTTTTTCTGCATATTTAGACATTTTTCCAACAAAAAAAAAAAAAAAATACATGCACAGGTAAACGGGTCAAAACGTAACCCGCAGCATATTTTTCCTTTAATATCCAGGCACCTTCCCAAGCTACAGGGTTTAAGAATAAAAATCCTGTTAAGAGAACTGTAGAACTGTAGAGCACTATGTCCTGCTGTTTTGTCTCTTTTGGCTCTGGATTCTTCTTCGCAGGACCTGGTCAGGAATGAGGTCTGACTCTTTGACATCTGTGTTCCCACAGCCCACCACAGGACAGCTACAGGACAGAGAAAGAGAGAAAAAGTTAAGCAAAAAAGATAAATGTTCAGTGGTTTTACCCACACATTGTCATAAAACTGTGTTCAGCCCATCTGTAACCAAGCAGACACCTGGGGTCTCCAGTTCAGTATGACGAGAAAAGCTCATCCTAATTAGCAGCTGGAGTTATGAACTGTAGAGACCTCTTCAACAGAACATATGCTTTGATATTTACAACATAAAAGCTTTGATAGCCTTGATGACTTAAAATATGGGCACTTCGGGGCTGATGATTAACTGCGGCTCACTAAAAGGTACAACAGTATTTCATCAGACATGTAGTCACATTAAGGACGAGATACTGCTGCTATAACTGAACACAGTAGGACTAAAGAATAATAGAAAAGATTCTTTGACAACCAGCTCTGGGATTTCATCAGTGTTCCTCTAGGACCAGCCACATTTAATTTGATTCCAACATCAAAGCAGTAAAGTAAAGAAATATGAAATTAGGCAATTAAAGCAGCCTGCTGCTGGTCCCACGCCAGCCTGCAGAGTCGTTTCCTGCTGCAAAACCTGACAAGACTTTCGCACCATTCTCAGAGGGAGAGCATCTTACCGGCATTTCTTTTTCTGGATGTGTTTTGTTTTGATCAAGCTCACTATAGCTGCTTCATCATAGTGGTGATTACACTTTTTGTTCTTCACTGGGTTCACCATTTCCACCTTGAATACAGATACACAGAGGTGCATTGCATAACAAAACTCATGAGATCAGAAATATTTAGCTGCTAAAGCATCAAATATTACAGAAATAAAGTTGGTAAGGAAAAACGCAGACATGTTTGGAAATGGAAAAGCGAAGAATAATATGGAAAAGCTTGAAAGTAAAAGGATTCATCATCATCATCCTGGAGTAATTTACCTGTGTGAGTGGGCAGGTGAAATTGGTTTGGCTCTGTGTAACAGCAATGTCCTCATCCAGCTCCTCCATGTTCCTCTCTGACTCTTCGTTGGCTGAAAACATAACAAACATGCAGCTTGTTATCAAATGTCCAAACACAGTGATGAACAAGAAAATGGGATATTAAAAGGTTGCCAGGAAAAAAATTAAACCAGCAAGGTTTAGGGCTTGAATGAAATGATCAATTCTGAAGGTTATGGCCACCATATGAACAAAAAAATTTCATGTTTTCTCACAAATATAGGCCGTTATTTTTATAATTCTACTTTCCCATGGTGAGTAAATACTCAACACACCCAGCTACACAGAAAACAATGAGTTATCAGATCAGAGATAAATTGCACATATCTAGTTTTGCTGTCCTAGCACTGCATACGTTGCCAGTTTAGATTCTTCTATAGCAGTAGTTCCAAAACTGTCTGAGCCTCCAAGATAACATGTGTTGATGTGGCATCCATTATTACTTTGTTTCCTGTCACCCCATGATAGAAATTTAACATTTAAGGCCTGAAAACTATCAGAAACTCCATCAATGAGAAGGATTGGGTGGTTTTAATGGATCATCACTGTAAAAAAAAAAAAGAAAAGTACCTACTTGGCTAAAAAAAAAAGCTTTTCTTGGCAGGACAACGCCATATTTGGATTTTTAACATGGCACGAGTAATAACTTTGTTGTTTATACATAAATGCGTAAACTAACAATCTGTTTGCACCTTGTTGGAGTTGGTCCCCTCTGTATGGGAAAGGCTGTTCTGGAATATTGTGCCTTATTAAGCAGTTTAACATACCTCAGTTCATTTTCTTTTTAAGATATGCAACTTTTCTTTTCTTTTTTACTCTTTAAAGGCCTACAGAAAACCTTGAAACGCATGACGGGTAAAGAATATTGTGCATAAACAAAGAAGTGCTGGCTAATTACCCTATGAAAAATGACACACCCCATGCTTTCTCTCTCAGCCATTATGACTGTTTATGATATGCACTGAAAGTACTGCCCTGAGACAGAAGTCTGTTAATTCTGACTTCTTTCTCTTTTTTTTCCCCACTTATTTTGTCTTTCCAAAGGCCTTACTTTGTTTGAGAGAGTTCTTGATGCTTTCCTTGAAGGCCAGCACTTTCTGGTGATTGTGCAGTTCAGCATCTGAAAGTCTGGCTGTTCTCTGTGACAACTGCTCCTTTACCTTGTCAGACAGCCTGAACATGGTCTCCGGCTGCTGTGGTGTAACCTGAAGAAAGTCAGTAAAGTTTTTATAACTTAAAAATTGGTCAGGTTCACAAGTAACATAGACAATAATAATAGTAAATGTAGAAAATGTATTTTTTTAAAAAAGACATGAATACAAGTGAGTTAAATGATTATGTACTTTTCACACTAATCCAAGTTTGATTTTCTGATTTAGTACAAAGATAGACTTAGAGTTAAACCACTCAGATGATATCTCACCTCAGATGTGACTTGTTGTACAACATCAATAAAGTAGTTAATCTCTCTGTCCAGTTTAGCACACTCCAGAATCATGGCCTCCATCTGTTTGACACCAGTGTTCCCTTCTTCATCTGTAATGTAAAAGCACACACAAAGGTGGGAGATGTTTGAAGTTGTTTCACTTGAATGAAAAATGGGAATTTTAGTTGCACTCAACACATACACACCCTACATCCTCCAAAAAAAGCAAGGAAATTTCCACCTGGTGTTGTATTATATATTGTTGGAAAGCCTAATTAGTCACCTTCACAGTGAAGAATCACTTGTAAGGGTTGCGCTTCTGTGGGACAAGTAACAAAGCTAAATATGTGAGAAGGATGAAATGGCCTGCTGTGAGCCCAGACCTCTATGCAATTGGACATGTCAGCTTGGATGTGTTGTATGCTAAGAGGGATTAACAAAACCATCCCAGTGCAAAATGTGACCAGGCTGGTGACCAGCATGAGGAGGTACCAGGCTGTGTTGTGTATGAATAAATGGTCAATATGCTGTTTTTTCCTTATTATAGAGGAAGAGCACAATCATCCAATCTACAAGGAAATTCAAAAGTAAATCCCAACAGGAGAATATTGTAGGGGATTTTGTGGATGTGTTGCTGCTTATTCCATGGAAACACAACCAACGTCATACCTCACTGTAAAGGTGTCTAATCAGTCTTTTCAAAGTTGTATAATATTCAACACAGTTGGTATTATAAGAAAAAAACAATCCAGAAAAAAAATATCTTCACTCTCCTAAGTTCATACAACTGATAAAATTGTTTTGCAAGTATATCACCTGTAAGTTATTGGATCCGTGCTGGTCAAGGAACTGACCTTACTGACTGGTCCATATATTGACAGATATTCAAAGTAAGCGATGCAAGTTTTTTAAGTTTGATATTAAGGTTAAAGAAATACTAGTAACTACATTTAACGTAGAATAAAAATTATACTTTCATCCACTGATACTTAAGCTTTAAATCAAAAGGTTTTAAACTAAATTAAGAAATTTAAGGACATCGTGAGTACATTATGAGGACAGGTACAAAAGTAGGCGTTTAGTCTGCTTGTGATAATTACCCTGAGCTTCAACCAGGTCCATGGCGACATCTGTCACAATGTCCATTCCTGTCGCAATGTCCGTCTGACATGATTTCAGGGTCGAAAGTGTTCCGTGAACAGCGCTGAGAGACATAACTTAGGACTATTTTTTCAGCTTTTGAGACAAAAAGATTACAAAAACGTGTTAAATACAACTAACTAGCTTACTTCACATTAGCCTTACTACACATTAACCGTCACCTACTTCCGGATTTGCTTTTGTTAGCTGTTAAAAGCAGACCTGCATTTAGAAAGAAAATAAGAAAAGTCTTAAAACAGCTTATTATAGAAATGCTGTTTATAAGATAACCGGCCAAATTAAGCTGATACGTTGTAGGGAGAAAAAACTCTCAAATCACCCGCGGAAAAAGAACTACAACAGAGGCCAAGTCTTCACTTCCGGGTAAGCTCTTTCAAAGTAAATGTCAAGCTGTGCAAAGTTTTATCAACAGAGGAAAAACAGAAAGGCCTGTTCTTAGGAATCATATTTATTGACAAATTTCAGTTGGCAATGGCACAGAATATTAGTACACAAAGATATTTTATAGACAATGGCCTAAAAAATTAAATGTAAGTAAATTATTTTAACAGCTGGGCCTCCACAAAATGAAAAGAAGCCATGATTTTACACCCATAATTCTCCTGCTGTGACATGTCAAAATGCTGCTGTGAAAATGTCTATAGGCCGAGCATGAGATGTCACTGTAGGAGACGCACCAAAAAAGAAATTAAAAAAAATTATGTATTTAATAGCTGATGAATGTTAAATGTTATGACATTAATATTACTGGTGCTCTTTGCAACATTACAAGGCAACATGTCGACATTGGCTAATGGCAACAAGAACATCATTTTCAGCTGAAACACCTCATGAAGTTCTTCACAATACTGTTCTGAACTCATCAAAGATGAAACTGGGCACGTGGGCTTCAACCACCTAAAGAATACAGACAAAATGAAGAGAAATATCGGTTACTATCCTGCAAATATACAGTGAAAATAAGCGATAATGACTGTAGGAGTATCTCATTCAGGCCATAAACTGATACACTGTGATCAATTTATCATTATCAAATATTTTACACTTAATTTCTTAAAAAATTAAACCAAACATGTTAATGTACTACAATAATACTTTAAAAAAAATTCTGAAACTTTTTGGAGTTTCACAAATTTCAGCTCGGATCATTTACCATTTTATCCCCCAAACAAAATAATAAAAGGGAATGCTGTCTTACTTTACGTGACAGTTTTGTGTATTTCACATAGTCTTCGAGGAACATCAGCGCTCCCACCGCATCTGAAGGCATGTCAGGGATTTTCTGACTGTAATGGGGGGAAGAAAAAAAAAAAAAGCAAACAAACATGACATCATGAGGCTGAAAAAACAGTGACTTAGACAAACAATTAGGAATTAAAACCACTTTTAATGTCATTTTAGACAATATTCCAAAGTGGAGATTAATTTGTTACCTTGTGCATTGCTCCATAATGGAGCGGATGAACTGTCCAATGAGAGCTAAGAACTGTTGTGTATATCTGGAGTGGAACTGCTTGAGCAGAGTGAGTAAGCCGAGCACTAGTGGAGGCCAGTCAACGGGGTCTGTGGCTTTCTTGCAAGTCATTCCTGTAAGTAAATAAATCAGTGAGTCTGACATAATGACAAAAAAATTCCACCACATAACCAATCACTATAAACCAGGTTGCTGATGCATATCACATTACACATTTCTTATCAACATAGTGACTAAATACATGTCCCAGAATAAGCCTGTCTGTATGCTGAGAATGTTAAACAGCCTATCTGGTTTTGAAATATATTGTAGCAATTTTTAATCTAAAAATAAAAACAGTTACTGAATTGTATGCAGCTTTCTGAGAACTACAAATGAAACTGGAATGGACTAAGAAGTGAAGAAAAATATTTATCTCTGAGTAGCCAACCATCAAAGCTCTGGATTGACCCAGTCACCTGGCCACAACACAAACAACTGAGCTAGGATAAAGCAGGCTGATTACAAAGAAAGCTTGCCTTGGTTTTTGCTGTACTGAAGTTTGGGTAGCTGAGCAATAATAAACAGGAAGTTGATGATGGGGAAGTATGGAAGACGCTTTGTAGTGATGTAGATCTGTATGAAGCATAAACAGAGGGGTCATTTTGTTTCTGATAAAAATTTGACATTCAAACTAGATTGCATGGAAATCAATACACACACAACCAGGATTTTATTCAAAATATAGAGAAGAAGTCCATCAAAAGTGAGGCATTTATTTTTTTTATTGAAACTACTGTCTTCATCTTGATTTTGATGGCAACACCACATATCAAAAAGCTGGAATAGGCTCATGTTTACAAAAAACATTTCAACACTTCCAACATTTTATATATTTTCTATGTTCTACTGTGAATAAAATGTAGGTTTATGACATTTGTAAATTATTTGAATTGATTTTCAATTTACATTTTTACCCAGCATCCCAACATTTTAGGATATGTATTGTGATTTACAAACCTTGTTGAGTGGGTTGTGAATGCCAGCAGCCTCCAGGTAGGCAGTGATCTCATACAGCAGAGTGTTGTCCTCTTTAGGATAAGGCAAGGATGGATCCTGGTAGTGGGCCTCAATGTCGGCCAACAGAGACCTGACAGGACAATGATCAGAGTACATTTTAAGAAGTAGCACAAAGTATAGCAAATAAATGAATTCACACAGACAAATAAATTAAGCAGAACTATTTGTTGATGGAATTTAATCCCGCTTAAATTCTGTAAATCCCAAACAGCAGCAGCATAAAGCTCATTTCAAACAAATAATTTCAACTCATACAAACGGAAAATCCTCTCATTACAGAGACATAATTAAAACTGTTTGCAATCAGACTCACCGCATCAACAAGACTTACTTGTTGAGGTTTTCCAAGGCAGCGGCCAGGTGTTTGGAGTCAAACTTGCAGGAGTAGTTCAGCTCATTAGCAATCTGCTGTCTGAGAATCTGCATCTGACCAACCTGCAGCAAACAAAAGGCTCTCAATGTTGTTTCTATGGCTTTGTGTCTTCGGCAGGAAATTGGCAACAGTCTAGCCTGTCATTATGCATGATAAATTGTTTTCTGTTCACCAACGACACAACAATAAGGACCATTGCTACCTTCATAATGGATTCCAGGTATGCACCCCAGATCTTCTGGGACTTGGCAACAGCAGTTGCATACACTTTGCTGGCATTAGCTACAGCAACAAAAGCATTGAATAAATATTTTATACAAGATTAAAAACAACAACAACAAAAAACTACTAGTTTTTGGACTATCATGTAATAATACCTACCCACAATGCCTTGGACTGGGTTGACAGTGGTCAGCACAGTTTTGAAAACATCCACCACTGTTTTGTCCTTCAGGATGGTTTTCTGAAGCATCGTCAGGAAGTTCTAATGACACAATCTGGTTTTAAAATATATTCCAGTTCCCACAGTATGTGACATGAAGATGAATCAAGATCCCCTGCAAAGGTTTTAAGTGTTCTGTCATGGAGCTCGGGTGTTTTGTGGCTTTATTACCTGAAGTTCCTTGACGATCATGAAGCAGAGCAGTCGGTCCAGTCCGTTGAGACCAAATGTACCCAGGGTGTCCTGGATCTCAGAGAACAACCTGTTGTTGGTCACCTCCTGGTGGCTTCTCAAGTCGTACCAAGTGTTCATCTGGTCTATGTAGCACGTTACTCTGCAGAAAAGATCTGTCACTCAGACTGGCTTTGAAAGTGGCGTTGATCAGACTACATGTAAATTCTATCTGCTCTGTTGGACTTTTAATTAGGGATGTCCAATATTAGCCACCAACCAATATTATCAGCTGATATTGGTATTAAAATGTGATATTGGAAAATATAGGTATCAGGGGTTTTTTGTACCGATATTTCACTAAAAAAATCTCACGAGATCTCGTTCTGTTACAAAATCTTGTGAGATCTCGTTCCATTAGCACCAGTCCAGCATGTACTGTAGAAAAGTCCTTGTTTTTCTGGAAGAACTTCATATCCCAGCATTCCTTTCAGAGTCATGTGACTACGGTGCAGCTGCTGCTGCTACAGACTGAATTGCTTTGAAGCTGCTTATAATATGTCTGGTTTCAAGTTGTTAGTTAAGTTACCAAGTTGTCAGAAACAATTAGCCACATGTTGGCTAATACCTGCTAGTATCTGATATATGGCAGCCAGATGACTTAAATTAACTCCTCTGGCTGAGTTAAGGCTATTTTGGGGGATTTTTGCTCTTGGACCAGAATTTAGTTGTATTTCTCAAAATGTGAAAAATATGAGAGATACAACCTGACAGTTGTCTGCATATATCAGCATCGGTTGATATTGGATATCGGAAATTAAAAGTTTGACAATATCCCTACTTTTAATTACACTTTTTGTCATTTCGCCATATTTGAGGGGACATACTTTGGATCAGTAATTCTCAGGATTTCTCTGCAGAGACGACCGATAAATGTGGCGGACTCATCCACAGAGGGAAACTTAGGAATGGGGATATGGGTGGACTGGTGCACACTCTGCCAGTCCTGAATCTGAAAGGAAAAAGGATCAACTCCCATTACTGAGAAAAAAACAAACTACCAGACCAGATCCTAGTGACAACACATGAATAAAATGTTGTTTATATCCTGTTCAGGTGTGTTAGAACTGACCTTTGTCCTGAGGAAACTATTGCACTCCTGCTCCACATTGTAGTTGATGATGCGGGAAACTTCTTCCTGCCAGATTTTCAGGCCATAAATGCTGACATAGTCCTGGATGTACTCAAACGACCTGTAGAAACCATCCATTGTGGCTGCCATCTCCTTCAACTTGGGCATCAGCTCACTTAGCTAAAAAAAATACAGATATTATAATCTCCTTTCAATCTTTACTGTTCTCATCTTAAATTCTTACAAGTAAAAGGATGCACACATCCCTGCATAACTAAATGAACAAAGAAAAGCCAGAAAGAAGATGATTGAAGTTATATTTTGCCTGCAAGCATCGCTGGAAAAGATCTGTTCTATCAACAACTGTAATCTGATTTTATATACACAAAACGTATCATAAAGCTGAACTCAAGACAGATAATGCTGTAAAATGCAAGCAAATATGCCGCTCTCCGAGGATAACAGATTTGATTTCTTGCCTTAGCCTTGGGGTTGAAGATTAAGCCTTTGTGTAAAGCATAAGCCACCCTCTTCACCAGCTCCTTCCTGATGCCATCCTCCAGAAGCTGCTTAGGATCCACCTAAAACATCACTGCATGTCAATGAAGCGTACTCTACAGCATGCACACATTCGATCCCCAGACTCCCGGGTGAGAGTCATGCGCACTAACCAGTCAGCCAAAGGGACATCCCCTTGGCCAAGTAGCCAGGGCACATGATCACTCGGAGGCATAGTGACAGGACCGTCAACTGCCACATCGCACAAAGACTGTTTTATTCATTTGCAAACAGTTAATATGGAAAACATTCACCTTAATGATCCCAACTAGAGTTGTCTTCATCATCAAGATACCCTCAGTGAAAATAGAGATGTCGTGAGTGAGCTTGGCCACCTGTAATCACATCAGTTAAAGGGTGTTTAGATTAAAAAAACAAAAAAGTGAGCAATGAAATCAAATATTTCCAATGTGAGATTACAAAATAGGAGATGCCTGCAGCAGGCAGAGCACCACATTCACACACTTTTACCACTCTGTTTTCTTTCCAAGTTTCAAACTGTAAAATCTTTAACAATCGCATTTAGTTTCAGGCCATTTCAAAATGAGTCATAACTAAAGGAAAAATGTGACTTCAGCGATTCTTGTTGAAGTAATTCAATCTGTTTCCACATGAAGTTTTCATTCCTACAGCACTTTCTACTTCACATCAAAAGCAGCAGGTGACATGATATTGTAAAACTGCATCTGAGTCCAATTAGCAGATGAGTCCACATCCAAATATGAGGCCTCTCATCCGTGTGTTTCATTTCATACTAATTTTAAAGACTTTTTTCTGTCCCTTCAGCAGAATTCTGCCAAACACTAAAAGAGCAGAACTGAGTTTTAATCCCAACAACTGTTTTACTTCATAGCGAGCCCCCAGCTGGGAGTAGTCCTTCAGCTTGTCCTTATCCAGCCGTGTGGGCACCTCCATGATGTCGTGGATTTGAAGTTTGATGATTTTGGCCAGAGAGGTGAACATGCTCTCTGGGATGATTTGAAGCACCTAGAAACAGGAAGGTTATACATGGTGAGTCTGAGTTTTTCTTTTTTTGTTTTTTTAAGTCAAAATAGTGCAATTACTCCTAAAAAAGCTGCAGAAGAGAGGCCTCGAGGGAAGGAGTTCAGCAGACAGAAACAGAATGTGGCTGATGACACCAGAAGGTAAAATCATTTTAAGGTACGCAACCGGTAAGTGTATCTTTTTGGGTAAATTTGCCAAACAGATGGCTCTAGAAACACTAATCATTGCTGCATCTGTTCCTGCACGGTTGTTCCTCTAAACAATAATTTACAACACATCGAACTAATTTGTTACAGTTATGAAACCATGTTCATCACCAAGAGCCAGACAGAAAAATCAGTCATTTGTGACAAAAAAACCTTTTTCTAAACATAAGTAACAAGGCAGTCTTATAAAGTACCTTTCTGACATAAGCCACCAGCTCTCCAGAGTAGAACTGTGAGACGCTCAGAAGGTCAGCACTGTTGGCTTGGTTGATTCGCAGCAACGGGAGATCCAGCGCGGATGCCAGCTAGTCATAAAAACACAATCACAACACAAGTATTCAAAACGTACATGTGACCCATGCATTAAACATAATTCGGTGTTTGAGTACATCTGTTAGACACAAACAATTCTCACCTTTAGAAATGTAGCTCTCAGTTTTGTGACCATGGACGGGTTGACTCTGATGCTCTCCTGCATAATGGATGTAAAGCTGCAGAATAAAAACATCAGACAGGAAAAGACTGATGAGGTCACCACACACACTAAACAAAGACACAAATTAGCTGAATCAAAGTCAAAAGATGTGCTGCATGGGGATCTTTCTGATGGGTCGAAATATAGAAAACTAAGCAGAATGAGCTGCTGTGGTTTTCAGCCAGCTGTGAGAGAGAAACATCTATAATTATCTTCACAACACTGAGGCACTACTAAAATAAAACAGCAGCAATTGTTTAAAAAAAATCCAGTAACAGCCCTTGCAGACTGTTGCAGACCTATCAATTATCTGCCATGCATACGACAGGTCTCCAACTATCTGCATGGTGATTAAGACTTCTTCTTTAATGTTGATGGTACGGATCATCTGGTGCAGGAACTTCCTGGTGTCGGCTAGAAACTGGCAGACCTGCAGGTTGGACTCCAGCTGGTGAAATTCCTGAACCTGCAGATAAAGACAAAAACATTATAAAGGCAGAGTTGACAATATATCTAACAAAATACACAATACTGCAAATATATTTCTGCACCCAGGGGCTGCAAAACTCCTCCTGGCAGCTTTAAGTAGTTTAAAGCTTGTATTTACAGTTAAATTGAGTTTTGCTCCTGATGTAAAACGCTGTTTTCAGACTGCATGACTGTGAGCAATAATAACTGGGTGTGAACACTATTATCTCTGTCTGATTTAACTTGAATATGTGAAGCCGTGGTGAGATAATATAAGTATCCTGCTCACCTCAACAAGAGCCTGTATCAGCTGAACTGTCTTCCTCCCAGCAGCCGTGGAGTCCTCATAGTTCAGAGACTCGATCTGCTTTGAGATTTCCCTGAACCACGCCTGCAGGTTTTCTGTGAATGATAGCAGAAACATGCAGGACACAGATATTCAAAGAGGAAGTAGTTAATGTTTCCTTGCTCCACTTTCAAGCTGTGGCTGTAATCCTTGAACTTGGTGTTGCTCACCGTTTTTCTCCACCCTGGTCAGAGGCTTGACGCCAGAGAAGACTTCGGCCAGCTCGGTCATTCTTTCAGATCCCTCCCTCTTGTAGCTTTCCCATTTGATCTGCTTCTCTGACAACATCTGCTTGAACATCTGCAGGAGGGACAGCGCAGATGCTTAGCTGATACGGAAGGATTAGATGATGAGATGTGTAATTACGGCATTAAACTTGCATCCTACTGATAGGCTGGCTAGCCGTAAGCTATCTCATGGTAAACTAACAAGGCAGCACGTCTAACAAGAACCAGATAGCCAGGTTTTCATTTCTCACTTTTTCTCTAAAATACAAAAGTGCATTTTAAAGTAAAAAACTTTATCCTTCCAGCTGACTTTTCCTGCAACCATTGTGATGTTCTGAGGAAACACTCACCTCTTTAAGTGTGAACTCAAACTGAGCAGTGTCTAGCAGCAGCTGGAACAGGATCTTGGGGTTATATTTGGAGTCGTTCAGCACTTGGTCTTTGATCTGACGAAGTCTCTTGTTGTTTGGGTCATAGGCTGATGAAACAAAACACAAAGGTTAAGGAAAATATATCACTTTTCTAAGAAACTAAGCTTGGAAATGTGGGCTTAATTGGCCTTTTTTTCCTGCATAAACATTTTACATAATGATTGCATGTCTAAATTAGCTTAAGTTACATATTTAAAACTGAACC
The DNA here is from genome assembly GCA_023101725.1 of Atherinomorus stipes. Classification (NCBI taxonomy): domain Eukaryota; kingdom Metazoa; phylum Chordata; class Actinopteri; order Atheriniformes; family Atherinidae; genus Atherinomorus; species Atherinomorus stipes. The sequence goes on along the minus strand of JALJCO010002294.1, from coordinate 276,843 downwards.
ACACAACTAAATCAGTTCTGAATCCTTGTTCAAAAGTGTAGGAGGAAAGATATCATTTCAAAACATCCAAACTCCTCAGCTGTATGTAAGTAAACATTTTGCCTGGTATTCTTACCCGACTCAGCAGAGTGCAGCATCAGCCAGCGGATAGCAACATTACAGTCTCTCAGACAGTTGAGGAGTTTGGGAATGTTGTCCAGGATGATCTCCTCCCTGAGGAAACCTTCCTTCAGCAGCTGCTGCACCTGCGGCCTCAGGCTCTCCATACTGGCTGCATAGCGAGTGGCCTGCACACAGCGATGGTGGTGAAAACACTGGAAGATTCATTCTGAGCTAATAATTGTTCACTATTACACTGTCACCTTGGCTACATGCCACATTGTCAACACAATAGCATCTACCATCTTTTTAATAAACTCATAGATAAAAGTTGTAAAAAGTCTTTCTAAAGTCACAGATTGGATGATCAACTTCATGCTTTGACTTGATACTCTGTACAATCACGACATATGGCTCACTAATTCTACTCAGTCACTTGTCCCTGCATGCATTAACACTGCCATAAATTGACATAAACACTTTTGGCAAGTGGAATTTGAAGACTCAAAACTTTGTGGCTCTGAAGCCAATATATTTATTATACCTGCTCTTTGATATTTGCAGAGTCCAAGGTGTAGTTGAGAGCCGTCTTGGCAGCTTTGTATGGTTCCCAGGCCTCCACCAGGTTCACTGTGATCCCCATGTAGATGCTGATAACCTGCAGACAGTCAACATGAAGACTTTATTACAATATTCCAAATGAAAAACTGGGAGAAAACGTCCCATAGCAAAGATAATAAACTAGGGGTGCAAGCTAATTACCAGGCCAGTAACAGGAAATTATTACATCATTCCCATAAATCTGATATCATGACAATTTGTCCCAATAACACCGTTATAGAGATACTGAAATTGGGGAAAGAAAGCTGCTTCTTCACAGGGGAGATCCCAAACTGCTTCCAAACCACTTTCCCTTCTTATTTTAGACACTAGCTGCCCCCTACAGCTGGAATTTTTAAGATCGGATGTGCAGAAGTTGAAAATCCCAGTTTTTAAGCTTGAAAAGTCTTTTTGGTTTTGTTAATAGTTTTGATGTCATGATTAGGTATGTATGTGTATTATCAGTTATCGGTATCGGCCTTTAGGAGCTGAAATTTAACAGTTATAGGTAAAGGTTTTAAATAAAAAGTTATCATGCATCCCTACAATAAATGCTATAACATATCATACGTACAGGTACTACCCAAAAAATTAGAATATCCTGAAAAAGTTCATGTATTTCTGTAATTCAACTTAAAAGGTGCAATTTACATACTGTTTAGACAAATAATATGTGAATCAATCAAGCTTTCAAGCTTTTATTTGTTTGGATGTTGCTGATTAGGACTTGCAGCTTTAGAAAACCTCAAATTCAAAAACTCAAAAAATTAGAATACTGTGAAAAGCTCCAGTATTGTAGGTTCAGAGTGTCACATTCTAATCAAGTAAGTAATCCAAAACACCTCCATAAGTGCCCCAAACCTTTAAAAAAAGTCCCTGTCTTGGTTTAGAAGAATTCACAATCATGGAGAAGACTGCTGATCTGACAGTTGTGCAGAAAACCATCATTGACTCCCTGCACAAGGTGGGAAAGACACAAAAAGTGACAGCAAAAGAAGCTGGATGTTCTCTGAATGCTGTCTTAAAGCACATTAATGGACAGTTAAGTGGAAGGAAGACGTGTGGAAGGAAACAGTGTACAAGCCGGAGGGCTGAAAGCAGCCTGGAGAAGATGGTCAGGAAAGGGCCATTCATGAAGTGGAGGACTTCATAAGGAATGGACCTGTGAGCTTCACTAAGTCCAGCATAAACGCAGCCGTCTACCAGGACATTTTGGAGCACTTCATGCTTGCTTCAGCAGACCAGCTGTATGAGGATGCAGACTTCATCTTCCAGCAAGACTTGGCACCTGCCCACATTGTCAAAAGTACAAAATCTTGGTTCAACAACCATGCTTGATTGGCCCACAAGCTCACCTGACCTGAACCCCGTCAAAAACATGTGGGGCATTGCCAAGAGAAAGATGGACGGCAAGAGACCAAACAATAAAGAAGAGCTCAAGGCTGTGATGGAAGCATGTTTGTCTTCCATAACACCTGAGATATGCCAGAAGCTGGTTGTATCCATGCCACGCCGGGTTAAGGCAGTCATTCAAGCAAAAGGGGCCCCAACCCAGTACTACAGATGCAAGATTTTACTTTAGGAGGCCTGGCTTTTTTGTATTTAAAGTCCTTTTTAATTGATTTCATGCAATATTCTAATTTTTTGAGTTTTAGAATTTGAGGTTTTCTTAAGCTGCAAGTCCTAATCAGCAACATCCAAACAAATAAAAGCTTGAAATATACTGATTTGCATATTATTTGTCTATACAATAAGTAAATTGCACCTTTTAAGTTGAAGTATATAAATACATGATCTTTTTCACAATATTCTACTTTTTTGGGTAGTGCCTGTATATTGAGCTCTAATGTACTAGAATGAAAAAGCACAGATTATATCTTCAAACAGTTTTACCCAGTTATCTGGGAAGTATTTGTCTACTATCTCCCTCATCTTGGCCTGCTGGGTATGCAGTATGGAGGGGCTGAAGAACAGGCAGACGTAAAGCATGGCTGCCTGGTTAGCCAGCGCTGTGCTTCGATGCTCAGGTAGAGGATATGCAGACACCTGAAGCACACATAGAAAAATGCAGTTTTAGTCAGAGTCTGGAAAGTGGCTAGAAATCAATACCAACACAAGTTACAGTCTCATAAAATCTGCAGAGGCACTCTCTTGTGAAAAAAGGACAAGATCTATTACCAACTTCCATTATATGTCGATAACAAAAGAGGTCTGACTGTTTCTCACTTGGTTGTAAATGTCGTCGGAGCGCAGCCTCCCAACGACCATGCTGATGAAAGTGGAGCTGATGGGAACCCTCTGGAAATAGCTCTCCGGGTAGTTGGCTGGTCGTTTGGCTCCGGGCTGGCTGGAGTAGCCGGTGCTGCGCAGGAGCTTGCAGATGTCATCCAGGTTAGAGTCAGCTGATGAACGGGCAGCACTGAAGCACCACAAAAAATATGACACGTTAAAAAAACTGAAGCAAGCTTAGCCAAGCTGGCTCATTGTTTACCAGGAAGCATTTAACAGTGATTTCTAATGATTTTGCATGACTGCATCCGGTATGTGTTCCCCATAAACACACCTGTATCTATAGTAGGAAACCAGCATCCTCTCTCTGACCTCTCCTTCAATTTTCTGGTCGATAACCAACAACATGACTCCGTACAGGTAGAGCGCCTCACACTGGGTGGAAAGGAAAAAAGGGAAAAAGCAGACTCCATCACTAAATAAGATGTAATTATAAAGAAAAGTAGTGTGTGGTGCACATAAATCTGCACATCAGTGACACAGGTGTCTTCTTTACATGTTAACGCAGCAGCAACAAATTCTTAGAACATTTCAGTTTGCATCCGACGTTAACTAGATGAATAACTTGTGTTTGTGCTACTTACTAGGAGCTGTTTCCCGTCCTCATTTAGAAGCACAGTCTCCAAGGTCTGCTGAATATAAACACCCTCATATAGGTCATCCAAATATCTGGAGAGAGACAATAACACATATTGGTGGGTTCTGTTGTGGTCTGTGGGGCATTAATGCAACAGAGGTGAAGAACATTGCTGTTTCTTATTCTACCAGTGCTCCACAACTGTCACAGTATGTAGAAATGCTGAGCCAAAGCCTTGAATAAACCTTTCTTGTCATACCTGTTAAGATCCATGATATATTTGTGGACGCTCTCAAAAGCCAGATAGAACCTCGACAGGATCTCAATGTTGTTCTCTCTGAACTCTTCATCCAAGTCCTGAAGCTCTGGTTTGGCTTCCAGCTTCCCCTCATAATATTCAGGGCCCTGGTGGGAAGCCAACGTGGTGAATCAGAGCCATACAAATGCAGTAAAACTGTAAAACTGGGAGAATCTTACATAGATATCTCGTATGCTAGTTTGTCCTCAGGAAGAAAGTATAGCAGCCCACCCTTCTTTCAAATCTATTAACTGTTCTACTTTGAGCTAGGGCTGGACAATTATGGATAAAAAAAATAATCACAATTATTTTGATTGATATTTAAATCACGATAATTATACACAATTATTTATTGATTTTAAAATAAGTGTTTATTAAACCACCAAAACTCAACCTCAAATATAACTTTAAAGAACAAAACAAAAAAAAACGAGAAATAAATTAGAAACAAGTAAAGGAATAAAATGATAATATATTAAAACAATCATAGCAATAAAAAATTAATATCCAGTCTATATGCATTAATCATTTTTCTTTGATTACAGTGTTTTTATGATCGTGAGAAGGCAAAAGTGAAATCACTATCAAAATTCGATTAATAGTCCAGCCCTACTTTGAGCACAGTAACCAGAAGACCACATGCAACTCCAAAAGGCTAAATTAAAGAGATTAGGCAAACTTAATGTAATTCATACTTTGAAGTAGCTAAAGTCGCAGATGATGTCTCCATATTTCTGTTGGTCGCTTTTGTCTCTGAGTTTAAAAACTGCAGGGATGAAATCAGAGAGACGCAAGAGTTCTGCAATAATGGCATTTCCCCTGGAAACTATCCGGAGGATGGCCTGGCCGCACAGGTTGTTCTCCGCCAGGAAGTCCACCATGGTGGGAAGAGGGGGAAGAGGAGGATGTACAACAGTTTGATGCTGTCTTTGCTTGGCAAATATTCCAGATCGTACTAGAAATTTAGAAAGAAAAAAAAGTTTTAAAAATCAGTTTATTTTAAATTTGCACATCATTTCAACTCTGCTAAAATCTACCAAATAAGGACACCTACAGACCCACTCTGCAGGTACATTTGTTCTGTCCTAAAATTAAAAACAAACAAACAAAACCTGCTTTCTGAGCTTCCAGGCTTTACTTCTCTCATTACTTTTACACAAAGATCTGGTTGTTGGCGAAGAACCTGAAAACAAATTATTTCTTTCTTCTTTTTTTTTCTTTTCCTTATCAAGAATTACCCATCTTTAAAAAGGAACCATGGCACTGCTCCATTCTGACCAATCAGAGCAGCCCTTGATGGGTCTGCTCTGATTGGTCAAAAGGGAAGAGACAGGAGCAAGGAGAGCCATCATTTAACCATCACTGAATAAAGTTAACCCACTGCAGCAGTAAAGCTAAGACCATCATGGACTCCTTAAGGATTGATATCAATTGCTCCTGAGCTCTTTCTCCATGTGTGTTCAATGACAGAAAGACCAGTTGCTGAATTTGATGTTTCTGAACTCAATGATGAAGAAAAAAAACATTTCAGTCTAGAAAATATCATATTTACATCATAACATCTTCGGCTTTCTTTCATAATCATAAAGGACACACCATAAACGAAGAAACCAGCCGTGTGTCTAGTAATAGTCGTCGTGTTTGATGTATAAATGCCCGAATGTAAGAAGCGTCTTTATTAAGTTATGCATGAGCTGCTGCTACATACAAGCTAACGTTAGCATTTTTCCTGCAAGCTCCTTTCATTTGCCGTAATGACGCAGACGACGCGAGATTGTGTGCAAATTTTACGTCCGACTATTTTTAGGTATGCTTTTACAAGTCTGAATTGATGTTACTATTTAAAAGTCAATATAGGCAATGCAGGTACTTGCCTCTCTGAAGCTCCTCTTCCCTATTTACTTCCTCATGACCGATCACATGACTCTGCTGCAGAGTGCGTTGGGTTCGGTTCGCACAGCTCCCCTCGGACGGGCGGAAACAACCAATAAAAACACGTTAATCTCTATATCAAAAGTTAAAAACAAACATGTATTTTGCTTAGTAAAGAAGCCCTGCTTTAAATTAATCAATTTCAAAATAGCAATAATAATGATTAATCTCCCTTGTTTGATTTTTTTTTTAAAAAGAAAAAAAACGTGGATCTGGTGACTTTAAGCCGGTTTTGTTTCTGCAATATAAAGAAATGCTCAGTGTGTGCATGTTTCTGTAGGTGGCGACAGAGATCCACTAAATCCTAATTTTGTCTTCCTCTCTACTGCTTAGTGTGTAGATACCTGGCTCCACGGGGAAGCAATGATTTACAGAGATCACACCTGGACAGAAATTAAACTCACCCACTGTCTCAGAGATATCAAAGATAATAAAACCGCAGGGAGGAGGATGTAAAAGCCATCTGTCCTTCAACAGAAAAATGTCCTTCTAAAGTGCTCTTTTTTTTTTTCTGCTTATGGGTATCTGAAGTGTCACAAGAAACCGCTGATTATTTGTATGCAGCTGTGGTAATAAGTACAGTAATAATTAACTTTGCATGTGAAAGTTTTTCTCCATCACAGAATGCATCCATCACAGCCATAACCAGCGTGTGGCTGGCAATGGTGAGTCGGCAAAAGCTTTCATGTTGCCTTCAGATTTTGATTGAACTGGAGCTTTATTGCCAATAAGTCTCACACACTGGCAGATGCTTCCTTTAAGCAGTGTGAGCCTGAGGTTAATGACAGCCATATGGTGAGAGCTGTTTGTTTAACCTGTTATCTAACTGTGTGACAGCATAGTTTAATCTCTTTGTTTCCCTTCTGCAGTAGCTTGATCTGCCACAGAAGGTTGCTCAATCTTATTATTCAGCTTTCATGTGGTAAAATGGTTTAAATTCCTGTGAAAACCGCACTAAATCATCTCTATCGTGTTTTACCGGTATGTCTGATATCCTAATGGTTCTCTGATTAAAGTTGGGTTTTTTGCAGGCTATCTTCAACCAACTTTATTCAGTGGTGCAACATCTGGCATCATGATAAACACTTAAGATCCCAAAGAACTTAAAACTTATCTCTAAATGCTTTTCATAATATAAGAGAACAACAAGAGGGGCCTGATGCTCATTTAGATTCATAGCTTACCTTCTTATTGACGTGCCTGTCCACAGACTGCACAATGTGTCACTGCAGCTGCGAGATTTATGACCTATTTACCATCAGACCAAGGTCACTCTCTCTATAGCACCTGGGTCAGCTGTATGGGCTTCCTGGAAGCCTCATGTAAGGTTTACACTAATAAAATCTCACATTGCTCACCTCCCTTATTAACCTTATGGAGCCTTAGGGGGGTGGGGGGGTTCTCTTCTAGTTAGCTGTATCGATCTTTGGGGAATTATAATATAGTGGATAGTAGCAGTTACATGTGCATGCAGGTAAATTTACACATCATTAGTGTAATCTGATATCACAGAGTAATCTCCCGGACCCCTACTGAGTATTTATTTACTCATCAACTGAGGAGAGACTAAATGACCCCTGTGCCCCTCATGTGCTGACAGAGTCCATTTAAGTAGCCAGGCAACCAATGAAAGTTGTATCATTTGTTAGTGATACCACTGAATTGACTGACAAATGATAGTCATAATAAATATGTGACAGTTGATGGTGCAGGCCCTCCTGGCCCATCCTGCCACAAAACGATGCACAGCCTTTGTTTTTATTCATAAAACCTATATGTAGGATTTAAAGATGCTGATTGGACCATTACAGCACCCTGATTCTTGTCTTTTTCAGCCATTCTGTTGTAGATTTACTGCCGTGTTTGGGATCATTGTGCTGTTGTATGACAGCTTCAGCCAAGCTTTAGCTGTCAGACAGATGGCCTCACATTTAACTCTGGAACATTTTGGTTTTCAGAGTAAATTGTGGCTTACCGACTGAAAGGTGTTCAGGTCCTGTGGATGCAAATCAGGCCCAAATCATGAGCCCTCCACCTCCATACTTCACAGTTGGATCAGGTGTTTTTGCTGATCTACAATGTTAGATATATTAGTATGGTATTAGTTAGTTGTAGCAGGGACAATCCATAACAAGACACTGACCAGGACAAAGTTTTAGGTCCTTTTTTTTTTTATTGCACTGTTATGAACTTTAATATTTAACTTGCTAACAGAGGCCTGAGCACTGTGTGGTCTGACCTTGGGGGGACTTACTGGAAAGACTGGCAACTGTCTTGAAAGTTTTCTACCCGTCAATATTCTATTCTCTCTGTAGAATAATGGGCATTTTGATTAGAAATGCCCTCATAACCCCTCAGATCATCTCTGGATTGATGGGCAGCAACAACTGCTTTTCCAAGATAATTGCTAAAATTTTGCCTGGTAAGGATCAGATGATTTTTTAAAGTCATCTTGTCATAAAACTTTAAGAAATACAGGTTGTTTCCATCAGACAAAGTTTTTCGGTGGGGAATGTTTAACTTTTTTACCTTAACATGTTTCAAGCTGGCATCTGCAATCCTCAGAAGGATCATTTGAGTTGCTTATCAGCTGTCAGGATATACAGGAAACAAGACAAAATTCACCTTTTGAAGCTATAACCTAAAACTAAATGCAAATGTTGGTTTTTCCTCCATTTTTTTTGTTATTATTAAACTTTATGCAGAACTTTGAATACAAATTTCAGCTCATTGCTGGATGTTTTATCTCTATTCAACAGCTGTATTTGGGAAATGTTAAAGCCTTGTTTGTCTCCAAAGACTGGTCTAGGTACACGTTGCAAAGAGAAACTGAATATTCAAACACACGCTCATGTGCGTTTGCTTGTCCCCTGAGGCCCTGTGTGCCCTTTATTAGCAGCAGGTTGACTCTATTCAGCTTGTGATTAAACCTTTTCATGGCTGGACCTTTCACACTGTGAACTGTGTGAGGTGATTAAGGGCTCTTCAATTTGTAGTCCGATCCCACCGCTGTTCTCCCTCATTGATCTTTTTCAGGCCTTTGATATGAGGCTTGCTCACAGCAGGCCGCTTTAATGGAATAAGACAGGATGCTACCCTCCATGTCAGCACTGGTCATGAATCAGATCTAAGTAGCTGACATTTAAGGGTGGTAATCAAAAACACGTGTGAAGCCTTTGTTGTCGTATGATTACCAAAATCAATTGCCTGTGCTATAAATGTTCATCTTGTGTATAATCTAGTTGCAATTTTTACAGTCAGACACGACTGCTACCGTTTCTCCCTCTCTTTTCCCTCCTGATATAAGACTGATTCCACTTGACTCCATCGTCAGGTCAGTCTACTTTATATACCTCTTCACCTAAATGAAATGTAAAAAACCCAATACGCACTACATGAGAGGGGGAAAAAAGCAAGGAGATGGGTTTTTTACATTACCAGTTCAAAATGTTAAAACACTTTCCTCACAGATTTACCAGCCTAACAAGTGGTTTTGAGACAAATAGCAAAAGGTTGATTGTGGTAATGCTCTAATATCAGATTCGATCAAGAAACAGATGTCTTTTTATTGCAAGTCATTACCACCGTCACACTTATTAGCATATAAATGGTTTCTAGGCCTGCAGAGACCTAAAAGTTGTTGCACATGTAATTGAACCCGGTCTCTGCTCTGTGATTCAGATGTTTCAGAGACGCGCGCGCATAACTGTGCACCTGAAGTGACAAGCATATTATGTGCACACACACAAAAGCACAAATCCCCTCTCACGATCTTTAAGGGGACTCTTCCTTGACAACAATCCCATGACCCTCACCTTTCCCAACCCTGACTCTAACCTGGATTTTATTCTCAGCCTCTTCTGAAACTTAAAGGTACAGTATGTAAGAATTACTGACATCTAGTGGTAAATATGAAAGAACACATGTTTTCTTTTAAATGACTTCATATTCTAAGCTCTTTTTTTGAATTTATGGTGGCTGTTAGTGGTCAAAATTCTCCCAGACAAAAATATGTTTTAATCTGTGAGTGGATCCAGTGGTCTCAGGTGTAGCTATGACTGTAATATGAGTAACTATTTTTAATGTCTTTTAAGGCATTAGTGATCCCAAACAGTCTCTAACTCCCATTAAACAAAGCTGGTACAGCAGTTTTGAAGTTCAGAGGGTTTTCATTTCACTTACATTGTTTTGTCCATTTAGGGACACCGTAGTAAAAATGGTGGAACAAATATGGCAGCCTCCATATGTGCACCACCCAGCAAGTAGATATAAATGACTCATTCTAAGAAAATAAACATATTTTAGCTATTCTAGTGCAGCGATTGCACATCAATAGAAACAGTTTTGAATTATATATCACATTTTTCTGCCATTGGCCTTTGATTTTTTACATACTGTACCTATATCATATACTTATTCTGTCCCAGCTGTTCCACCCTATCAATATATATCAACAAATGTGCATACATACTGTGTTGTACACACACTTTTGCTTTCATTTTGTTACCAAATACAGTTAAATATGTATAGACTATTAAAATAAACATGGGAGGGAGAAGACGACAAAGGGGAAAAATGGGAAGAGGAATATGACGATATCTGTTACATCTATTATGGTAATTCTCATAGAATAATGATAAGCAACAGCACATTCATTTCCTGCAGACTCTTCCCAGCACAGTTACATGAATAATACATAGACTGTGAAATCTGTATGTTCTTTTATTTTTCTTCTTTAAAATTGAACTAATAAATCCAATATTAAACAGATCTGTAAAGATCTAAGTGCAAATAAGTAATATTTTGTCAGGAATATTGCATGTTAATGCAAAATGTATTAAAGCTATGTCTGCAGATATAACCTCATTCATTTTTCTTGCTGAGAAGCCAGACAGAAATGATGTCTTAACACACAGCAGTTCACAGTGAAGTCTCTTATGATAGCATTTTGCCAGGACCACATTTCTGTGACAAATCCACATGAATTTTGTACAGCGCAGAAATGTTGAAAATCCTGGAAACTGGAGGTGACTTTTAAATCTATTGAAAGTTATATTTTGGCAGATTAAAGAAATCGATAATATCAAACATGTTGGAAATGATTCGCTATGATAAATGATTTATCTGGATGTCAGTCCATCATTTCATCGAGGCTTCATTTATTCAACAACTATTTAAAGGATGAAGAGTTTTGAGGTGATTCTTGGTGTTTATGGGGAGAAAAAAAAATGCACATTTAATTTGGCATCTTTTTTAAATGAGACTAACCGGGGAGGTTTTGTCCAGCCCCAACCACACATTTCCATCAGGTTGAGTCCTGAAATGAAGGCAGTTGCACTTTTTCTGATATTATGATAGCGAGAGAAGCAACCAGTTTCATTTAGTGTGGTGGAGGGTGGAGAATGGGGCAGAAAAGAGAATCCCATAATATTCATGTGCACACTGGAAACCTTTTGGTTTTTTATTAAACCTGCTGGAGTAACAAAGTTCCTAACGTTGTGCCTATAGTTCAGTTTAGTTTTGATTTGGCCTCTTTCCTTCATGTTTCGTTTTTACATTTTCTTTCTCTCTTGTTAGATTGTTTTCACCTGTCTTATTAGTCTCTATTTATGACCTTCGCCTTCAACTGTCAGCTGTTAGTGAGTTAGTTTATCTTTGTCTGCTTTAGCTTTCAGTCTCTTCAGTTTTTTGCTGCCTATTTTGAATTATTTGCATTTTCTGCTTCTCTTGTTACATTTTCTTGCTTCTTTTATGAGAGAAATGCATCTGTCCTGTATCAGGCCTAACTTAAATAGTTTCTTTATTTTGAAGGACATCAGTTTCAGATTCTGTGCTGAGAAATAACAGGCATTTTGTGTATTTGTTAGAACAAAAACACTATTTTGTGCCTGTCAAACTTCTTTCTTTCTTTCTTTCTTTCTTGTGTTTCTGATTTCTTGTGGTTCTTAAGTCTTTCTTAAATCTTTCTTAAAAAATCTTTCTTCCTTTCTTTCTTTCTTTCTTTCTATTCTACTTTTCAAATTATTTTATATTGGTTGTGAATTCTTGTGGTTTTAAGTTTTCTGAAATGTTTGGAAAAAAATCATCCATCCGATTGATTAAGTGCTTTATTTTATTCGATTAACTTTTCATATTATATTATATTATATTATATTGTATTGGAATGACTAATAGGTCTGAGCTAAAGTGACCAAACAAACAAAAGAAAACAAACAAAAAAACATTTTCAAAATGGTCTGGTAGAACAGGATCAGAGTTAGTAAAAAGCATACCTGTAGATGAAAAGCCAATAAAAAACCAAAAGCAAAAAACTCTGCGCAACCTTCTTTAGCCTGGCAAACTATTGCTTTAGACCACTTCAAAACATTACAGTATTGTGACTCCTTGGAAGCCAAATATAAAGAAATGATGGGTGGATCAAGACTTTTGCACTTTAACACAGCTACAGTATATGAAATGCAGTTAGTTCTGCATCACAATTCAAGAGACATGGCTCCATTGTGACCAATTCTTATTAACCTTAAGTTGACCTTCAGGTCACTTACTGTGTAAAGAAAGTGTCCAGCATGGACTTACAATCTCCAATAACTCCGCAAAATTAAGTAAGTATTAAGTAAGCATTAACTGTCTAAAAAAAAAAGATAGTCTAAGCATCAGAATGGGTCTCCCCTGAATGTTTTCAAAAACACATTTCAGTGAGCTATTTTTAAATAAACAGGAAGATCTCCAGGAAAACCACCACCCCTCTGATCCAAAAACACCCCTGTGGGCACCTTTTATAAGTGTTCATGCAATTTTCTGTTGTATTACAGAATATAATCAAACCCTTGTATCCTCTCAAGGGGAAGGAGGCAGACGTGCAGTAGATTTAGGCATCCACTTAAATCATTGAGGCAAACTGTATCCTTGCCCTCTCTCCTTTAAGACACACATTAGTCACATGAAACCTTTATTTCACCATTCATGTTGATGGGCTCAGATGTGATTTGTACATTTCAGCATCAAGACAGACGGATGAAGCTCTGCACCAAAGCAGTCTCTCGGAGTCAGAAGGGGGGCCTTAAATTATCCCGTCCAAGGCTGTGCTCTAATAAAAGACGGACACCCACATGCAGATAGAAATTACAGCACCACATGTGTGTGTAGCCGCATGCCTACATCTGCATAGCCTCTACATGCCTCAAACAGATATTTCCAGTCAGTGCAGAGATGGAATTTTCATAACAAATTTGGAAATGTGTTAACGCTTATTGACAATCGGCAAATTAATGACCTCAAAATGTACTCGGAAGGAAATAATAAATCTCCATTTGGCCGTTTAGTTGCTTGGCAAGCTGACTCGCAGCCTGGCTGGGAAAACTATGCTGACCTGGGTGCATCCAAATTAGATACTGGCATGATTGCATGTATTACACAGTGGGAGTGCTGCTCTGGCTCAGTCACCCTGCTGCTCCAAATCTGGCCAGTGTTCATCTCAGCTAACACAATGCAACAGCAGGGGAACAGCATCTCTGTAGTCTCATTAAACTGCACATGTTGGTTACACAAAGGCAAATTCACATACGTAGATTTATGCATTTTTCTCCCTCTAATTTATGTTGACTTTTCCTCTTGTTGGTTCTAAAGTAAAGCCTAGTAGAAAAGGAAAAGTCATTTTGAAACTGTCAAGGCAGGAATGGTCACAATTCCATATGGCTAGACTAATTAAACGAGCTGAAATGAAATTGAGCCAATTTATAACGAGGACACAGCTGATTTTCTGAACTATGAGCAGAGGAACATCAGTTTATTCACATCAGTCACCAGCGAGGGCTCCTGCTTTCAGTTTAAGGGATGAAAAAGGGGGAGAGATGGAAAGGATGCCAAAGAGTAGAACAAGGGGGGATGGAGAGAGCAGGAGAGGGGGAAAAAAAACTGTTGTAGGGAGATTGACACAGACGTGGGACAAACAAAGAAAAGGGAGGAGGGGGAGAGAAAGTGAGAAGGGTGGTCATCAGATCCCGCTCTGTCTTTGATCAGTGGTCCATAAGGCATTGAGACAGCACAGGGAGCTGGTCCACAGCTCCTGAGGAACGCAGCTTCGCATTCCTTCTTGCTGTTTCTGGAAAATCACTTGTAGTCTTTCAGAGCATGGCAGCTGTGAAAACACATCATGGCTTACTTCTGAAAAGACCTGGCAAATGTGCTGCAGTGCCATCAGACTGCTGGCTCAAGTCATACCAGGAAAAAACTCTTCTGTTCTGTCCCAATGTTTTCTAATAATGTCAACTAATGTCAGACCTGCTTCCATTTAGGATAAAATAGTGGATATAACTCCTAGGAGAGGAATCGGTGCTCAGCTCCTCTTAAAGTCCCTGATCAATGGTTAAATGGTCTCTGTTGAATAAATGGTAATTACTATCTTTTTTTAAACCTAAACAAATAACTAATAACCAGCTAACACTTGAACTATGAGATACACAAATCTGCACGCTAACTTTCCACGACTATCTGGGTTCAACTCTATGGAGGATAACGGGTGTGTTGGAAGCCCCGCCCGTCTCGGATGTGACGGCACCCAATGGTAACGCACCGTGCGCCGCGGTGAACGTCACATCATTAGCAGCGGTGGCGCTGGTGGGACGGCCCGGCCGTGCTGCTTGGCTTGTTTCTCTATGACTCTCTTGTTTGTGTTTTTAAGCCACCACTTCAGCACTTTACATGACTGGAGAATTTCATTCTAATCTACTGGTTTCGAGAGACAAGAGACGGACAAGTTGTGGACGTGTCGAGACATTGTTTTTTAGAGGGAACTGTTCGGCTGCCTCTACTTCCAACCAGCCTCTTTCAAACGAGCGCTTAGCTAACAAGCTAACTGGAGATGTTTTCAGAAACCAGCTAATTAGCTAGCTCGCTCGCTAGCTAGCTGAATCGTCGGTTCAAAATGATTGTGTAGCTTTAACAGTTGTAATGATACATTTGCCTTTTGACGCTGTAAATGAAATTACCTAGACGGGATCTTGTAGTTTTAAAGCTCCGTTGCTCGTTTGCTTCATTATCTCCAGTGGGGACTGTATGGTAGGGACAATAGTTGACTGTCCAGGCAACAAGTCTGGCGCACACTGCTGCTAAAATATGTACTCTTAAGTGTAATTAGTTACTCATCGGTTTTGCCATATAAAAGTTAATGATCTGTTTTTAAATGACCCTTTTTGGCTAAGCAAAGGTGGAAGAGAAGCCAAAGAGAAGTAGGGTGCGACACGAGATGCCCAGGTTTGAGTATCACTTTAGGAAACGCTGTTTTTGATTAATCACTACCACAACTGACGAGGAGACGAAGTAGATGAACATTAAAAAATCGCCCACATGCTTTGGATCAGTTCCCGGACTTGTGAAAGGCATCTGAAGCAGAAGGAGGGAGACGCGAGCGCACAACCCTTGCAGCCCGGGGGAAGATGGCGGAACGTTCCCACAGGAGGTGGTGAGACCAAAACTTCGGGACTTCTTGGATTCATCGCCAGACACCTGATCTCTGATCGTTGGACACATGCAGGCCAAAAAACGATACTTAATTCTGTTCTCCGCCGGCACCTGTCTCATTCTGCTGTTTTGTTTTGGGGGGATACAAGTCCCGCTGTCCAGACGGGGTCCCAATCGACGCGATGACCGCAGCCTCACCGGTTATCACCCCGGGGCGCGGTGGCGTCGCTTGCCGGGTTACTTGCAACCTTTCAGCACCTGGGAGAAGGAGCATAGCGATGATCTCATTGAACACATATCTCCTAGACAGAAGAGGGACACTAACTCAGGCCTTTACACTGGAAAACGCTGCAGAATGGAATCCTGTTTTGACTTCTCGCTGTGTGAGAGGAATGGATTTAAAGTTTATGTGTACCCACTGCAGAAGGGAGAAAAGCTCTCAGAGAGTTATCAGAACATCTTGTCCTCTATTGAAGGGTCCAGGTTTTATACACCAGATCCAGGACAGGCATGTCTGTTCGTCTTAAGTTTGGACACTCTGGATCGGGACCAGCTTTCACCTCAATATGTGCACAACTTGAAAGCAAAAATCCAGAGCCTTCCTCTTTGGAACGAAGGCAGAAACCACATCATCTTCAATTTATACTCTGGCACTTGGCCAGATTACACAGAAGATCTGGGCTTTGACATTGGCTTTGCCATGTTAGCCAAGGCCAGCATCAGCACAGAAAACTTTAGGCCCAAGTTTGACGTTTCTATCCCCCCTTTTTTCTAAAGACCACTCCAGGACAGGAGGGGAAAGGGGTTATTTGAAAAATAACACAATCCCCCCTTACAGGAAGTACATGCTGGTTTTTAAGGGGAAGAGGTACCTGACTGGAATAGGTTCGGACACCAGGAATGCTTTATATCACGTGCATAACTCGGAGGATGTGGTCCTCCTTACCACTTGTAAGCATGGAAAGGACTGGCAGAAGCACAAGGACGCACGGTGTGATAAAGACAATGCAGAATATGACAAGTGAGTACTTAACTACTTTGCAGTATGAGTTTTTCTGCTCTTTTTGTTGCAGCATTGGTCACACAATCCACTGTCTAGTTCTGATATCTCTCAATGTGGTGCATTTAGACCCTCATCCAGCGCCTTAGACTGAATTTCTCTATTTCTTGTTGGTTTTAATTGCTGTTTGAGGAATTCCTCATTAAAGATACAAGCCTTGGATGTCAGAAAGAGAGCATTTTTAAAAAAGATTTACAAGATGTTTGTTTTTTTTTGTTTTTAATGTGGTATTTTTATTTAATCAGGGAGGATGGTGTGTATG
The DNA here is from genome assembly GCA_023101725.1 of Atherinomorus stipes. Taxonomy (NCBI): domain Eukaryota; kingdom Metazoa; phylum Chordata; class Actinopteri; order Atheriniformes; family Atherinidae; genus Atherinomorus; species Atherinomorus stipes. The sequence continues at coordinate 260,267 of JALJCO010002294.1, read as the reverse complement.
CTATTTAAATGTGACCCATAGGAACCTTTGCATTAAATAGGAAATTTCAGTCAATATTTCTATCTCCTTACATGGCCTGCTGTGCAGCAGTGGATAAACCTGCTTCTCTCTTCTCTTGTATTTGACATCTCTACATTTCTACTTGCCATATTTGTCCTAATATCCCGACAGAAGTTTTTAGAAATAACTACTTTATGAGCATCAGCGGTACTTTATCTCTCTATCCCTCAACAAGGTAGCACTGCACACATTTGTGGCCAAGGTTGCTCTGTGATCATCATCCAGTCCCATGGCTAAGCCACACTGTTTTCTGAACTCAAATCTGATGAGTTAACTGGCGCCACCTCTTCCAGTTTTGGACAGTGGGATTCATTTTGCACCCCCCTCACCCCCCAAACTGTGCTGTGTTGTTACTGGGGATGGTATGGTGCTGGGTGTTGGACTGTGGCTCTTAGGAGTGGATTAGTTCGGACAAAGCACTGGTGCCAGTAAGGGGAAGCAACTCTGACTCCTGTTTGCTCAGTCATTTCCCAGACAAGCTCAACTACATCAGCCAGGAATGCCCTGGACCCAACCCGTGTCCTGCGTGACCCCTGCGTTGTTAAGGGTTAGCTGTGATTTGACCCCCTTTTCAACTGCTTGCCATGTTGCTGTTTGTTTGAGTGACGAGCCTTTATAGCTGGGGGTGGGGGTGTCCTATGAAAACCCAAGTAAGACGTTTTCAAGTGAGAATGAATGTTTTCTTCCTGCACTTTAACTTATAATTTGCTTACATTATGATTTCCTTTTACGATGGATAAATTTGCAGATGGATTGTCTACTGTAGATCCTAACAACACTCACATGTTTGATGACTGACTTTTTAGAAAAATATCCATGTGGTACTCATGAGCTTCAATTATTTAGCAAATTACATTTTCTGTAATACTCTTAAGACGTGAAATCTCTGTCAAGTCTGCCAACTCACTGCTGCTATGTCCAGTTGGAGTCAACGATTTTACATAGAGATGGGTGGCATTACAAAATGATTCCCTTTGGCATTAAGTAGCATTTGGGGGAGAAACAATCTAAATATTCAGCTTTTAAAAGCTAAAACATCTTCAGGGCTTCTCATTTGGTACATCATGAGTAAACCATGTTGCCGTCAGTCTGCAGGTTTCTGTTTGACCTCAAGTCCACTGCAGATTTTCTGTAGCATTATCAAAAAGAATTCACTGATCTGAGTCTCATCTTGTTCTCGTGCTGGCAGATTTGCAACATTAAAATGTAAAGTTCCAGAGTTGGATATGAAGAAGCATGCATTACCTTATGAGCAGTAAATGTGCTCTGCTGGACAGAAATTGGGCCATCTTGCATTCGGGCTGGGTGATAATTAGATGGTGACATTGATTGATAGACGTGTCTGCGATAGAAAAAAAGGGATGGATTAAAATTTTGATAGGAAAAAGTAGTTTCCATTCCTTTTTCATTGCAATCTATCATGTAGCTTAATGCAGTCGTTACTTCCTCCCAGCCAATCACAAACGCAGACCCAGGCACACTCTGTTACCACGTCCTGCCCCTTTCAAACCACAACAGAGAGCATATGTTTATGCATGTGTTGTGCCATATGTGGTTGTAGCAGCTTCTGAAAACAAATATGTACATTGTGAAGTGAGCAAACTTAACATAGGACGGCAGCTGCCTGGCTGCATGACCGACTGGGTCCTGCTATTCAGGTGCAGCCTGCAGTCTCCACTTCTCCATCCTCTGTAACCACCACCCAAGCCTTTTGGCAGGAAACATTCATACACTGGCTTGGCTGAACATCTGCCTCCATGGACACTAAACTGCCGTGTTATAGGCTATCAGCACAAAGCTGACTGTGTCACTATGGTGTTCCTGTTAACCACCATGGACTCAACAAAGGACAAAAATCTTTTGCTAGTTGTAACATTAGGCCATCTCTCATCATATTAACCTCCCAGTTCAATGTTGTAGCAGGGTTACCAGTTTAGAGACTATTCAATGTAAATGCATGCAGATTTTACTGGACCGGAGGAGCTTGGCAGAAATTGATAGACTGCAGAAGTAAACTGAAAATGTCTGTGAAACTTGTTGATAACAGCTGTATAACAAACCCACAGATGCAAATAACGCACTTTAGGGCTGGGTACCACCACAAATTTCCTGGATTGATTCGATTCACAGAAGCCTGATTTGATTCAATTTCGATTAAATTAAATTTCGATTCATTTACAGATGTTTTTGTAACAACACAATTTTTTTCCCCCGAATATTAAAGACTTTCTCAGGTAACTATTTGTATAAAACACTGAGTCTGTTTATATGACCACTAAAATCAGATGTCTGGGAGCGATCAGAAAATTGTAATGATCTGATGTATCTAGATTGTCTACATTTACCAATCAGTTTGTCCTGCAGGTTCACAGCCACAAATGCTGTGATTAAAAAGCAGAATTTAAAACTTTAACATCCTGATGAAGACAGTTTCATTCATAATTTTTGTTTAAGTTCAGATCTCAGATAAGGTGTTGACATTAATAAAACTCATAAATAATATTGAATCATTTTTTCGAGGGTAGTATGACTCAGAAATTCTTACCATGAATCTTGATCAGCTGTGCACGTTCCCGTGATAAGCATGATGTTTTTGGCGTAATATTAGTGTAGGAGAAATACTCCAGCTGCAGTACAGCACTGTTGAAGAAAGAAGCAACAGCTGATGCAGATAACGCCGTAACAGCGCAGTGTTTAAAGCATGCACACACCACAGCCATAATTACAAAAAACTACCAGATTCTGGTGCCAAATAACACTGCAGCTTTGAAATCAACGAATGCCTTTTTAGATATCACACCCAGAATACAAATAAGCACAAATAAGCACATATGAGCATAAATAGCTAAAAACAATTTTAATGAAAAACAATCCATCCCTGCACTGCCTCACTCAAGCAAAAATGGCTTTGCGCACCAGCCAAAGAGAAGAGTCTGGTCAAAGGTTACGTGCATAATCAGATCCATATTTTGGCAAATTGATTTATAAAATATAGAGAGTTTTAAAGTGTATAACTAGCCTGCAAACAAAATTGAATTACAATCCCAGGTGTAGCTGGAGCACACCCTGGTGCCACCAAAGTCAGAGGCTTTTATTTGGCCTGTAAAATCTGCTTGAGAACAAAAGATGTCTCGATCTCCCAGGTTTTTATCCCCCTTTATTGAGGTAGCAGAGTCATTTGATTTCCTGAGGAACGGCCGATACAGAGTCACGCATCCGATACATCTATACTAAAATGAAAATTTAAGAGAAAAAGACAGTGGTTCCCCTACAGCAGTGGCCTGCGCATCACTAAAATAAGTGACTGCTTACAGCCCAATATGATTCTAAAGGAATCCTATCAGCTCGAAAGTATTTGCCAAGTGGGGAATCAGGAGGTGCCATATTTACCAGTTGTATTTTTTTGATTTATTTATTCTTATTTTACTGTATTATGACACCGCCTCTCAGGCGATCAGATTACATTCTTCCAGGCCATATGATCTAAAGACAGGGCAGATTTAGCTTACATCTATATACCAAACTAATGTGAAATTAATGAATAAGTAAACATTTATGCATTTTCATGTATTGAAATTACAAAGGAAACTGTGTTACTTTCTCTATTTCTCTAAAATCAGTGTCTGAAACACATTGATTATTTTTGAGACAGCAAATAAAACCAGACACTAGATTTCGTAAATGAAGAAACTCTGAAACAATCAGATATGTTGTGGCCTAAAGCAGGCATGTGGGTTTTGTGTTTGTAAGGGATAGCAAAAATATCATTAAGTGGCAAAGCAAAGTATTAAGGCAGCTCACATTTGAGCTTTGTGTGTCACTGGGCTCCGCGGGTCACGTCAACCAGCAGCCCCTGTCAAACCCGCAGCTGCTGAACGCGCTGCACAACTAAGGTTAAACCAGACACATTGTCGCGTGAATGATTTGCTAAAGATGAACCACGTGTTACAAGGAGGGATAGTTGGCTGGTGTTGTTTGCTTTGATTAAAGTCTGACACATGATTGTTGTTGTTTTACAGTGACTCTTCAGGTTATTTTGATGCCAAAACACTTTTCTCTGTAGTTCGGTGGTTCATTGTAGTGAACAGGCTGCTTAGCCTGCTGGGTGTCGCTAAAGAAGAACAAAATATTGTCATTAAACTCACTGATGCCGCCCTGGTGATGCTGTAAACAGCACTGAGCTGCGTGGCAGGACGGGGCGGTTCACATGAGGCAGATATCCAAACCAACCGCTGGTCACTAAAGAACCGAAACTGAGTAGGAAACAACTTTTTGACAGAGGAAAAGAGGAGCAGCCCGCATTTTCTTTTGGTATTTTCCAGTATCAGTAAAGGCAGAACATTTAACCGATCCCTTGGATCGGGAAGTAACAGCCGATTCCGATACGAGTCTGAAATCACGTGATCGGGCTGCCGATCCCCGATCACGTGATCGGATTGGGACATCTCTTAAAGATCAAACACTGAAAAATGCAAATGATAAGTTTTCAAGTTTTCTGTGAAGGTTATTTTGCGATTGTGACTGAGTTGTAGTGTCCTGTCACACAGCCCTGTGGGTCAGACAGTACAGTCTGCGATCTAACTGGGTGGAAGTAATTGTTTCTGTGCCTGGCTGTGGTCCTTTGTGCAACAAATCCCTCTTATCCTCTCCCACTGACAACAAGGAAGTTATGACTGACTGAAAGCAGCCTCTCACAATAATTACCATGTAAAGACTATGTCATTTTGGTGTAATAGTCGAGACGTAACACTACAGATGTTGTGACAGGAATGTTTTCCTTTTAATGCAAGTGCTTCACATATTATGTGTGACCAGTACATTCGGAGTTCATGTAGTGCTGTACACTTTTCCTCCTGGTAACAAATTGTGGTTATGGTTAATGATGTTAGCTGATTTTATTCTATCTTGAATGATTGCTTGCATGTGCACCAAGTTATTGTTTATTTTCATTGGCCACTTCATCATGTTATTTCAAGTGCCTTTCAAATTAAGCACAGTTTAGTGTTAAAAGATTTAAAATGCCAAGTCATATTTCAAGTATTTGTCTCTTTGGAAGAAAGAAAGATCCCTGTTTTGCTTGTTTATATGATGCATTCCGCCTGACTTACAGCCAGAGGCTAGTCAACTTTCAGCTTTCCTCTTCTTCATGTTGTTCTTTATATATCTGCACTCAGCCACAGTGGACAAGCTTGTAATGCAGAAGAAAAGATGCAGCAGGACGCAGGTCAGATGCAGTTTTAACCTCAAACTAAAAGCCCTCTCACAGCTTGCTTCCAATTAAGAGGCCCTGCCAAGCGCAAGAGTGTGAGTGCAGTAGAGTAAGAGGTTGGGGGTAGTCACCGAAAAATGGGAAACAAACTGCAAGGAAGCTGGGGGTAGAAATAGGAGCACAAAGGGGACAAACGATGGGAATCTTGGCAGGTAAAGGATGGATAGAGGCAGAAAGGAGGAAAACATAGGACAGCTATCCAGCAGTAAGAGCTGATTGCAGGAGCTGGCTGGCTGCTGACGTTGGTCTGCTAGGTGTATTTATAGACTTGCAGGATTTTAATCCTCAGTATTGGCCAAAGCCCCTGGCTGAGGGCTGCTAGCCAACTTGATGCAGGCTTTACAGAGCTTGGGGGAAAATGATAATCGTTGGGGGAGGATGGTCGATCTGAGTTCCTGCACATGAAATATCTGCTTTAGGGATGTAACGATTACCGGTAAAATGGTTAATCGTGATAAAATTCTTAACGATTAGTAATACCGTTTCAAATTTTAATTATCGTTAAGACCGTGACTGATTACCGCACTTTGAAAAAGTCCCAGTGAGGCTGCTCATTGGCTGAAAAGCAGTTGTAGTCGCAGTTTGCAATGTTTAACTTATGAAAACATGGCGGAAGGCAACAAAGGCGCCCACCTGGACAGTTCTCTTGAGATTTTTTCTCCTTTAAAAGGACAAAGTAGACATTTAGACCCATTTTAGATATTTTTAAAGATGCTGGGGTATTTTTATAATACCGTGATAAAAATGATAACCGTGATCATTTTGTCACAATAACCTGATATTAAATTTTCATTTCGTTACATCCCTAATCTCTTATTTATTTCTTAATCATATCTGCAACTCAAACATGTTGGATCAATCCACATGCATAGGGGTGAGTGATATAGAAAAAAAGCATTGATTTTAAAAAAATTATGTAGAATATCAATAATTATTGATAGCAATTAGGGCTGCACAATATATAGAAAATTTACCTTCATCACGATATTGGCCTGTACGATGTACACATCGCAAAGACGGCCTAAACGGCGATATCTAGAAGCATTTATGTTTACATATTTTAAGGAAGTGACGTGATATTCCAGTCACAATTCATGCGCTCTATGTCAACGGCCAATCAATGAGCTTTTATTGTCTGAAATGCGCCCCCATCCCTCCCCCTCCTCCTCCTCGGCTTGTTTGGTAGGAGCACGTGGAATAAGGGGCATGGTGGCAGGAGGCTGCGGGGAAAGTGGAGAGAATGTAGATGCGGAAGAACTTAAATTTGAGCTACTTCGGTTACAAGAAAGACGATGTGCTACAAACGCAGGTCTGGTCGTGCGGCAGAACCCTTCATGCATTTCCTCACTGAAGACTTCCAACTGTAAACTTGGTGTTTTGAGACCGTGTACTTCCCAGACTCGCTCGCCAGTGAAAACCAGCTCTTGGATTACAACAATTGGTAGCCAGCTGAGATTTGCATGAAGAGCAACAGGTCTGCATCACCATGACAACGGGGCCAACATTGTGAAAGCCCCAGCCTCAACAGCTGGGTCAGACTCCAGTGTTTCAGCCACAGGCAGCATCTTGCCATTGGTAAGTCTTTCTACCCCCTTTCAGACCTGCGCTGGAAAGCGGAAATAGTGGGACTTTATCTTTATAACGCTTGCATTCAGACAAACGTTCAGGGCTTTTACCTCAGAGATGTAGCGGACATGTACTGGCTGGTCTCCATGTCATCAGAGCGGAAATGTCGTGGCTCGTTGTTTTGGCTGAACTCGTGAGAAAATGTTTCAGAGTTGAAGGGAGAGCATGGCTGTGTTGGCTTATCTGACACATTTTCTGATGTCGGCGTGACCGGGGCGCAATAAGTCTACAAGGAAGCGACATGTTTGAAAAGACGAGTCTGGTTAAAGAACAGATGGACTTTACTGCACATGTACTGCAACGCAAGTCTGAAAGTGGCTAATGAGTGGATTATTTGACGAAATCAGTTAATTTGATCTACTTTTGAAAAGGGAGACTAAAAATAGAGAAGCAGAAAGAGGAAAGGTTGCAGTGGAAAAGCACGGGGAATACATTTTTAAAGTGACAGTGAAGCTTAGAGTGAAAAAAAGATACATTAACAAATACTTTATTTATTGTGAAATATATATCTTCATTGTGAGTCTCAACACTGTTATCGCCTATTGCAAGTTTTTTCCATTATTGTGCAGCCCTAATAAGTATAAAAAGTTAAAAATATAATCTAGACCTTGCCTGGGTGTAGTTGGCTTAAATGGTAAAACAAGTTCTTGGGTTCCTTTAAATTAGGGACCGACCGCCGATATTTGCGTTTTTAGCTAGTATTGGCATCGGCCGATACGTCTGGTGGGTTGGCCGATACGCGCCCTTCGGCATAATTTACAGACAGGCATCTATCCAGGCAGCAGTTGCTGGAAATGCTGCCGTCTCCTCTTCTCTCCTCCACTAACAGCAGCTCTGGCCTACCGAAACTTTCCTATTAAAAGTTGTAAAATTAGTTTTAATCGTCCTTCATCATTCAGCCAAAGCCGCAACCAGCTGATCGACAACAGTGAAAAGCGCCGCCTGACTTTACACAATCAAATAAAAATTATTTTAGGATGTAAAAGCTCAAATGTGTTCCAAACCGTCTTCTTTTATCCATCAGCTGATGGATCAAAAGTGTCGGACTTCCCGCCGCGGTGAAGACGAGCGCGAAGCAAACTGAAAACTAAAAATCTGTATTTACAGGAGGCGATCGCCGTCAGATTCGCATAAATAAGCTCCAGAACAGAAGCAGGAGGAAAGTTCCTGCTGCTTCTTCAGACCTGAAGCTGACCATCAGTTCTCCTGATGAAGAGAATCAGAGGCGAAAACACCTGATCCAGCGCTCTGGTTACTCGCCCACAGAAAACGCAAAACTCTCTTCTTTGCGTTTTTGGGGGAAAAAAAAAAAAAAAGAGGGAGAGAGATCCCCTTTATGCAGCAGCGGGTGAACCTGTCTCCATGCAGGAAAACGTAAACGTGCAGAAACGGAGGCATGTCGGGTCTCCAGTGGGCAGGAAAACTTTTCATCCACAAATCCAGATGTGAAACATCCCGATAAAAGCAGAAAAACAACAGAAGCGCACCTGTCCGCTTGTACGGAGGAACTGATTATGGCACTTATAATCTCTGCGTCCTCCCCAGCGTCAAAAATGTTCTACACAACCAGACCCGCCGGGTCTGACAGTGCACGTGTAGGATGACAAGAGATGTCCAGACTCCAGACTCACGTGCGCCGTCAGAAAATGTCACACTGTGAAAAAGGTCGTTGTCAAAGATTTGCGTTTTTACCCTCAAAGCTCTGTTACTGTGTTGGAGGCCAGAAAGCAGCAGGACTTCGAATCCCTCAGCATTGTAGAGTAATAATCAGCCCTGATGTTGATGTAGAAGTTTTTCACCTCAAGTAAAACTGAGAATGAGATCAAAATGAAATCAAATCAATTAAAAAACAAACAAACTGATATTCGTTTAGATTTATCTTCCAGCTTGATAACACTTCAATATACACATGAATACATGATACATTATAAATGTTTTTATTTTTTTTTTTTTTTTTTTTTTATTTAATGAAAAGTGGTACGGTAACCTGTTCACTGAATTTTCCAGTTGTAGAAATCGTAATAACACTAGATAGATGATGATGGATAGATGGATGGATAGATAGATAGATAGATAGATAGATAGATAGATAACAAATATTTAGCCCAGACATAATATCATCACTACAGATTTGGACTGCAGGTAAAGTCAGGAACATTTTGGACTTTTATTTTAATAATCTGCTGCTCAGAAAGTCAAAATACTTTGATTTGAAAAATTATAAGAAAATCCTGCTGCTGTTACTATACAGGGCCGAACTGGTAATGCAAACGGCCCCAAATATCGGCAGGTTGTATCGGCTGAGGCTGATGAGATAAATATCGGTATCGGCCCCAAAAAAACTGTATCGGTCGATCTCTACTTCAAATAACACCAGTAATAGCATAATTGTTTTTGTAACTGACGATAGATATTCTGGTAAGCCTTGAAAACTGTTAAGATTTCCATAAATAAGGAGAAGAAAGTGGGTGTTTTTTTTTTCTTCTTTCTGTCGATCAATATATATTATTGAATTATCTTTGTAAAATATGAATGAATGCAGCAAATTGAAGCCATTTATTTTATTTATGCAGTCTTTGCAGCCGCAAATTAAAATGGGTATATTAATGTGATATGTTCAAAACATCACTCATGTGATTTTTGAACAATAAAAAAAAAAGTTTCAGTGTGCTGTCAATTTAATTTGATATCAATTAACACTTAAATTGTTGGCATGACTTGATAAGATATGATTAACTGAGTGTTCATCTTCCTGTACTCTTTCTGAGACTGTAAACCGGTCAACTTCCACAGGAGATAAAACCTGACAATCTGCTGTGTTGAGATGAGCATGAGATGAGAATGCTTTGATTCAGGACAAGTTTTATCTTTTCTGCTATTCTGCTGTAACCCGTCTTTAGGTTTTATGATGGAAAATAGAGCAAGAAATGTGTCTGTATGAAAGCTTCATATCTTTTATTCTTGTAAATGTTTTGGTTCATTATTGTGCATCCATAGCTTAGATAAATGTTTATCTGACAGGCTGTTCTTATTATGACCAAATAGCCTTTTTTTCCTGAAAAACAAAAAAACTTTATTTAAAATTTGCCTTTTTTCAGTCACATTGTTCATAGTTTTCTCTTTTTAAACGGGGATTCATTTCATTTTATTATAATGTCCCTCAACTTAGCCTTAACAGTGTAACTCGCCTAACAAGATGGAGACCGTGTACTTCTTCCCACATACTGTGTATATTTTCTTATTGTAAGTGATCGTAAGTGATGGCTCTTCCAGGAAAATGGACATCTGAGTAGCCAGGATGTCTAATGGAAGCCATTGTTTTCCAAATAACATTTTTGAAAGCTCAGACTTTTAAAGGGACTAGAGGCAGGAATTACGAAACAATAAACAAGCATGCCCAGTTTTTTAAATACTTATGGATGATGCAGTGTTTAAAACCAAAAAGAACTAGCCCACCCACGTCTCTCTCCTTTGCCTTGAACAGGCTGTGTGCTACATAAAGTGCTGCAATTTGGTGGCTGAATTTCCCGCGCTGCTCTGCGGATGTGACGTCAAATGACGCATCCATGAAAACTGTCGGGGATGCATCCGCATCCCCGACAGTTTTCATACAGGAAGAAGATGGTTGCGTTATATTCAAACACTGTAAGCGATAGTTATGGATTTTTCTGCCGTCAGCAAACGATCCAGATCAACTGAAGACACTTGAAAGTGTAACTACGAAGAAAAAAGCATAGTAAACAACATCATAGCTTCAGTTTGTGCACGCTCCCATGACGGCTTGGCTCGTGGCGGCAGTTACCTGAAGCGCAAGTCGCGGCAGTCGCGAGTTTAATTTCTTAATCTTGCCTCTAGTCCCTGTGACATGTACATGGGATCTGGTCTAATTAGTTTCAGCTTGTTGTAAAACACTCAAGGCCAAGCAGACATTCACAGAAGCCATCAGCTTCTGTCTTGTTGCTGTGTGCTGTGCAATTTGTAAAGTTTTCATCTACTTTTTGGGTCATTGACTTGATGTGACTCATTTTAAACTAAGAAGAGTCAGAATCTGGTCAAATATGTGATAACTTGTTTGACAAGTCTCTTGTACTTCAGTATGTACTTAAAGGATTGTAATAGTTTCCTCCCTTTTCTATTTTGTTCTCCTTTTGATTCTGATTCAGATATGCACTATCTGCCTGAATGGGTTTTAGTTTCACTCTTACACACTCTAGGGAGACTGGTGGTTTAGGACGAGGGCAGTGCCATTTGTTTGCCATGCTCCCCCTCTATCTTGACTCTTTTCCTGACAGGGTGATGTATGGCTTGTCCTTGGCAGCCATGTGCAGGTGATGTATTCCACTTGGAATGCTGGGAGAGTGAAAAAGGAAAAAGGATGTCCACATGCCAGGCACCAAGGGTGATCGACTGAGCCAATAGTGTAGCTGAAAGATGGTAGTGCTGCCAAAACCACTTGAATCTGACAGGGTAAATGGAAATGGGATGCAACAATCTCTTGATAGAGATGAGCTGGGTGTACGTGTGTGGGAGGGCAATAGGCAATAACAGACAATAACATTTAAGGGAGGTCTGCTAAAGCACCAACAACTATTATGAACCACCTAAAATGCACTTTTACTTGTGTCAACATTTGAAAAATGCCTTTAGTAGTGCAGAGTAAGAGCTAAAAAAAAAAAATGACTGCAGATTTACCATTAATATTTCATAGATTCCTCTAGCCTCGTCATCTGAAGTGCTGCTTGTTGAGAGTAAGATCAAACTTAATGGAACTGACTCATCACTGAGCTAGGTGGTGGTTGCCTGACCCATTCGATACACACAGTCCTTCCACACTTGGATAAGTTGCTTGCTTGACATAGCAGTGGGTTTCTCAGTTAACCCTCATGTACAGTGAAGCATGTTGCAAGCACTACATGGAGAAATGAGGACTGCTCTGAAATCCAATGCCAGTCAAATTCTTTGGAATTTTAATCCTTCAGTTTCTGAAGAATGATTGTCTCTGACTAACTTGGTTCAGAAAAAGTAGTTTGTTATATGAATTGTTTTGTGAACTATGTTCTTGTATATTCTTAGAAATGCATTGATTATCATTTGTGAGACCATTTTGTCTTGTAAATGGACAAAAAAAAAAAAACAAAAACAGCAAGGCTTTGACTCGGCATTTGTTTGAATTGTCAGATAAAATTAACATACAAATTTGGGGAGTGGATTAGAGTATTTGCAAATGTCTAAACACCTGTTTTCTCTTTTAAATTAATTAATGGTTTAATATCTCAATTCAAATTTTGAAATGAAAAATCTGGCTATGAATTAAAGTCTGTTGAAAAAAGACATTATCACTGTACGGAAATGGCATACAGGAGAGGAGGTGGCTCAGGAGGAGTCCAAGTTGATTCACTGGAGTGCATGATTTGATCAGACAGTTGATTCCCTCTGAGGCAGCAAAAGAGGTAGTAACACAGACTAGGGCTGGGCGATATGGACCAAATATCATATCACGATATATTTATTTTAGATGGCGATATACGATATGTAACGGTATTTTTACCCTAATTTGTCTGAAAGTTTCATTTCATATCAACCATACCATATCTATATTTAAAAACGCGGTATTGATCTATTTTATCAATGAAATCTCGCGAGATATCGTTTTGTTACAAAATCTCATAAGATTTCACAAAATACTGAGAGATTTCATCGTTCTGTTATAAAATCTTGTGCTATTTCGTGAAATCTCATGAGATTGTGTAACAAAACGCTGATATCTCGCAAGATTTCATTAGTAAAATAGATCGATACCGCGTTTATAAATATAGATATGGTATCAGCATATGAAAATATTGCGATATTTGTGTCTCAATATTTTTTCCCGCCCTTATTACATAATCAGGTGACCCCTTTGTAGTCAGTCAAGGTGCAGCCGGGTCAATGCGAGAAAATAAAGCAAAAAAAATTTGCACAACTAATATCGCGATATATAACGGTATGTGTATATATCATATCTCTCTCATGTAAATATCATATCGCGATATCATATCGGTATATCGCACAGCCCTAACACAGACTAAACAGGCTTGTCCCAATGTGCGCCTAAACACATCAAGCCAGCATCAGAGAACCTGCCACTCCTACGGTTTGATCTACGATTGCCACCCTGATGGCTAGTCAACACTGACCTCACAGTAACTGGCACTCGAAGAACTCAGACAGTTGTGAACTTCCTCATTTTGTAACCTGGTGTGTGTTGAGAGAGTGGCTTGTTTGAAAAGCAGGAAGAGATGCAGGGAAGTGTGAGAGATTTGTATGACACATTTGCTTTGTTGACATCACAATTTGCTTGTGCAATGAACAAAGCTGCGAATAGACTTGCACCTTAACCAGCTATGTTGCCACCACTCAGTTGTGCAACACTGGGTTAGGGAAGGCACACAATGAGCCCATCTGCATTGACACAAAAATCTGATCATTACTTGTTTTGTTTTTAAGTTGCCAGATAATTCAAGTGGTCAAGTAGACAGCACAATCTGATATCCTGCCATTATTTCATTTTGAAAAATTGGATTAACTTACCAAGATTTCTACCCAATACACAGATGTACTTGTCAATGAAGACCTGTATATGATTTAGTCTTTTTACATCCGTGCACAAACATCTGTCTTTTTAATGGATCCATTAAAAAGATTAAGGCAATGCCGTCACAACATCAGTGGAACACGAACAGGAAGTCAGCCTTAAAGTAAAGAGCTCACAGGGAGACTATTTTGCTGGCTTATTAGTCCACATTAGCAGCTAAGACTAGGGCTGCGTTTGCAGCCATGCTCAACAACAATGACCAGATGTTTTGAAAAAGACAGGAAGTTGCATCACTATGCATGTATGTAATATGAAATAGATCTGTTATTGGAGAGGAAAACGTAGACAAGTTCATAATATATATAAACTTAGTAAAAATATATGTGTGTGTGTGTGTATGTATATATATATATATATATATTTATATATATTTATATTATTTCATAAGGACATATTATTACAATTATCTGATTGCTCCCAGTTATTGTATTTTGATGATCATGTAAGCGAGCTCGCTGATCTAAGGCTGAGGTGTTTGTTTAGCTAAGGATTAGGAGTATTTTTCCTTCACTGATAAGGTTTTATCAATATGAAAAAAAGGCTAAAACTTCAGAAGAAATCTGGTAAAACCTTGAAATAGCTTTTGTGATGTCACAGCCAGGCAGGGTTTGCTCTTTCCTGCTGTTTAAACTAATTAGCTGCCTGCAGTAGCAGCAGGCTGTGGTAGCCATGGAATTAATTAACAGATAATAAAACTTTGTTCTGGGCAAGTGTGTCTGAAGATGTAAAAGAATTCATCAGCCTCTAAAAGTACTGCTATGCAGAGTGGATTTCTCAAAGTTATAAATTCACACAAGAACACACAACTTTTCACCGTACATCATTTGCACTATCCCCAACCCATATGCCATGCATTTGTTTTGCAAGCTGTGAATTCCAACACTTGAGCTTGTACGCTAAATTTGGCTGTTTTCTCTGTGTGATATGTCACTGTGCTCGTGTAGAAGTGTAGAATTGTGGTGTCCTCCTTTGCAGTTATCATATTGGTTTGTATGTTTAGTATTTTCCAAGATTTGTTGGCAATTCCTGCTTTCATTCAGAAAACAAAACCCTTAAGTACAAATCTACAAGTGCTTAACACTTTTTTTTCACTGCCATATCAAGTACCTGGAGAAAATTGTTAACTCAATACAGGGAGCTTGCTTTAAGAATTGTTGATATATTTAGTAGTTTGGGTTTAGTAAGTAGTTTGTCACAATGTCACTTATGACTGTCTATGCAATGAAGTGCCACTTTACTGAAAATGAGACAATGTAACTTGATGTTAAAACAAGAAAATAACAACAGTTCTCTATTTTTTGTTTTAAAGAACATTTCCAGTATTTTTTCCAAGTGCCACGAATTTCAGCTAGTTCATGCAATTTTGTGTATCGTTTAGAAAAATTGCAGTGTTTTTCTCTACCCATCACCTTTTCTTCAGCCACTCTATAATTTCTCCTCCTGCTACTGAGGCAGTGGGTCTTCCCTCTCCTCTGTGGTCTCATAATTGTGCGGTAATCATCTTTTCCCACTTGAGAGTTAAAGGAGTGTGTTTACACTTCATTTTTGGCTGCTTGACTTGACTAGACACTAATTTGCACTCAGTAGTGAAACGAAGCTACTTTACTGATTATTTCTCAGTGCATTCTCAAAGTATGTGAGGCTCATTGTCACCAGCTTGTTGAATAAACTTCTATTTTCTTCATTCATTCATTTTCTGTACCGCTTTGTCCAGTTCAGGGTTGTGGGGATTGTGGCAACCTATCCCAGCCATTATCAGGCAAGAGGCAGGATACACCCTGGACAGGTTGCCACAGAGAGACAGACAACCACGCACACTCACATTTACTCCTAGGGACAATTTACAGTGACCAATTAACCTAAAATGCATGTCTTTGGACGGTGGAAGGAATCCGGAGTACCCGTAGAGAACCCATGCATACACATGGAGAGCATGCAAACTCCTCTCAGGAAGGCCACTGTTGGAATTGTTCAAACCCCTCCCCAGCCGGGACCTGAACTAGCGACCTTCTTACCGTTACCGTGCAGCCTGCCTCTTCTGTATTTTCTGTCTTTTTGATATTTATGAAGGGAAGGCTCAACAAAATTACAATATTTATCTATCCATCCATTTTGGTTATAGTACGTTTTTAGATCATTTGTTCATTTTAAGTGGCAAAACAAGCAGGATTAGCAGGAACTTGCGCATTATTACTCTATATTAAAGATGACAAATTGCTACCTGCCAGTCCATTCTAAAGTCTCAATTTAAGTTGCACACCATGACCTTTTTTAACATAATTTTTTCCCATTTCATCCAGTTTTTTGAGATTGCAAATAGGTCAGAGGCACCTCAGAGCTTGACAGGCCGTCAACAGCCACCATAGCATACATGTGAGATTTGCAGACACGTACCAGACTCCAACCAAATGTGTAGTTATTTTCCAGGGTTTTTTTAACAGTTGATTTGTTTGGCATAATGATTACTTGCCCTCTTGCAGTGGCGCATATCAATCTCTGTGACCTGATCACCAGTGGCTTCTGGCATGGTCTGCTTTTGTGGGGAATATCTATGAAATTATCACTTTTTGAGGGATGAGCAGGCTCAGCCTTGCCCCCACTGTTGCTCTTGTCATGGTGCCCATATTGGATCAGCTCTGAGGTCTAATGGTCTTGACACAAATTTGGCATCAAGAACCAGTGACAAAAAAGCAGCTCTTGAACACACCACTGTAAAGCAATGTCCAGCTGCTAAACATGTATGACATACAAAGTGTCTTATTTTCACCCCAGTTTTGCTTAGGATGTTTGTGTATAGATTGAGAATATGACAAGTAGTTTGCTCTGTTTTCACTTTTACTATCCATCTCATGCACTCATTTGCTACACTGAACTGCGAATCTGTGTGATCTCTCATTGGCAGGCCTGGTACAGATTAAATCCGTTATAACGGCTAAAAAAAAATAAATACTGAACAGAGGCAGATGGGGCCGACAGTTCTGATGGTGCAGAACACACCCTAACTAAACAAACAAACAAAAAATAACAAGACAACAGACATCCATCATTTTCCAACAGCTGACTATCAGCTTGGTGTTTCATGGCCTTTAAACACGGCCTAGTTTGAATCTGGCTCCCAACCAGGCAACCCAGTGACTCTTTGACAGAGTACAGACTGCATACAGCACTTAAATTCAAATTCATATATGAGTGTGTGTGTGTGTGTGTGTATATATATATATATATATATATGATCTACCACCTAGTATGCTTTGAAATAAAAATAAATTCCTGTGCACATGATCCATGGTCCATGGTTAAGCTGTGGAACCGCTCAGAAATTGTCTAAATTCACACCCGTACACAAACACAAATGTCTTCAAATCAGACTCATTCCAGGCATATCGTTGCCAGGCTTTATCTAAATCCTTCTCCCGGCATAATGGATATTGGATCAGATCAGACGTAGCCCACAAGTCCATTTGATGTTGCATTGATTTCAGACTCTGCTGATAACATTCCATATTCTGATCTAAGATACCTCCTCCCCAGCATGGCTGTTGTCATGGTTGCTTCAAAAAGGAGGAGGCAGTCTGTGACTTGAAAGGGATTTTTTAGATTGATGCCCCAGAGAATTTTAAAACAACTGATTAGAAGCTACTGGCAGATATATTTTAGTATTCACATGCTTGCACAGATGCACAAAATCCTGCCAGATAACTGCTCCCCTGCACCCCATCCACCACTCCTGGATTTCTAATATTTCCATCTGTTTTCTCCTTTTTTTTTTTTCACTTATTCTTTCTATAGTCTTTGTTTTTCTCCTCTTTTTCCCCATCTTTCTTGTCACCGCTCTCCTTTTTTGTTTATGTTCCATCTTCCTCTTTCCTTTCTTAGTTCTCTTCCATTTATCACTCTATAATTTCCTGTTTCTTCCTGTCTGTGTGTCATTCAATCCTCCTCCTTTTCACTATCTACCTTTTGCATTTCTCTATCTCTTCCTGCATCCATCCACCCTGGTTGCCTTGAACAGAGACATTCCTGACCTGTATTTATCTCTTTTTCTGAACAGATTCTCGGCTCTGTGTCCTAAACAAGACAAGCTATTTGACAGCATTTGAATCGCTTCAGATGGAAGTTTTCCCATCTGCTTTGAAAACTGCAGTGGTGAGGCTCCTTCTGAAGAAGTAATTTAGATCCAAATATCCTTGATAATCACCAACCTGAATCCAACTTACTATTTCCAAGTAAAATTATTGAAAAAGTTGTTTTTGGTCTGTTACAAAAGTTTTTAAACAAACGTGATATTTTTGAGAAATATCAATTTGGATTAAGGCCAAAGCACGGTATCGAAACAGCCCTTTCAAAGATTGTTAATGACCCCTGGATCTGAGTTATACATTTGATACATGTAGAGATCCCAGATTTTATTAGGCAGACTCAGAAGTCTGGTGGGCCTCTCAGGTAATGTTCTTTAATGATTTTACACCTTCTATAAGAATGTATTCATGTACAAGAACCCATCAAATCAAGTATGGGGTTCCCAAAGGTTCAAGTTTAGGCCCATTACTTTATCTGTACATGTTGCCACTTGGGGATGTCATCAGGTGGTACCAAATTGATTTTCACAGTTATTCTGCATATTTATCCCCTTGTCTCCTGATGAGGAGTTACAACTTTTCCATCAAAATAATAATTAAAAAGAATAATCCACCCACATAATGTCTAGAAGGGTGCAGAATAAAAGTATTAGTTTTACCCCAATTTTTTTTTATAGCACATATATAATTTATCAATTTTGAGGGGTCTAAAAAGTAAATATTTAGATCTGAGTGCTATACTGGTGTCAATGTTCTTCGCTGTTAGCATTAGCTCCGGAGTTTCTAGTTCATTATGTGTAGAAATGGCATCTTCCTTGACTTACAGTTCTCAAATTCAAACGGACAAAACAAGTAGGATACGGGTGAAGGTAGCAAATGGGCTCAAAAAAGTTATTTGACTCCTTTAAGCTCAGAAACTGCACATATTCATCTCCTCACCAACACATTTGGTTCCCATCTTCCAGAGATGTGTGTCATTTGATCCGTGTGTTTGCCAGTGTCTGACCCAAAATAGCTGGTGGCCTTCTAAGATGAAGAAAAGTGATGAATAGATTGTGGTCTATGCCATTCTTCATTTTCATTAGAGCAAATTCATATTGGCAAAGGGATCACTCTGATCATTGTTTTAATAGTAATGCCATTTAAATATCTGATCTGACATCTTTATGTTGCCTGACTATAAAGTCAGCCCTGTCCTCCCACCGCCACAGGCTGCTCTATTACAGTAGCAACAGTCATTTCATTATCTAAAAGAGTCCCGTGTTGCTGTTATGGTGTCCAGAGAGCACTTCAAAGCACCTTAGTCATCAGACTTCTCATTCTGATGGATGCCTGATTAGCAATCTCAAAATCCTCCTGCTAAAACCCTGGGGGTTTCAGTGAAGTTTAACAGTTTTTTTAAACTCACATTTGAAAGAATCATCTTGATTTGGCCAGTCTGCATTGAGCTCACTTACACATTCACAAAAGATGTGCATGACTCCATTTTGAGTAGCAATGTTTGCACAGATGAAAGGTTTTTGCTTTTTGGTCGTCCTGTTGAAAGGGAGCTTAAAATGGATGAAAGCTGGGAATGGGCACAAAGAGAAACGTGATAAGACTTGAATCATAGTAATCAGGAGAATTAACCTGAGGTCATGTAACGTGGTGGAGCTGTAGACCCCCTCTGTGTGTCTGTAATGTTTTTAAAAAGCTCTCTTGCTACTCATTAACCAAGGGGAGATGAGTAAGCCCAAGGTGCCTTGAGGAAATGAGTAAAGGCTTTGTTTTTGAAAAAGCCATTTTGGTGCTAATATTGTCTTTGCTCTGTTGACTCACCGTAAAGCTCATAATTGTTAAATCTCATTATGCAGCTATGTCATTTCATACGCAATTGAAAGATGTCCCCGTTTCTATTAAATTGTACATCCAGTTCACTTTTCAAGGCTCCCATAAATTGAGAAATTACTACTGCACCAAGTTGCCTTTGCTTTTGCAGTGATCCTCTGTTTATTTAGACAACCCTGTTCTCATTACACATAATCATCTGCTGTTGTGTCATATACTGTTCATAAGCTCTAATTCTTAAGGGAAACTTTGCCACTTTTCAGTGGTATTTTTTCAAATGAATGAGTACATTCACATACAACACAACAGGTTTAATTCAGTCAGAAATGGATAAGTAGAGAAATTTGTTTCCCTCCATTTTTTCCTTTTGTTATGTCCTTAAATCTGCTTGAGGTGCTGTTAACCAGGACTAATGCTTCAACAAAATTTCTCATCTATCATAGCTGCAGGTGAAACAGTCAAGATTAAGTACCCCATTAAGACAAAATAGTGCAGTGAATCTCATTCATGAGAGTCTTGGTCATTAAGATGTAATGTCTCACCCTGAAGCCACTAACTATTTTCAGACATAACATTAAGTACATGAGTGTCACACACTCCAGTTATTCTGGCCAGAAATGTGTAGGCATGATAATCGAAAACCGGTTCCTCGGGGCCATCGATAAGAAATGGATCAATTTCCCGGAATCGAACCCCGTTTTGAGACCCGGTTCCCGTTATCGATGCCTTGACGTGATTTCCGCAATTTCTGTCGGCGAATTCCCAAAGGCAAGATGGAGCGGAAGAAGCGGTGGAGGGCATGGCTTCACTTCTCAAAAAAAGATGAAGAAAAGGCTGTATGCAACCACTGTGATGCTGTGCTCTCCTGTAAGGAGGCAATACAACCAACATGTTAAAACATTTAGATGCAGTTCACAACCTCAATGTGCGAGACGCCTGTCGTGTCTTCGAGACGTGGAAACAAGGCGAGCGACAGTCAAAACGTCCCCCTTCAGCTTCCAGCAGTGTCACAGCTCGTACAGGATCAGGCGACATGCTTTCATTTTCAGGTTGGTTAGTTACTTAATAGCTATTGTTTGCCGAATGACTTCCATAGCATTTTCCATCAGGTACAGCAGGTAGCTCTATTTAACTTGGCTAACGAGCTTGCTCCGTAGTTATCTACGGTACTCCATTAACGTAAGCCTTTTTATTTGTGTCGGATAACGTAGCGTTGTACACCACTCCAGATTGTGTTGGTCTGTCTAGAAGCAGTAGCTAACGTTATTGATGTAAGTTAACGTTGGTGCTTAAAGATCAAAATGAAGTAAGAACGATGCTGTTTCAGATGAGGACAGCAGCAGCAGAGTGACAAAGGCAGTGGCAACAGAGCTGGGTCTGCGCCTAACCCTTTCTCCATAACAAAGTTCAGCGCTGAGCGCAGCAAAATGAGTGAGGATGAGACAAACATCATCAGGCTCGCCTCCTAACGCGAATGCTGCTAAATTCTTCTCCCTTTCAGTTTGGTCAACACAGACAACTACAAGTAGGTTACTTAGCATTTTTCTGACATAAATGTCACTATCAGGCTTTCCCTGAACTTAAGGTAAGTTATTTGGATTGAATGCTAACAATCTCCTCAAAATTATTCCTTTCCATAGAAAAGGCTAGCAATCAAACAAAAAAAAAAACAGAGAAAAACAATAGCTCTGTGGAAAAACAAAACTGCCAGGCACAATAAACACCTCTCCTGTGAAATTTGGACCCTAGAATACCTGTCAACAGCGCGTATAAATCTTCTCCTGAACATTAGAGAAAACACCTGATTGCAATGATTGTCTCAGAATGTTGCTCAGCAAAATTTTAGCTTCAGAGCCCCATCATGCTTGTTTGCTTTTTTTTTTTGTTTTATCCCCCCCCCCTCGCAGGATGCATTCAAGGAGCACACTTGATCCAGAGATAATTTTTTAAAAAAATTTTATTTTTTTTTAATTTTTTAAGTTCCGCGGTGCTCTTCGCGGCATGGTGGAAACACGCGGCCGGCGGGGCGGTACCACATATTTTTTTGTTTTTTTTTTTTTCCCCCTTTTTTTTTTTTTTTTATTTTTATATAAATCATTAATAAAAGTAATCTTTTGTTACAATCTTTTCTTTTTTTTTTTTTATAAAAAATTTAATTAAAAAAATCTATAAAATCAATCATAACTCACAATGAATGGGTTTGCCGCCGTCCTCTTGCGCTTGCCGCGTTCTATCTGAAAGGGCCTTAAGATTCAGCAAATGTTGCTTTGGATTGGCGCCATTTTCCGGCAAGCGCAACGAAACCAATGACGTAATGTTTACACATCCTTCGGTGATCATTTGACTTAGAACTGGACGATATTGCCTTTTAATAATATCCCGATATTTTTATGGCATGCATGCCACAATACACGATATACATCTCAATATTTTACCTTAGCCTTGAATTAATGCTTTGATGAATATAATCACATCAGAAAGATGAGTCTGCGTCTATGTTTAAACATTACTGTTCATACTGCATTAATATATGCTGATTTTAAACATTCATGTCAAAAGGGTGAAATTATAACTAAACTGATCAAAACTGTATTTATTGAACAGTTAAAGCAGTGGCATAAACATCATGTAATTTTAACACTGGCAACGCTTTTGCGACATACTTTGCATATGACAGTCATTTGGTCAGCAGCAGCTCTCCGGTATTCAAATCAAATATGGCAAATATGGTCATTTTTTATATGACCATATTTGCCTTAATGCAACCTCAATATCTCAAGTATATTCGATATATCTCCCAGCCCTAATTTGACAGATTTCTGATACACTGCCTGCTTAACAGGCAACTTTTTGTAATGTCTATCCTGAGTGCAATAATTTGATTAATAAGGCTAATAATAAAGAAAAAGTGACAATGCATTTAGCATGTTTACTTTTATTTGAAGTTTATGTGTGTAAAAGTTTAAGCCTGTCATTATTTGTTGCATCTGTTTTCTTCAGTGTGTACAGTTGAGTCAGCAAACAAAGCAAGCAGTCTAATGTACAAGGACCTGGCAGCATCTTGAATTATCCAAGCTGTTTATTTGATAAAAGACTGTGTGTATGTTTAACATTCTTATCCTGGCCATCTCTGGCTGCCCAGCACTAGGATACACAGTGTACAGTTGTCAGCTGCTTTCCCTCCTTTCTTTCTCATCCGTTGACTCTCACTTTGACTAGATGCCTTCTAGGCTGAAATTCCTCTCGCTTGAAATCATTGTCCCGGCAACAGTTGAGTGCTGATCAATGTGGCTCAACTGTGAGACTAAAAAGGAACCAATTCACACATTTCCGTTTACTTTAACCTCACATAAAGAAAAATAAATTTAGCAGCATCTCATAAAATTCTTTTACTAGAATGCTCCAGCTGACAACAGATTTTTAAAAATTCGTTTTATTTTTATTTGTCCTTTATTTTTCCTGGTAAAATGTCTAGAGGACCAGTTCTTATTTGCAACTACAACATATAAACATACCAAACATGTTAAAAGCACATAACCTTTTAAAAACAAGCATGTAAGTCACTGAACACAAAAATGGCAAGAGTAAGGAGAAAATGTATTTTAGTAGTATAAGAAGGGAAGAAATGTCTGTATGAGTGTATAAAAAAGAGTGTGTACGCATGCAAGTGTGATCTGGAATGATTAACAAGAGCAATGATCAGTAATAATCAGTAACGGTGTTAACTTGAAAGTAAAGAGAGATAAAGCTGTGAGTTTGAGATGGTGCTCTGCAAAACTTTCAGTAAATAGTTGAATCACAGTTACATTGTAAAGAAGCTGCAGTTTGGCAAAACTCACAGGGACATAAGAGAAGCGATTTTGCCAGGCAGGTGTGCTTTATAAACTACATCTTGTCCAGTATGTTTTAAATGGGACTTGCACCATTTTAACATTTCTAATTAGCTGAGTATTCTCATGGTTTTATTTCCTTTTTTTTTTTTTTTTTTTATTTTAGTTACTCAAATTTGATTTTCTCAATAGTTAAAAGAATGTTTTACAGGTAGAGTCCAGAGTCCCCCCACTGTTTCTCTTTGTAAACAACACAATTTAAACTGAGCGCCCCTCCTCTCGGGCTAGTGGCCACCTTGTTCTTCAGCCTTTTCAGCTTCAAGCATCTTCTTCAGGGCTTAGAAGCGGGTAAAAACCAAACCAATATTAACCCTGGTTTTCCAACGTGCACTATCTAAAGCTCTGACCGCAGAGTCGGCTGTGTCTTTATCTTCGCTGCATCTGCCGTTTTCCTGTTATTTTTTTTTTTTTTCTTCAAGAGTTCGAGTGACTGGCGTCTGCTCCAATCATGAGCTTATTCCCACACAGTGTCATGCCCTTAGCTCTGTCATTGGCTGGCGATATATACAGAAATCTCCACCCAGAAACGTCCCAACCACACCGAAACAAACGGTGAAGGCGAATTACAGACAGGGATAGAGGGAGTTGCATTCAAACTCACCACTGCACGAGAGTAGAGGCCCAAAGGTGCGGATTGATACAGATTTCACTTGCAGAAGTCTAACATTTATTTTTAGGGGGGAAACTCCGGACTCTACCTTTAATCTTAGATTTGTTTTGCAGCAATAGCTGCTTGTCTGTGAACACATCATTCTGATAGTTTATCCAATTTTCATCAGATGAGAAGACATTGAGTTGCAGTGATCTTTTAAGCTTGAGATTGCATGTAGAGAGAAAACTGATGACAACGGACTGATTTTACATTAGAAAAGGTTGGTTTCTGATTGTTTCACAGCTGTTAAGTTCTGTGGCACAAATTAAAACACCCACTACCTTTAGAAATTAGTAACGTTAAGGTTTTTTTTCATGAATGCAGCTGAAGCTGCTGCTTCATTTAATAAAACTGTTGATGGTGAAGGACAGAGGAATGATGCTGACAAAACGACTTAATGTAAACAATAAAATGTTTGTCACATTACTGTTGACACAACATTTAATTTTAGACATAAAAGCCCACTTATATCAGCTGGAGAGAGATAGCAGAAGGGGAGCTGCAGTGGTGAAGCAGTTTGAGGGAAGGAATGTATGAGAGGAAACACCAATCATGACAAAAAGAAGCATTGAATCAGGATAATAAATCAGTCCTCTCTGATAGGTCTGATGCCATATACCTCTGAATCATAAAACCATACAACCTGTTTCCATGTTGTACTACATTACAAGATCTAAACATATATATTTGTCTGATTTTAAGTTGAATTTAAAAGGGAAACTAAGAGTTGAGATGATAGAAATGCTGTGCAATTGTTACCTGAGGAGCAGCATCAACTGAGAAGTAGGCTTATATTCTCATAGTTAGAGATGACATGAAGCAGTCTTTTCAACAGACTCAGTGAGATGAGATGATACTTCATCTTAATTCCATCCTCTCTTGCTTGTGACGGTGTTAATTTTGCTCTCTTGCAAACAAATATTTCTTATGTGTCTCTTTCAGCTCATGATAAAGTGAGCCACACATTTCCTTTCCACACCATCCATTCTTGTTGCTAGGAGACTGGTTGATCTTTCCTGACCTGGCTCACTTCTTGTTATTCTTTTCTCTTTCAGTTCTATGCTGTTTGTTTCTTGCTTTACAAATGACATTTACAATCCCAGCCGGCCAATCCGTCTCATTACTGCAGATAAGACGGATCAATCATTAAACATTTAGACTATTTTAGCACAAGGTAACTAATCTCTCTGCTTGTACTATAGATAGGCATGCAGCATCTAAATTAGATCTTGGTCATGTGTGTACTTAATTGGTCACAATTTAAGTTAATTAGCAGTACTTCATAAACAGTTGCTATGTACGACTGTAGTGGTGAAGTTATGTTTTCCAAGTTTCTTAGATATAACTCTTGTTGTATGAGCAGTTATGTGTGTGTACTCCTCTGTATTGTATCCAGTATGTGCAGCTTAAGTTGCAGCCTTATTACTTTATACTTACCACGTTGAATTATTTCCAGTCAGCACACATGTGAAAACAGTCTCTTCATAGCACTGAAAGGCTGAAGCTCTTTGGTTTGATTTCTATCAAACCCACAAAAGACATGTTTGTTTTCTCGTCATCTCCACATGAATCTGTCACTCACAGGCATGCACACACAAAGCTGTCATATATAAAAGACTGCCATATATAAAAGATGGCTTTTTCTAACCCAGAGCAACAGGATGGTCAGGAAATGTCAACAGTGCGGTTGCTATGAATGAACAGTTGGTTGAGGTTTAATCCACAGTGGATATGGCTCCCACATACATTCTTCAGGCTGAAGCATTGCATGCAGCTCCACAGCAGGCAACACCTTTTTACTGTTGTATCTATCCACTAACTTACATTTCTTTAAAGGTTTGAACCTCAAGATAATTAATGTAATATATTTTACAAATGCCAGTGAGTTAATGCAACATTGTTTTCTTTGTAGCAAAATTAAAGTTATGCCACTGTTGCTGTAATGGTAGCTTCTAAAAAATAAGAGTAAAAAAAAAAATTCTGAACACTGGAGTCAACCAGCATTCTAGCTTTCTAAATGGGATGATCAGAAAGTGGCAGAAAACATTAACATAAGCTTATTACACTGACTTTGTGATTACCCTCTGATGACCACCCTGGTGTGGAGAGAATGATGTGCTCACTAGCAACCATCTGGGTGTTGAAGTGCTGAAAATATGGGGCAAGGCAGGATTTGTCTCATGCAGAGTTAATTGCTGGCATCTGATACGGCTATAAAATGCCGGATAGAGACTCATCACTGACATTTCCACTGTTTTTCTCACTTACAACAACACATCTTTCAACACCAAAATGTATTGCACTGAGAATGAGAAAGGAAAGATTAAATGGAAAATTCATGCCAAAGCAGTGTCTGGTTCAAGTGGAGGATGATTATGAACTTTTATCATCAACATCTAGACAGATATATATTCTGGGAGTTCTCCTCCCCACAGGCAACCATCTGGGGGAGTGGAGAAGAATGCAGGGAGAGACAACATCTGGTCTTCTGAGTTTGCAGTGACATGAAATATGATTGATTTGGGTTTTACACCCTGGCTGGACTCAGATTTGGACGTCAACTTGTATTTTTATAGGTGTGCAAGTGTTATTTATGTGACTTGGCTTGATGATTGGGTTGTCACACTTAATTATTGTCTACCTTGCCTGAGATGGAGTCAAACTGATGAATCAACCTTCTTTCATGGTCACACAGATCAGAGCAACATCTGTAACACTCCATTATGTGGTGTCTGCATTGTAATATGTACAGTTTATAATATTCTTTTCCCATAATCAACATAAAGCTTAGCATTTTATTGCTTTTAGTTGCTGTTAATCTGACCCAAAATCGCAATGGGGGTAGTTGATTGTAAATGGCATGGGTAGTCTGAAGGAGGATTATCCAGATATTTGATCATCATGAAAGGTGATTGATGTTGCACTTATTATTCTCCGTTGTGTTTTCTATGAGAGTCACTGCATTACTTTCACATTTTTGCATCCTTTGGTCATAATTAGGCAATTTTAACTTCATAGCAATATCTGTGCTGTTTTTATTTTGGTGCCAAACAAAATTGTGCTTTTAGAGAAAAAAAAATTAAAAACAGTTAAGATGATGAGCGGTTTTGTTTGTTGAACCACACTGAGAGCAGTGATTTGGATTATCTCAGTTACTTTTACTTGAAGAGCCATATGGCAGGCTTCCCTGCCTTTGTTTCAACACAAAATAACTTGCTGATTCTTTATCTGAGCTGTGTGAAAGTTAGGACTGGGTGGTTACCCCCTGACTTCTCAGTCAGCCAGTTGGTACAATGGATGCAGTGGGTTTTATTTTAATATTGATAGGCATACTGTAAATACATTTGTATGCATAAACTGCAAAGGGGACTCTGGAAGTGGCTCTAGGAACATCCAGTATAGTCACACTTGTTTATCTTTAAGTAATAACGCATTTTGTCCTGCAGTTATGACCATGGCTTCTTTTACACAGCACAAATTCACATCAGTTTGTCTACAAATGGCACAAAGATTTAATTGTCAACTTTTCCTTCTTTATAAAACAAAATGAAATAAAAAACAAGAACAACCTAATATGACACTTTCCTCCTCTCCCTGTCCTGCTTACATATAATCTCGGTTGAGGAATTCCAAGCAGCTTCTTAATCAAAGCAAGTGTTGAGTGAGGTTTGGATTGGATGGGGGGGAAAGTGAGGGATGTACAGGGGAAAGAGCAAAAAGGCTTGAGCATGGAGGAAGAGGGAAGTCAAGATCAAAGATCAGAGTTCTCCTGAAATCTCTAGTTTATTCCAAATATTCCCATTTTAATAAGAGGTGGTCTTTGGGGCATAGTCTTATCTCACAAGCCATCATACTGACTGAATGCTAATATTAGTATTCAGTCAGATCCCCATTCTGCTGCTATGATGCTGGAACGAACATGTATAAAAAAAAAAAATAATAGTAGTAGTACTTTCATTCACAATGCCTTTTTTGTTTATTTAATTCCTCTTCCCACTGTCATTCTGCAGGTATGACTACAGAGAGATGCTGTACAACTCCACATTCTGTTTGGTACCACGAGGACGCCGGCTGGGCTCTTTTCGTTTCTTAGAGGCTTTGCAGGTCAGTAAAAAATAAAATGTTGCTTATTACAGCAAGATGGCACTGCTGTCTATATCATCACTGTATTACTGTAATTACAAAATAATTTTTTTTTTTTTTTTTTTTTTTTTTTTTTTTTTTTTTTTTTTTTTTTTTTTTTTTTTTTTTTCAACTCCCTTTCTGGTTGTTCCCCCTCTTGTCTCTGTTTTTTTTTTTGGTGGCTTTCTTGTTTTGCTTTTTTTTTTGTTTTTTTGTAGTTCCCCCTTGTGTGGTTTTGGGCGGCTTTTTTCGTTTGCTTGGGCTCCTCCCCCTTTTTCCTTTTTTTTTTCTTTTGCTTCCGGGCGTTGGGCTGGGGGTGGTGATGGGTCGTGTCTTGTGGGGGATTTGGGTCTGTGTTGGTTTTGGTTGGTGTAGGGGGGTGTGGGGGGTTTGGGTTTGGTGGTTTTTGGGTTGGGGATGCTCCCCCCCCCCCCCCCCTTCCCTCCTCTTTTTTTTTTTTTTTTTTCCTTTTTTTTTCTTTCGTCGTTTTTTTTTGTTTTTTTTTTTTTTTTTTTCTTCTTAGTTATTTTTTTCCCCCGACTTCCTAGTCAGGTTTTAATCGTCTCCCTATGTTGGTTGCTGCTGACGATGGGCTTGTAGGTGGAGGTGACAAGAACCAGATTTTTATCAGATCTTCCTAGAGAGGCAGGGCAGAGGAGCTGTATGCATTCTTTGTATTTGCATAAAAAAGTCCACATCTTATTTTCTCTGTGGGCGCTCAAACTCTGAAATTGCACGTAGCAAAAAAAAATATCTGCTTACATATAAGCAACGTGGATATACTTTACAGAAATTACTGCACGAGTCAGTGCCAGAAAATCCAAAACTCGTAGATCGACCCACATAGGTTGGTTTTGCTAAAAGGGGCATTCCCTTTGGGTTTCTGAAGTACTTGCATTGATTTGGCAGTTAAGTTAAAGCAACCCTTTCCGATCTTACATTTCAGAAAGCACAGCAAAATTATTTGAATATCAAGAGTCCCACCTCACTCCAAAGACCCACCCACCCCACATTACCTCTGCCTTCTAATGTAGAAGCAAAGGTCTAACAGGCAGGTCCCTCGGCCAATCCTAGGCGTGGGTGCCACTGCAAGGATTGGTTGGTTTTCATTGAAAATTTAGAGATTGGAATGAATAATTTATTTTGATTAATAGTGGGTCTGTCTTGTGTTTCAGAGTTCCACTACCTCATTCATAGCATGTTACCCTATAAAAAAAAACAGTGCAACAATACAACAGTGGTAAGGGTTGCTTTAATGAAAATACAATCTTATTGTGTGTCAAATCAGGAAGCTCTGTAAAATGCCGTTATTAAGGGGCTTTAAAAAGTGAACCACAGAGTTTCTTCCTGTGGATATCTCGCCCACTGCCAGTCTTTCTTGATGTGCAGCCAGTGTTTCTTCAGCTGACTGTGACTCAGTGTCCTCTCTTCTCTTCCTGCCATCTTGTCTCTCTAGTTGTCTTCTTTTCTATTCTGGCTGTGCTATTTCCATTAC
The DNA here is from genome assembly GCA_023101725.1 of Atherinomorus stipes. Taxonomy (NCBI): domain Eukaryota; kingdom Metazoa; phylum Chordata; class Actinopteri; order Atheriniformes; family Atherinidae; genus Atherinomorus; species Atherinomorus stipes. Next base: position 230,613 of record JALJCO010002294.1, on the reverse strand, counting down.
CTCATGTTTCTTCACCCACCTACTGAAATCTTCTCCTCCTCTTGTGTGTTTGAATAAATTATTACTTTGTGTGTATAAATTTCTGTTGTTTCAAATGTGCTTAATAATGTATCTATGTGGCCATGTACACAGTCTGCACTCGCTGTTCCTTCATTTTGATTAATTTTTCAGAGCATGCCTCTGAGTCAGGATGGTGCTGATCTTATGACAGTGCTCGGGATGGTGCTGATTCGGTGCAGTGAATCGGTGCTGTGTGCAATTTACTGTTAACTCGATGCATCCCAGTGTGACACATGAGGATTTGATTCATGAATGTCTAAAAACAATTTTTTTTCAAAATAATTAAATGACTGCAGTACAGCTGCAAAGTGTAGCAGTAATGTAGAAGTTACTCATGCTGCCTGGACACTTTCGAGGACAAGTGTCCAGGTGGAACTTCCGGTGAAGTACAAACATTAACATAACAATGTTAACTGAAGTTATCAGCACAGCTGTTCAGCCCGGGGCCTGTCCGTGGTACAAATGAAAGTGATGAGTGAAAGCTGATAAACAAGCTTTTATAGTAGCTCAGAATAAATGAGCTGAGCAACCTGCTGGTACATAAATATGTAAAAACTGCTAATGATTTTGGTTAAAAGAAGTCTTCATTAATCTCTAAAGGCAAGGTTTTTTTTTTTATTTCAATGTGCCCTTCCATCCACCATTTTTTTAAAAGTAACTAAAAGCGATTTTTCACCGCTAGTGTGTTGCCGCACACTGTAGCTGTGTTGAATGCTACGTTCCATTTGAACTCGGAAGTCAGAAATTTCCAGTTTTCAAGTGGGAAGTTTCAACTGGAAAAGCCCTCGAGGTCGGATTTCCCACTCGGAAAGTTGAAGAATCCTCGTCACCTCCAAGTAAACATTTAAAGATTGCTGCGCTCAGTGTTAGCAGCAGTAGTAGTAGCTTCTGTGATGTTACATTTTTATTTACAGTTGTGACTAATTTTTGTTGCATTAAATTCGTTGTACATGTAATATTGTTTGATATAGATGTTGGGAGATGCTGCTATGGTGTAATTCACATATTTCATGTTGGTTATGTGAACTACAACACCAGCTGTGCTAACAACGGCTAATAACTATAGCCGTAGCAAACATGTTGTTTTGCTAGGCTGCTATCTCGATTTCCAACCAGTGAACTGGAACACGGTTAGGTGGGGGCGTGACATCATCCCACTTCCCAGTTTGGAGGTAAATGGAACGCACAATTATTTTGGGGTCTGTGCATTTCGAAGTGTGGATTCGTCAGCTGCATATGTCACAGCAGCACGTCAAGTACTGTCCCGCTTCAAAAGCGTCTGAAGGAGCCTCCAAATCACTCTCTGTTTGGCCTGAAATGAAGGATACTGTAGATGTATCCTTTGTGGCCTTGCCTGTCCCGGAAGAGGGAATAAGCAGCAGAGCTGTAAGTGTAAAATTTGGATATATTTGTGGAATTTTAAGTATCAAATTAATTGTTTACTGGTTAAAAACAACAGACAGTTTCTGTGGAAAATTTAAAAATATGCAGGCAAGCTTCGAAAGAAAGATTTTGCCTCAGAAAAGCATTTTCTCGTTAATAAGTTTTTAATGTTCAGTTACCGCAGATAAATAAAAAGGAATAAAATGCCTGACTCCGTTTGGTTTTTAAAACGTAGCTAAAGGAATAAGCGGAAAGAATGCCGTAATAGATAGCTGTGGACTCTGTGGTTGCTATGCAACGGGAATGGAGCACTGGGAAATTCTCATTGGCGAGGCTGTCCATACTCAGCAGCCTACGTAGTCTGTGCACTCTGAAGTGTGCAGACCTCCAAATGGGACTTACTTTGTGTGTAGAGACCAAAACAAAGTGTCATGATTGACAGTTTTTTGTCAGTTTCACACTCAACGAAACAAACAAGACAAACAACCATAATATACACAAACACGAGGCATATAGAAACGCAGACACCGCCTAATGTACACTGCCTCCAGGCCACAGACAAAAGCTCAAGATAAATTTGAAATTACCAGGTCAACTGTTCAATGTGCATACACATATGCCCCCCCTCCCCTGCCCATCAGGAAGCTTCTTGGGGAGCATGTATCGAACGAGCATATTTTTTTTTTTTTTTTTTTTTTTTTTTATGGCGGCATTGAAAATAAGAACAAAGTTCCTGTTTCAGAGTACATAGTAGTATACTCTGCTAGTCGATGGCTACCAACAAGCTAGTACACCTGGCCATATTTTACTAAACATAAGGAGCGGACATCTGACGTGAAGTTAACCAAACAGTGTTAGCTTCTGTAGCTACATTAGCAGCTTGTCAACCACCGTTTACTGGTCTCTTACACAAAAGATAATAAGTTACACAAACAGCAACACTTACCGACTGCACATCCTCACTCATAAGTGTATTCCACTGGTGCCTGGTGCTTCCCTCCTGTTAGAGCATCGAAAAGAGCTGAATTCTGTCGAGGCAACTTAGCAGCTATCTCCCCCTCCTCCCGCCGTTTTCCTTCCCTTCTCCTCCCTTTTGCAGGTTATTCTCCTCCCTCCTGGTGTTGTTAAAAGGCTACTTGCACTACAGCCTCTCTCGTTCACATCATTCAGTGAAAGAAATTCAATTCGCGTACTGTGGAGAGCGCGTGCTTGTGGCCGATTCTGGTGAGAAGAGAGAGCCCGCCTTTAAAGACGAAGTCACTTTCACTTTCCGGAGTTTCTGGCACGTTATAACTGAGGTCCCACTCCAGTACACATTTTTTAACGTGAAAAAGTGGGATTTCCGGGTGATGACTCCTTTAAAATTGAGATCAAGATTCTCTGGCACAATTTTTTTTTTTCAAAAAAAAATTTTATTGCATAAATAAACTTTAACTAAACAAAAAAAACAACCTATTCAAAAGGTAGTTCAAAATAAAGCATGTGTTTGCACAAGAGCTTTGTTGGAGCACTTCTTTGGCAGATGCACAGTTGTAGTTCTTTACCATTGGTGAGGGGGTGGGGAGGCAGCAGCAGTGCTGCATTTGAGGCCACTTGAAAAAAATCCGGGAAGAATGGAAACTTTTATTTGTGATGCAGCTCATGATTAGCTCATGATTAAAAAAATTGCTTCAGAATTAATGTGGGTAGAAATGAGATCACATGTATGTGTGAATTGAGATCGCGATTTTTTTTAACAATTAATTGTGCAGCCCTACTGGCCTACGATCAGTGCAGGGAGGAGGAGGAGAGTCACATGCATGAACTTGCATGTGAGGGCAGACCACCCTTGTAAACAAGAGGCTCTATATTAACACAGAGAGATGGTGTGTGACGTCATGCTGTGTTCCAGATGGAATTACACATCTAGAGCTTCACATTGCAATTTTTTAAATTCCTTCAACCTAGAAATGATTAATCTTCACTTATTGGTCCTTTAAAACTATTTTATTGCAGTGACAACCAGTGTTGGTATCCTAACATTCCCTTCAGTGGACGCCATGCTGTTCTGTTTAGGATCTGCTATGAATGTGCTAGGAGAGAAAGGCCCTTGTTAGGAAACGCTCTTAGTGGTTCTTTTAACACATAATATATCATGTAAAAGCATTTTTCTGAGAGAGATTAAAATAAAATCAGGTTTAGTGCCTTTAATGTAAATTTTCACCAAACAGTTACATTGTTGGGTTCTAAGTAATCACTCTTCTCTGCTTTTTCACTGTGAGAAAAAAAACAGGGCTCCTTGACACATCAGTTGTTAAGGTGGAAATAAATTCTAAGTCACAATTCAAGGGCGTTCAATTACATATCAAATAAGTCATTCATTTCCAAAAAAGTGTCTCTGTCATTTAATTCCCATGCTCTGAGTGGCTCAGTTGAGAGGCTGTACGAGTACAAGGATTATGTGTTTTTCTGTATAACCGTAATGGCTCCTTGTACCTGTCTTTGAAGAAAAAAACAACCGGCCAGTGAAGGAGACTGTTCAAGTGATTAATGGCATGCTTCTGAGAACAAGGCCTCCTGATAATATAATAAATGGGGATTCTCTCAAGGCACCTGCTGGTTATAATTACTACGCATGTGGTATTTGACCTGTTAACCAGCCAGCAATGAATGTTGGGAAAGTTATTAAATTTTGCCCTTGAATAGACTGTGCTTTTTGTCATTTATGAAGTACTTTAAAAATTGTATTTGTAATGGTTTAATTTTAACTGAATTGAAAATTAGGGCTATTACACTCTGAATAAAGGTATTTTTTAAACGTGTGGTAAATGTAGCCTTAGTCCAATATACTTATGCACATTGGATGAATAGATTAAATATTTCAAAAATAACTACTGTATTCAATGTGACATTGATTTAAATAGTGCAACAATGTCAGTTAACATCACGGTGAAAAGGAGAAAATATTGTCATAAAAAGTAATCAAATGTCTGTTTCCACTCTGAATCATATTTGTATCAAGCGTCTGCAGGCAGTGGTCCTGGTTAAAGTCAGCAGTGAGGTATGAGGGTCTTTTTTTAGAATGAAGTTCAAGGATTCAGGAGATGGACAATGTCTCTGCTCTCTGTGGAAAGGGAAAAATAACTGCACTACTGGGGGGCAAGCAGTGGACTGATGGAGAGAAATAGTTTAGCTGCAGATGAGCTTGCTAACACATGTTGGCTGGATTGTATAGAGTCAGATTACGGTCTGGAGATACGAGTGTCTAACATGTTAGCTGAGGAGCTGAGATTGACATTGATTAATGTGGGAAAGTTGAAGACAAACCAGTTGTAGTGTGTCTTAGTGATCAAGGTGGTCAGACAGGAAGCAAAACTATTTTAGATGTTTAGTTGGAGTTTTCTGATTTGGAAGATGGCAGAGAAGGCTGATTGTTGTGAAATGCAGTTGTCATGTCAAGCAGGAGGCTGTAAAGTCATCCTAAGATTCACTTTTACACATACATGCAAACAAAAAGCAAGAAGTTCATCAAACTCAGATTTAGTAATGGCTGTGTGTTCTTTGAGCGTGTGCATGATACGCTGAGTAAGGAGAGGATTGGACTGCAGGAGTCTCAAGTGGATTGCTCTGTGAGAGCAGATAAGCAGGTAAAGCTTGGCAGCCTTTGAGCAGATTGCTACCTTTGCTAATGACACCACGGAGATTAGACGAGCTCTGCAGCCTCCTGATGCAGGACCATTTCTGCCTGGATGTATGCGTATGCATGTGTTGTGACCAATCAGTGAATGGTATCCTGCTTAGGAGATTATGGAGCTGGTCACTGCTGGCAAGAGGGTGCTTGTGCTATTCAATCCATTTAAACACACACACGCACGCACACACACACACACTCACAGCTGAATGGATTTGTAAAGACATGCATAGGCACACAATCTCAGATGCACTCTTCTCTGCATAATTACTAAGCTCTCATAAACAGAGTTTTAATATTCTAGTATGTTTTATTAAATATCTGCCTCTTTGTGTAGTTTCTTTGTCATCAGTGATTCTGCAGTTATTGGAAAAATATTCATAGTTATTTGAATTGTGTGATGTAATTTCATGCATGTTATTTTTAAATGTTCTCCTTTTTATGTTGATATTTATTCTATAGTCTAGATCATCACAGGTTCCCTCTTCAGAAAGTTCACCTTGTTATTAACCGATGTATGTATTTGTGTTTTTTGCTCATGCAGGCAGCTTGTGTACCAGTGATGCTCAGTAACGGCTGGGAGCTTCCCTTCTCAGAAATCATCGACTGGAACACAGCAGCTGTGATTGGGGATGAAAGGCTGCTATTACAGGTAGAAACCTTCAACATAAATGAAGTTAATTTGCACAGATGCACTGTGTTTGCTCAATATTGAAACACTGTCATTACATTGCTTGTTATGTTTTGTACATGCTCTGCCCCCTGAGAGGCAATTGGTCATCCCTTTGATTTTCTGTCTAGTCACAGAACTGGTGTTAGTTCTTGTACTGCAATTTCTTCTGTATTTTTATTCATGAAATAGTTTTCAGATGTTCAAGTACTTCTCAATGCTAGTTGTACTTCAGCTGTACTTATCACTCAATAATTATTGATGTATGGGTCTCTTGGTGTCAGTATTGCCACAAAGTGCATTTAATGACACGTTTTCATATCTCAAGTGCCAGCTTAAGTATTAAGATTCACTGTCATCCGAGGCTCCCTTTTTTGTTTGTGTGTGTGTCATTTTGTTTTGGCAAGAAAAGTGGGTTAACATGTCTTACCTCTGTCCCAGATTCCTTCTACAGTACGTTCCATCCACCAGGATAAGATTTTGTCCCTGAGACAGCAGACACAGCTCCTGTGGGAGGCTTACTTCAATTCAGTGGAGAAGATAGTACTGACCACACTGGAGGTAAACGGACACATACATGCACATTTGTATCTCAAAATATACACACAAATAAGCAGCATGCGTTTTCTTTTTCTTTTTTTTTTATGTTCGCTTCTGTTTCTGTTGTTCCCAGTCTGTTTGTGTCTTGGTACTGTTCTGAAGCACACAAATTCTAATAGTCTTTAGCCCGACTGATTCAGAATGATTCATAAAGAATGAATTACATAGCACTATTATACAAAAATATGTGACTTAAGAGTAAAAATTTAACACAGTATGATTATAATAAGTTCTTTAGATAGTAATGGTAAACATTTTAACCTCTGGCATGGCACAGTATACTCATTACAGTGACATTCGCTTGTTTTTTTCTCCTCTCCCTGCCCACATTGGGGACCAGTTTTCAACTTGTTCATATCAACCAAAACCCTGCCATTATAAGACGTTTTTAATTTGATCTGTTTTCACTTGAGATATACAAGTATATGTATTTCGCTTCACCTTGGTTACGGACATTGCTCTTGGAATAGAATTACAAACAGGTAGTGATGATGAAAGAGCAATGAGGAATAAAAAAAAATTTTTAAATGAAAGATGGAGCAGCTGCTAGATTGTGTGAAGTTTCCTGTGAGTAATGCAGGTTTATTTTACTACATTTTAATTCATGACATAATGTGCACTTGTATCTCTGAATAAACCAGCCATAAATGCTGTTTTACCCTTGCATCTCCAAGTCGTTGACCTAAAACTGTCTGCTAAACCACCTGGATGGTTGTTGAAGGAGAGCAGCATTAGATACCATCCTAATGATTGCCTTTTTTTTGTTTTGCTGTTGTTGTCCCAAGAGAGTAGGAAGCAAGAGCACAAGAATGCAGAGCTGGAATTTTCTGTAAGCAGGATGAAGCTGCAGCCTGTTGTCATTGATCTTCAAATTGTTTACACTATCTGTACTTTAACCAGTTTTTGCAAATACCATAGTACAACAGAAGGTCAGTCATGTCTGGCCTCGAATGCACTCTTGCAGCGAGCTCCATTATCAAGGTTTTCCTTAGATTTTACTATAAACAAGGTTAAGATCAACCACAAGAATCAGTGTAAAACCACAGTGTCTTGCAAGAAATTGTTAGGGTTTGCTTCAGTCTGCAGCTGCACCATGGTATCCAAGAATGTTTAATTTTTTATTAAGATATCATCTCACTGTGTCAGTCTCCTTAGAGCTTTGGTGGAGTGGGAGCAGCTGATGCTGTGAATGTGCAAAGCTCACTGATGAACAAGTTCATTGGCTAAACAAATAAACTTGACCTGTGAATTTGGAAGAAGATTATGAAATAAGTGCCTGCCCATTTATTTAAAAAGGGAACATATTGTATGCCATTCTCACATCCAGGCTTACCGAATATCCCGAACACAGAGTGAACGACGAGTCGGAAAGAAATCCAGTTGTTTAATATTTGATCAGACTTTCTGGATAAAATTATTTATGTCCACACATACAGCCTGAAGGGGCTTATAAAGCTTAAAAGGTGCTTCTTTTTCTCAAATAAGACTCCATAGATGCTTGTTTCTTTTCATGGTCATGTCTGCTGTCTAAACCAAAAAAGAAGTTTCAGTGTACAGGAGCTATCACTGCTTTTCTTCATCTTGACATTTTTTAATTTAAATTCAGTCATTTTCATGTACAACGTGGGATAAATTATCATTCTATTGAATTGACAGACTAAAGACATACTGTGCAACCAAAAATAGCCTCTCCCTTTAGTAATTGTAAAAGGAGAAGAAAATAAATGAGCAATATGAAGTGTTGTTTCAAAGATGTGACAACCAAATAAAACAGGCAGTCATTTGTAGTCAGCAGGATCTTTATTTATTTGAAGTGACTTGTGATTTCATTTGTTATTTTGAGAGTTGTCAGACAATCTTTCCAAACAACATGATGGATTGGCATGATTATTATTTTAAGTGATATGGTAATTGTTTCAAAAATATTTGAGAATTTTATGACTGATTGCAAAAACGAGCTAAAGTCTTGTCTTTTCTCTTACCGATGCAGATTATCCAGGACCGGGTTCTGCAGCACACTTCAAGGAGTAGCCTCATGTGGAACAGTCTTCCCGGTGGTCTTTTTACCCTGCCTCAGTACTCTACACATCTGGGAGACTTCCCCTTCTACTACGCTAAGCTGGGTCAGTCACATTAATGATGCACTTCAAGTTTTGTTACAGATTTTTATTTGCAACTCAACACCAGAACAGGTCGTGTGTGGCAGCATGTGAACTAAAATGTGAGGCACTGGCAGATTATTCAATATGTGTTATTAATTTGTGATTTGTCACGGATGACGTACCAGTTAGACCTGCCGTGCTGCACTTGTGTTTGGTTAATTGGCCACATATTCAACTTGTTGTTTACACAAGGTTTTGGGGATTTAACCAGCATCTCTTTTTTTTTTTTGCCTTTACAAGTCTAATTATGCTTGTTCAGCCACTGTGGGTGTCAATTAAACAGTTTCAAATTAACAAGAAGAATAACAGACTCAGACAGCTGCCAAAGATGTGTTGCAGAATAAAAATGATCATATTTTACTTTGTTTCAGAAATTTAAAAAAAGATGTGTCCATATTCCTGCCTGATTACATTTCTTTTATTATAAACTCCTGCTACTACAACTGCTATCTGCAGGGTCAGGATTAATGAAGTTCTGCATGTTGGATTCCATGTTTAATACAGTTCAGTAGAATATCATCATATTTCATCCCTTAGTTTCACATTTGAATTAGTTACTATTTTTTGTCTTTGAGTTGTGCCTTTATGTCTTCTTGCATTTGTTCAAGTTGTTGGCTGTTCTCAAAATCGCAGATGCAATGAAGGAATTTAACTCAAATTTTCATGATTTTTCAAGGATAAACTCATTAATTGATAGTCAAAGCTGTGACTACACAGAACACATTTAGGCCAAAACTCAACAAGTCAAATCCCATCTATGCTGAAATTTCACACAAATCTTTAATTACAGTTTGAGGTGATGGCATTTATATCCTATAGGTCTTATGATTTCACTCTTACATTTATAAGATTCTATAAAAAACACTTCTCAGTTTTCAGTTTCATAAGTGCTGAGCAGAATGAAAGCATTGGGAACATTTCATGTGGTGTGGAATGAATTATTGGTGACATTAAAACATCTGGTGTAGCTACAAGTTTGTACTCCGTCCAAATGTTGGACAAATGTGGCTGTTAACTTCAACTTGGGTGGTAGGGACATACAATAATATTACAGAAATGATTGATTTTTAATGTTTTTTCATCATCTCCTCCCCCAGGTATCAAGCCTTATCCCAAGTTTACAGCAATCATTCATGTGGTCACCCCACTGGTCTCTCAGTCCCAGCCAGTGATGAAGCTGCTTGTTGCTGTGGCAAAATCCCAGTACTGTGCTCAGGTAATTAAAAACCTATGCCCTGCACTTTTGATTGAATTCACCAGAGCTCTGTGGAGCCAATCTAACCAATTGGAATCCCCCCCCTCATGTTAAAGCATTGAAAGTTTCTCACAAAGTTATTTGATGATGTTTAACAAATTTTCTTCCCACTTTTGGTGGAAAAGCAGTTTGTTTTTCACTGTCATTGTCATTTCTTAGTTTTATCTCATTACATGCACTATTGTTATCTTAAGACTGCTCTTGAACATCAGTATCTTAATCACTGAAGAGATGAAAGTAGGCTGTTGATATACTTACCAAACATCAGCAAACACAGCAAGCTTAACCAAATCATTCTGCAGATATTTTTGCAATGCACTAATGGACCCTTTTTATAGAAAAATTTTACCTGCAGAAGTATGAAAATAACGTGTTGTCAAAGAAACCAACTGCACAGAAATCTATTGTATAAAAATAGACAAACACTGTAAGATATTGATGTTGGCAGAGGTATATGTGCAGAGGTGGTGCTTGTTTTTTTTTTTTTTTTTGTTTGTTTTTCCTTTTTCAACGGCAGAGATTTTCTTCACCTTTACTAATTCACAAACATTTGTTAGTTCAATTTGCTTGTTGAAGAGTTCTGCTGCTTTGATCCCAGTATTTCTGGGGTAATTTATAACATCCCTATGATGTAAGTGGGTGAGATGGCTGCAAAAATACAGATACACTTATACAGATACAGTCTCATATGGAAGTTGTCCTAGACTTCCTTTGATTTAACATCTTAACGCATTAATTGATTTTCTTGTAAATCCCAAGACAGTTGTCAAAAACTAGCTGACTTTTATTGTATATGTAGCTGAATATGATGATGATGAAACTTTGCGTTTATCTCTGTGCAGGTGATGATTCTGTGGAACTGTGACAAACCTCTTCCTGCCAAGCACCGCTGGCCTGCCACGTCAGTCCCAGTTATTGTTATAGAAGGAGAAAGCAAGGTAAAAATTTTTGCCATATACTTCTGTCAGTGTACACATTACTGCCACCATCTTGCACCGTGCATTGAAAGCCTTTATTTGTAATCTGAATTGTGAATTTTTTTATTTATTTTTTTTTAGTTCATTTCAGTAGTTTTGGACATCTGAACTTATTGCATCAGAGCAAAAATCACAGGCATGAATTCTGTCATGGCTAAGCTATCCTTGACATGGTCTTATCTTTGGAGTAACTGATATAATAAAATCCTGCTTGTTTTCAAACTTCTGCCATAAGATGAGTGTTACACGGAGGATGATTAGACGAGAAGGCTCTCTTTCTCTCTCTGTCCCTCAAAGTTATTCATGCCCTTCTATTCAATAAGGAAAAAAATCATGTCAGTGAAATAAGTTGAAATTGAACAAAGAAATACTTTTTTAATTTTTTTTTTATGAAAATCATGACGTTGATTTTTAATTGTGGTTTGACAGAAATATTGAGAACAAACAAAAAATTAAACAAGCAAACGAACATGATGGGGCTCCTAAACAAACATTTTGTTGCACGACCCTTTGAGACAATCACTGCAATCAAGTGTTGTCTATAATGTTTAATCAGACTTCTGCACCTGTCGACAGGTATTATGGTCCACTGTTTATGAGCAAAGTGCTCTAATTTGTCTGGACAGTTTTGTTTGTTTTTCAGAATGATTCTTTTCAGATATAATTCAAAATCAATATTTTATTTCACCAAGTTATAATTTAGTAAATTTTTATTCATTACTATTTTTTCTAGTGTCTTATTTGAATAACTGTTGTGAATTTTGCATTTATTTTAATTGGGGGGTATTCATAATTTTGAGGATGACGTGTGTGTGTGTGGTGTGCACGTTTTTGCAACATTGTGGGGATCATGTTCCGGATTTTTACCATCACCGTGGGGACGTCTTGCCCTCGTGGGGACATTTTCCCAGTCCCCACGGGTACGAACCCCGTTTTGAGGGTCAAGATTAGGTTTTAGAGATTAAGTTACGATCAGGTTTTGGTTAGGATTAGGACAAGGGTTAGGTTTAGGCAATCAGTTATGGCCGGGTAAGGGGCTAGAGAATGCATTATGTCGATGGATGTACCCCATGGGGATATAAAAACAAAGTGTCAAATTTGTCAGTAATTTGTGCAAGAAAAGGAGGTGCTTCAGGGTTTTATCAAGGATGGAAACACTCTTTGCTGCTTGTGTCAGTCACCTGAAGCGTCATTAGTTATACCAGCTTGTAAATGCTTGTAAATGAACCCAGCAAGATGAAACAAAACCAGTATAAAGAAATGAATGTTGTTTCTTGTACTTGTTTATTTATACACCGATAAGATTCTGAACAGCAAAGTGAAGCTCTTCCCGTACTCTCAGCACCCAGTTTTATCTCTTTTTTTTCTTGAAACTCACCAGGTGATAAGCAGCCGCTTTCTACCTTACAACACCATCCCCACTGATGCTGTGCTCAGTCTGGATGAGGACACTGTGCTCTCCACCACTGAGGTCAGTCTCCTAGTAAAATACATCAACCATTCAGTCATTCCTTCTGAAAAGGGCTTGTTTTTGTTGACTTGAGTATACCTATGCATGTGTGTCAAACAATTCTTTAGAATGACACATTTCTGGTTCTTGTTTTCATGTTCATCTTTCTTATTTTGTCCCTGTGATCTCGGTCCAGGTCGACTTTGCCTTCACAGTGTGGCAGAGTTTCCCCGACCGCATTGTTGGCTACCCAGCCCGCAGCCACTTCTGGGACAGCAGCAAGGAGCGGTGGGGCTACACCTCCAAATGGACCAACGACTACTCCATGGTGCTGACTGGGGCTGCCATCTATCACAAGTACTGACACACTTCTCTGATTCCATTTAGTTTAACACCTACTCTGTTTATCAACTTCTCACTATGTTGCACTTCTCCCGTAGATATTACCACTACTTGTACACCACCTACCTTCCAGCCAGTCTGAGGACAATGGTTGACCAGATGTCAAACTGCGAGGACATTCTCATGAATTTTCTTGTGTCGTCAGTGACTAAACTACCACCCATCAAGGTCACCCAGAAGAAGCAGTACAAGGAAACCATGATGGGACAGGTGAGGCAGGATATTTGCCATGCATGAGTGATTTGTTTTAATTTGATGCCTGAAGCTCAAACAGAGCATTAGTGAGGTTTGTGTGGATTTTCACATGATCATTCAGGGATTACTCCTTGTATTGTCTGCTGCATAGGCTTATAGCTTTTAGACACATTATACCACCTAATCCCTGATGCTGTTTGCTGTTGGGAGAGAAAAACAACACTGGTCATTTGTGAATTTCAGTTGTAATTTTTCTGGAAATATGGCCCTGCTTTAAGAATTACATGGAAAAAGTAAATGCAGTAGTATTTGCATTAGACTGTGAAAGGTCAAGAATTGATTATGTATCATTACTTTTGTTCATTTTTTCCCCTCCTCATCTCTGTGTTCCACCCACCACCCCTATCCACAGAGCTCCAGAGCATCTCGCTGGGCTGACCCGGACCATTTTGCCCAACGTCAGACCTGTATGAACAAGTTTGCCAGCTGGTTTGGCACCATGCCTCTTGTCCATTCTCAGATGAGGTTGGACCCAGTCCTGTTCAAAGACCAAGTGTCCATATTGCGGAAGAAATACAGAGACATCGAGAGGCTATAACCTTCCTGAGCCTCCCCGCTCAGTGGACACAACAAAGAAAGAGCGAGGGGGCGAACAAGAAGAGAACTTCAGATCATTGCATAGATGCATCAGTGGAGAGGCAAATTGGATCGGGTCCAGATGGAGAGCAAGTGAAGAAACTACAACAAATGTGGAGAAAACTACATCTGTCGGTCTTTTTTGTTGTCTTTCTCCTTTCAAACCCAACTTTCAGATGTACTTGGGGGTTGCCAAGTTCAGAAGTACCATACATACACTGCGACTACCTAAAACCTACACCTGAAAATTGTAAACTGCTCACCTTTGATCATGGAATCGTGGCTGTTGCTACGGTGTCTCAGCAGTGACAAACTGTGTCCAACTACAATCCGCTGAAAGTGACTGTATGATCTGCTCTGTACACTATGCACAGGTTCCTGAAAGTTTTTGCTGACCGTATATTATTAATTATGAAGAGAATAACACTATTTTGGATTGTGTTTAGCTATTTTTTTATACAGTGAATGAATGGCCAGCATTACTTTCTGTATTGTCTTAATAAAAATCCAATTGTATGGCGGGTTAAGAGAGGAATGAAAAAGTCCTCAGCTGCAGAACTGGCTTATAATCGTTGATCTGACATTCACAGTGCCTCACGGTTTCTCTAAAGGCGTTGGAATCTGGGAATCTGAGTAAAACACATGATGGCAGTTTAGCACCTTGATCTTGCTGCTTCCTTTTTTCCCCCCTCTTTATTTCCTCTGTGACTTGTAATTTTCTCAGTGGTTAAATGTTTTTATGCAGTTGTGAAAAAATAACTGTCAGTATGTGCCATTCTGAACAATTTATCTGGGTAAAATGATTATTTATGTGGGAATAGACATCCACAGAAATTCAGTTAGATTTACTTATTCTGTTCGTGGCTCCTTTTTCATTCACAAAGACTTAAGCAACAAGCTAGATTTAGTTATTGAATACATGCAAACCTGAAAATTAGTTTAAGATTGTATATGTTGCTCTGGTGAAAGAAGGCTGAGTTTGCTGATGATTCCCCCCCCCCCCCCCCCCAAAGAAGTTTGTTACACAAACCTCTGGGAAATCCACAGAATAGATGTTCTGATCTGAGATTATTTATATCTGTCATTGTTTGTAATCCCAATTTCGTTATGTGAATGGACAACTTTGGCAGAAGCTAAATCTGACATGTCTGTGATGCATCTGACATGTGCAAGCGTTACTGTTAGAGTTGATATGATTCATTTTAAGCCGACTGACACATTATCCCCTCTGTTTCTGAATAAATGCACCCAGATTCACAGGAATTCTAATAAATACTGATGAGAGATTCTGGGAAGAACTCAATTTTAGGGACATGCACTCAAATATTCTTATTTGTAGTATTTTTTCAACATCATTTCCTTAAATTAAAAGTTTTCAATTGCATAATGTCTGACTTGACGCTGGACTGACAATGGGCCACGTTACATGGGCCACATAAGAGAAATAGTTTATATTTGTCAGTCAATTTAATCTGAGGAACCTTTCTCAATCCTGTTGTATCTGTATAACTGCCAAGTGTCACTTCAATATGAAATTGGATTGTTATGCTGCTGGATTACGAGGTTAACTGACTTCTAATTAGCTGGTTCCATTATCAGTGTTTTTTTAACCGTTATTATCTTGCTAAGTCATATCATGTTACTTAATGTCACAACAGGCCACTTGTTTCAGAATCCCTTCATCAGTTAGTGGAATTTCATCAAACTGCTCAAGTACAGCAAGCAACATTTCTATAAAAAGCCTAACCACGCACCTCCCCTGACACGCCCTTTGTCAGCTTCATTTCAACAATGAAACCTATGATTGATTTGGTAAGTTCATTCAGACCCCAGTATGTGCCAATGGAGCATTGTGGTTTTGTTATATAAATATAAATATTTTTTTTTTCTTCCATTTGCAATAGAGAATGCCATGCATTCCTGTTTTTTACATGTTTCATAAAGTATTTTCTTTCTACTTAAGAATGTGACATTGGAAAAGGAGGCAGAGAGTTTATATGCGAGAGTCTGAGCGCTCTGCAGACACGGATGCTGCATGAGGATTTTCACTTTGGTGAATGTGTTTTGAGCTCAAAAGCAAGTAAACAATCCTAGCTTACTCAACGCATTGCTGTCAGGACAATTGAATATAATCGCAAACAGAATCTCATTTCAGAAATGAACTTTGTGCAATATTTAAGATGACATTTTCTCTTTTCTTTTCCCTTGTGTTAATATTTCAGAGGGCAGGGGTTATATATTGATGTGCCTTCAGAGGAAATACACTTAAGATTTCTTTTTCCTTCATCTGCCTTGTGCAAGAAACATGACCCTTCTTTTCCATCTCATAGCTGTTCTTTAATTTATTTTCTTCCAACAGCATCCACTGACGCATAATGATTTTTAACACTGGAATCCTCCTAAGATTTGCCACCACACATCTGATACCAACATTCCCGCCTTTCCTGTCCAAGGAATGTTTTTTTTTTTTTTAAAGTCTCTAAGCTCATCCTGAAAATACTGCCTTGTAATGTTTATACATGCAAGGTTACAAAAAAAATCCCTCTTTGTGTTTGTCACAGCTATAGTAATATATGTAATTCTCACTCACTCACAGTATTTATCAGACAGGATAGTGTCTGGAATGAATCTGCCTGTTTCCTTCACTCTCTTCCACACCTGCAGACCTAATTTTATAGATTAAAGTGGAAAGACGGTGGAAGAAAATTACAATTTTGTAAATTAATTTTATAAAAACATTTGGGAAAAAACAACAAATAAAATGTTTGATACAAACTGACTCTTACTGTGTATCTTTTCTGTTGCATGTTTGCTTTTTGCACTGCACCTAGAGAGGAAAATCCAAAGTTATACCTTCAGCTTCCTCCTTGTGTGAACTTCATTTTATGCCCAGAAACTGCAGTGTTTACATAATTCTGTGTCAGGATGATTGGTTTAGACATGCTGCATAAATAACAGCATCTATCCGGGATGATCCCATGGTGCATGAGAGCTGCCAACTCAGCCGGAGAAAGCGCTGCAGCTAAAGCACACACAGACACCAAACTAGGCAAAAGTTGTTAAGCAAAAAAATCTGCAGTATGTAAAAGCTGGACTGATGCCCATTCTGGGTGACTTATCCAGTGTTGCACTAAAATAAACCCCTTTTGATAACTAAGGCTGCATCCACTCGGTACTGTGTAGTTAAAAGAATACATAAGATCCACATGGAAATAAGGTACTTGGTGAGAAAAACAAGACGTGAAATGTCACACATTGCTGCTGCAGCGCGTCAGGCACTCAGAGCCTTTCAGATGCCAGAAGTCTTGTTTAATTTAATGGTATGCAAATGAACTCAAGTGCTCTTAATCCCATTGATGAGATGTGTATCTGCAACAGAGATGGATCTGAGTTTGCATTACACAGCCTGACTTGAGGCCAAAATTGAGCAATATCCTCCCTTTCTATCATCTTCTCAGATCATCATCACAGCTTGCAAAGCGGAACGCCTGAAGATAAACTCAAGCTAGAGAAAGAAGACTTTGTTTCTACTTTCTGTTTGTGCTCTCATACGTAACTCAAACAGTTATGATTGGATCCTGATTCAAATTTGTTTTTACGATGTGTCGGAAATGATGCCTTCAGTTTCACATCTAGCTTTTTTTTTTGGAACATTAAAACTAAAAACATTTCATGATAAACAAATATGCTGCCATGTTTCCTAGCTGCAATTTACAGTAAAGATTTAAAGCTTCACCACAAATATGATGAAGAAAAACTATCAAAGCTTGACGTTTTTCATCATTATGAGAAATTACAAATGGACACAATGGAGACCGCGTTGCATCCCATAAGAGAAATAAGCTCATAAGTAAGATTTACCCTAGAAAGTGGAGATTGCATTTGCAGAGAAAGTGCAGCTCTGTACCACAGAACACATCATAGAATAGCAGCTGATTTCCTGAAGAGTAGATGAGGCCCCTGGTGGAGACAAAATTGAATATATTCAGATTAAGCATATTATAGCTGGAAACAATCTCATGGGAATACAATGATGCAACTTCCTGCTATTTGCCCATATGCACATAAAATGCTTCAGCACATCAAAAGCACAAGATGCTTTACTTCAACCAGCTGTGCAGATAATTATAAACTTCTGCTTTGATATGTAGATATAATTGTACACTCAGGCTTTGTGACGCATGATGCACGCAGCTTGTCTAAAGCTGGAAGGCATCAATGTAAAAATTACTGGTTTTTCCCACATAACAACAACCAATTATCTTGATCTTTTTTTCTTTTTCCCAACAAATGGCAATTCAAACCGTCTTACCCTCCACACATAGATGGGTAGCTCAAATGTCTTGCATACTGCTTTTGTGGACACTGCACAATACATTACTCTGACAGAAAGGAAATTTGTGTTTAGTGGATTATTTTCTTGTAACAATGATGCTTGGCAGTAAATCTTATACGATTGGAAAGTCTATTTCCCTTATAAATGGTGCTGCATTGATAAGTAAAATGCATTTGTGGGATGAGCTGCAGAGTTGAGGGTTGCACCCATAAAAAACTTGCCAAATCTTCCCTGCCTTTCGCAGCTCATCTTCTGGCAGCTTATTCTATTTACTGCCATGACTGCCCTTCATTATCAGACCCGCTTGGACTAGTATTGGCAATCTGTGCTCTGGAACCTGGACATGTGGAGGAACATTCTGTTCAGTGATTAGTTCAAATTATGACTATGATAGTTGGGATTGTAGGATTAAAGTGTGAAGAGGAATGCTGCTTGCTGCACTGATCTGTAACAGCTTTTGGTGGATGCAGTGTAATGGTGTGCGGGAGCATCTCCTTCATTTGTCATCACTGGGGGCAATCTCAATGCAGAAACACACCAAGATGAGATTCTGTAACCAGTGGCAATCACATATCTCCACATCAGGGACCAAACTATTGATTAAGATTATAATGTGCTGGGTTTATCAGAGACTATCTCCAGAATTGGGGGATGGAGAGGATGAAATGGCCTCCCTATAGTCCTGACCTCAACCCAATTGGACACTTGTGAGATCATTTGTGTGCTGTTTGTACCACAGTGACCAACACAACGCTGAAAAATGGGACAGATTGTTAAATTGACAGTAAGTACAGTTTCTTTCGGCTTCAATCGTCCAAACCAATAAACCACACCAAAGAAAAATCAATAGCACAATAGGATGTTTGGCATTTGCAGAGAGGATTTGGCAAGTTTTTCATAGGTGCAACCCACATACTCATCTCTGCGTTTAAACCAACAAATGCATTTTCTTTACAAATTTGACATAATCCAAGAAAGGAAGCAAACAGGCTTTTCAGACATATAATATTTTTGGCAAGAAGCATTTTTCCAACAAAGATATAATCCTCTAAACACAAAATTTCTTACTTTCCATGCTGTTTTATATGTACTTTGCTTAATTCAATAATCCCCTAAGTGAATGATGCAACAGTGAAAAATTGCCATCTATTTGAATAAATTTTTGTCCATTTGACACACATTAGTAATTTGACTTAGATCAATAATACATCACTCATTTAAGAAGCAAGCATGTGAAGTGATGAACTGGAGGTCATCTTATTTATTTTCCTTATGACTTCCCTTAAAAGGGCTGCATTTACTGGCAGTTTTCATAATATGATTGTGATGCATGATCAAGTCTTGCAATCCATCTGCACTATTCTATTCAGCTATTATTAATGTTGCGCCACTTCACAAGAAAAAGTCATCTCAGGGCACTTGGCATTTAAAAATTGAACAACTTAGAAAGCATTCTGAAAGGAAACATCAGCACGGCTGTCATCTAGTTCTACAAAATGCTCATTGAATTCAACTCATTTTTGTTAAAATCAATTTTTAAAGACTACTAATACATTAGGACTAAATCTAATATATTGCAACCTCATTATCTATCCTGCAGAGTGACAAGGAGGCTCTGCTGTTGCTGGTAAATTATAAACAAGCTCAACTGGCAGCAATTCTACTGCAACAGATGCCAATAAGACAAATCCGCTTTACGGAGAACCCATTTGGCAATTTGATAGTAGATGAGTCAGACTGTCTGTCAGGCATATTTTTCATATACTGCATCTAATATACTGCTAGGAAATTAGTTTTAGAGTCTGTGAATGTTCCTTCACTACATGCTTAGAATCTGGTTTAAAGGATTGATTTTGTTTGGCAGGCTGTGGTACTTTGAGTGTTTTCTCCTTACATAAATCTCATGTAAATATAACCCCTTTTCCCCTCTACATTTTTCTTGAGTTCACCTCAGGTTCTTTTATTCCGTTGAACATTTTGTTTTCAGAAATAAGCTTTAATTTCTTGTTGGTTTGATAGAAAGATATTTTTTGTAGGCCTACTGAATTTGTATTTCTTCATAGCAGTTATACAATCACCCAAATTAAATTGACTGTTTACCATATGTTCTTCATCCCACTATGAACAGTAGATTTTACAGATAACTAACTCTGACTGTGGCATTGACCGCTCCCCTGGTAGGCTCTGTGTCAGGACGCCCTCTATCTTTTCTTGGCTCTCACAGCAAGTTGTCCGTCAGTATCAGCCTCCTCAACAGGCTCCTCCTCCGCCATTTTTGACTGTAAACATCCTGCCGATTTTAAAAGGACAGCGCTGAGCGGGAGGAAGGCGACTGGCGCCATCTTGGCTGTTTTAATGAGTACAACAGGGGAGAATTCCCTTGGAGAAATTACTTAATCATTAGGATTTCACTCTAACGGGGATACTGTCGGTAAGTGTGTTTGCAGACGAAATATTTGAGCATAGTTTGGTGTATCTTCTGAAACGGAACAGGCATGCATGTTGGGATTTATTTGTTGCGGCCTTCATTGTAAAAGCAACGGTTAGCCATCGGCTAACGATAGTGTAGTGCTCATAGTGGGGGGGAAAGTATGAGTGGGCTTTCATGAGTGCTTGTTGCTGTGTACTTTTTGTTTTAATATGCAAATGCTATCTTGGAATTTGTCGGGAAATATTATCTAGGCATAACTTGAAATAATCTAGTTGATAAACTTAACACTTCAGTTGCGCAGCTTACGGCTTCATTGCTCCCTTTGTAGTAAGCTAGTAGCTAATTTAGTTCGTCCCACTTTATGGCGCCGACTATTTAATGGCGTTGCCCACCCTTGGCGCTTTTAAAGCTTTTCCAATCTTTTTATGCATATCAAGCATTAATAAGAAATCCACGAGTTTGTTAGTATAGTATTATTCACCAAGGTTTAATGTGGTAGAAGTTGTTTCTTCAACTGGACATGTGCATTCATTTCCAACATTTGATTCGGAGACTCAGAAATAGGCGGAACTTAAAGGTACAACAAATTTTGACATCCTCCAGTTTTTTTTCGACTTTTCAACAATGCGCCGTTATTTTAGGTACATGAAAAACTTTTAAAAAATGGCTTGGACAAATGTGTTTGTTTCTAGCGAGTTTGGTTAAGTTTCTGACGAAATGGTGTCGGCCAGCAGTCTTTTGAAATACGTTTAGCATTAGCAACCGAAGGCATGTCAAAACGTTTCCTTGGCCGATAACATTCATTTGTGCGATCAGAATGAACACTGTTAGATATTTAACGGCTTGTAAGCCAATCAGCATTTTGTGGGAATTGGTTAAAGTTTCGCATCTTTGACGCGGGGGGATTTTGGCTGGCTCATGTGGCCTCGTGTGTGTTTATCAACGGGTCATTCTAATCCGTCATGTCTGGTTACTGTGCCCAGTGGTAGGTCTTCAAAATTGAATAACTGAAATTGGAGGGTTTATTTCATTGGGTTGTTGCTGTCTTGTACTTTTTTTTCTTTCTGAAAGCTGCATTGTCTCTGCTTTGAGAGAATTTGACACACCTCTTATATGTGTGTTGCAAATTGGTCACTTTTTCAGGTAAACCATACCACAGTTAGTGCGTGTGATCCAGGGGAGCCAGGGCAATGTTCTACGCCCACTTTGTCCTCAGCAAACGTGGGCCGCTAGCCAAAATCTGGCTGGCGGCCCATTGGGACAAAAAGTTGACCAAGGCCCATGTGTTTGAATGCAACCTGGAGAGCAGTGTGGAGAGCATCATCTCACCCAAGGTAAGATGATGTTGTTTTTCCAGTAAGCCTGTGTTATTATTTACCCCTTTTCAACTAACTCAATCCAGGTGCTGGTGGTTCATGTTGCTGTTTTGACTTCACATCCTTGTTAAAGTTCTTTTTTTATTTACATATGTTTAATAAGTTTTATTGCTCTGAGCTTTTATATCACACTTTAGGTTTGCCCGTACAAAAGCTGTATTCCATACATATGGATTTTCTTTGCTCTTTTTTTTTTTCCATTTTTAGGTGAAGATGGCATTGCGTACATCAGGCCACTTGCTCCTTGGGGTGGTGAGAATTTACCACAGGAAGGCCAAATATCTGCTTGCTGACTGTAATGAAGCTTTCATCAAGATTAAGATGGCCTTTAGGCCAGGTAAGAAGAAGCTACATTGAAGTGTTGCAGTGCTCTAATTTTTGGGGGAGGGGGGTGTTTGTCTCAGAAAGTATAGAACAATTCAACACACCCCTGTACCTCATAACATTACTAAATGTTCCTGTGTTCAGGTGTGGTGGATCTACCTGAGGAAAACAGAGAGGCAGCGTATAATGCCATTACCTTGCCTGAGGAGTTTCATGACTTCGACCAGCCACTTCCTGATCTGGAGTATGTTTTACCAGATTAACCTAACTAAATTCCATATGTCCAAGTGTGAAAACTTAAAAGACCGTAGCTGCTGTTGTTTTAACAGCCTGTCTCATTCAAGCACCAACGTTTATGTCCACTGCACACAACTACATGGAAAAACAATGCTTGATTTCTGACCAAGCCTTCCTCCCTGATGTTTTTGAACAGTGACATTGATGTGGCTCAACAGTTTACCTTAAACCAGAGCAGAGTTGAAGAGATCACCATGAGGGAAGATGTTGGCAACCTCAGCCTCCTGCAAGACAATGACTTTGGTAGGAAATAACTGATACACTGATGTCTCAGCTCAATCCAGCCATCACTTATATCTTAATAAGAGGATTGTTTTTCTGTATTGAATGCAATTGTTTTTGTTGGCCTTTAAATCGATGTTAGGTAAAATTATTATTCTATATATAACATAATTAACCTGTTCATATAACACAGTGCTGTACTTCACAGCTGATTTTGGTATGGATGACCGAGAGATGATGCGTGATGACAGCACATTTGATGAGGATATCATACATGGTGCCACAGCCTCTAACCTCCTGCTTGAGGCTGAACCTGGTCCAGCTAATCTCCCTGACAAATCCAACCACATGGAGTATGATGACTTTGGCGATGGTTCCATGGGCAACGCTGATGGGGGAATGCTGGGTAAATATCATTTGTTTTCATCTCACTCTTTCTAGACTCTTTTAATCATCTATTTTAGTTTTTCTTTGAGATGTTTGTTAGTGTAAAAACTGATCTGTCATTTCTCAGTTGACAAGCTGCTGAGCTCTGAAGATGGAGGTGGTATCTTTGATGATCCTCCAGCTATTACAGAAAGCGTCATGATGCCTCCAGATCATGGTGATGATGAGGATGACTTTGACAACCTCCACTCTCGTAAGTAATGAAGTCTCAGGAGCATTACACAGACTAAAATAAAACATTGAGTTATGTATCATAAGTGGATAGCACAATGTGTATTAAATTACCACACTGAGGATAAATATGATTTTGTGTATGTCAAGCGGGCCCAGACAGTCCAGACTCAGGTCCTGCAGAGCCACTGCCAGCAATGGCTGACCAGACAGAGCAGACCACTCTGGTTCACAATGAAGAGGAGGCTTTTGCCCTGGAGCCTATTGACATAACTGGTAAGTCTCAGCCATCCCCAAAACCTGTTGAAGATGGTAATAATCTTAATGCAGGCACCCTACAAATGATTGACAGTAAGTTTTGCTTTTATTATGATTATCCTTGCTGGATGTTTACATAAATTTAAAGTAGGGCTGCACAATTAATTTTTAAAAAATCGCGATCTCAATTCACACATACATGTGATCTCATTTCTACCCACAACGATTCTAAAGCATTTTTAATAACGAGCTAATCATGAGCTGCAAGTTTGTTGTAAGTTGTAAGTTTCCATTTTTACAGGATTGTTTTCAAGCGCCCTCAAATGCAGCACTGCCGTTGCCTCCCCACCCCCTAACCAAAGGGTAAAGAACTGCAGCTATGTGTCTGCCAAAGAAGTGCTCCAACAAAGCTCTTGTGCAAACACATGCTTTATATTGAACTACCTTTTGAATAGGTTGTTTTTTTTGTTTAGTTAAAGTTTATTTATGCAATAAAATTTTTTGGGGGGAAAAATTATGATCTCCATTTTAAGCAAAAAGAAAACGTGATTCACATTTTTCCCAGAATCATGCAGCCCTAATTTAAAGTTAAACTAAATGCAAGCTCTCATATGTGCTTTTGTAACAAAATCTGTAACTTGTCACAAAATGTGTGTAATAAGTTAGAGTTAAAAGGTTCAATGAGAGTGTTGATGGGCATAAATTTGTTTTGTTCTATTAAGGTTGTCCTGCACTGTAAATACTGGCACAGCATGCATTTGAAGCAAAATTGAGAGAGTGACTTGATAAGATCAGTTTATCTTCCAGCCTTTGGTGTAAGCATTAGAAAGCACTATCAAGAACCCTGCAACAGTGATCTAAAACACACAAGTGTCATCAGGCCTACATGTCAAATTGATTCTGCTTATAAAAACCTTTTGGACAGACGTAAACTTACGCATGTAACAGGTTGGTGTTGCTGGATGCTGTTGCTATCTGCTTAGATGTTTATGTATTATTTGCACATCTGTACCTTGCGAAAATGGCTCTTTACATTTTGGGACTGTTTCCCTCTGAAAGCATTATTGCGAAGCACTTTCATAGTTTCATTTACACTTTGCTGTAAAGTTGCCAGCCTGTTATTAACTCAATAAGTTGCATTATAATTATTTTATTAATTGTGACCTTCCTGTGAGTAAATGGTACTGAAGAGCATCTTTTGAAATACTGGCCTTGAGGTTTTTATACAGTTTCTCTATGGGTTGTACAACCAAGACCAGCACATTCATCCTCAGCAACTGCCCCAGTACTCTGTCTACACAGGGATGGAAAATCACAAATGTAGAAAATTTCTCAGAAATCAGCTTCACTATGTTGTGCATTGAAATCATGAAGAAACATAACCAAAGTGAAAACCTTGTGTTATGCAGGTTCAGTATTCACATCATTTTTGCAGACATCTGTCTTGATTTATCCAGTGAAGCTACTGTCATGTAACATTGTATTAATTCATCCACCAGTGAAAGAGACCAAGGCGAAGCGTAAAAGGAAACTGATTGTGGACAGTGTGAAGGAGTTGGACAGTAAGACCATCAGGGCCCAGCTGTCTGACTACTCTGATATTGTGACCACCCTGGACCTCGCTCCTCCCACTAAGAAGCTCATGATGTGGAAGGAGACTGGAGGAGTGGAGAAGCTTTTCTCTCTGCCTGCTCAACCTCTATGGAATGCCAGGCTGCTCAGGGTAACCAGTGCCTCTTATGATATTCACCTTTTTCATAGGTTAACATTTACGACTGTACAGAAACTATCAACTGTCTTCTAAATAATTCGCCATTGAACAATACTATCACATGGAGAACCGTAATAAACCGTTCCGTCTCCAAGTAGGTCAGACTCTGGTGCTGTTTAATGAGAGGATGGAGAGTTGATCTCAAACACACTGATCATTAAAATTCCTTTCAGGTTTTGTGATTTAAAAGAAAGCATTGATAAAGCAAGATGTTGAAAGTGATTGTTTTTGTCTCTTTTCCTTCACATCCGTGAGTAGCCTCTCCTGAATGAAAACTGTGTTAATGCATAATTTAGCATTTTTCTTCTTGCATCAGTCTTTCAGAAGTTAATACCTTTTTAATTGTCTGAACTTTGCTTTTAGGTCTACACTTTTTTTTTTTAATGACTGCTTCCCCCTGGTTTAAATCTTAACTCTCTCAGATGTTTACGCGCTGCCTGACTCCTCTGGTGCCAGACGAACTGAGGAAGAGGAGAAAGGGTGGTGAAGCAGATAGTCTGGACGAGTTCCTCAAGGAGCTGGAGAACCCAGAGGTACCTCGTGAAGAGGTCATGACTCAGCACAGAGATGTTATTGGTAAGTCATGCTGGAGTTGATGAAAGATCATATTCCAGAACAGATGTCTTTTACTGAGGGAAGGAATAATAAACACCACCTCAGGCAGATGTCTGTTAATAACTGAGTGGTACCCTTGTAACCAACTTTGATAGTGTTTTAACAATTTCTGCTATCTGTCCCATAGACCAGACTATCATGGAGGAGCCCAGTATGCTGGCAGCCTCTACAATGGAGGGCAGCAGGACAACCTTGGATGAAACTGTCATGCCTCCCCCATCCACCCCCCGTGGTGTTAAACGCAAGAACCTCGACAAAGAAGGAGCTCTTCCTGTGAGTACTCTGTTAAAGTTTCAGATTATTATGAAATTGCTGGAAGTGAACCTACCTAATTCATGTTTTCATTCTAACTAAGGCATTTTTTCAGAAATTTGCCTGGTCACTTATGTCAAGTGTAATTTGAAACTTTGATTTTAATTGTTTTTAAACACTAAAGTTGAATATGTCATGTTTAGGCAGCATTAATTTTTACTTTGCATCTAATGTTAAGTTTACCAGAGTTGAGATAATGTTAAATTCTATGGTGAGGTAAACTTTGCTAAATATTCAGAAATTACACATAAGAAAAAAACAAACATAAATCTGCTGTAAAAGTTCTACTTTTGCTCTTGTTTTGATGAACTCTTCTTTCCTTTCTTTAGATGGCTCCCTTGGAGCAGCAGCAAGTAGCTGACCGCTCAGACTTGTCACAGAGGTTAGACATGCCTCAGGTGGAACTCCCCCAGAGGAGAGCACCGTCAACCTCACTCAACTTGTCCCAGAACTTGACCTTCTTGGTAGCAAGGACAAAGATAAGAAAGATGAGAGCGATGAAGAGGAGGTGAGGAAATCATTCCTTTTTGTACAATATTAGAGCATTTTTGGTTGGTATTCACATTATTGTGGATATTGTCCTCCTTTTTTTTTTTTTTTTTTTTTTTTTTCAAAGAGAAAAAAATAATTCCCAAACTTGTGTATGCACAAGTGAGTTTTTACCTGTTAATGTTGATCATTGTATCTTTCTCTCAGGAGGAGGAAGGTCAGGCTGGAGACCAAGATCAGGAGGAGAAGAGATGGAACAAGAGAACCCAGCAGATGCTGCATGGTCTCCAGGTACAAGAGCCATTGCTGCATTTTTACATGGTCCTGAAAATTCATTATTTTTGTAGGTGGAATGAACACTGATGTTTTTTTTTTTTTCCCTTGTTGTTGCTGTGCCTCTGTTTCCGTAGCGTGTCATGGCTAAGACTGGTGCAGACTCGGTTAGCCTGCTCGACTTGTGCAGGAACAACAACAGGAAGCAGGCAGCAGCCAAGTTTTACAGTTTCCTGGTCCTCAAGAAACAGCAAGCCATCGAGGTCACTCAGTCTGAGCCCTACAGCGACATCATCGCCACTGCCGGACCAAGATTTCACCTCATTTAGACATTGGAAGAACAGACGCTGCTTGCATACTCTTTTTAACATGCAACTCTGCCTTTTTTATTTTTTCTTGTCAGTCCCACACCTTTTTTTCCCCCCCAAATGTCCCTGGGGAAGGGGAGGGCATAGTGGGAATGGGTTTGAAACAATTTTACAAGATTTTACTGTACTAAAGATGGAATCATGCAGTGTTCTTGGTTCAAATGGAGTGAGGAAGGTTGTTTAACAAGTATATTTATAATGCAAAACTTTTTCAGTCACCAATTTGTAAACTTTGCTTCATTTTGTTTTGTAAGTTAAATTTCTCTTGTCTACTCCTACCATAAATTTTGTATTGTGCCCCTTCCTTGAACTAAATTGTCCCAGATTTTAGATAAAAGGCCTCATTATTGCAAGAAATCCCGTATTGTTTCATATATTCGGGAAAAGGTACTGTGTCTCTTCAAGTGTAACCTCCCATTTTCTCCCCACTGCACTTGTTCTTTGATAAACAAAAGGTTAATTTGTCAATTTTGTTAAATCTCACCTGGCATTAAATCTGTTACAGATGTAATAATTCAGGCAGTTTATCAGTTAACTATGTAAATTTCTTTTTGTACCTTTTTACATTCATGCTTATTTGCCTCTTTTGCATTGTGTAACTAGGTAATGTACTTGTTAAGTTCATTATTCCACCTTTTTAGTCTCTGGGTAACTTCTAGTTGTGATACTATGTAAAGATTTGAAATAAAGTGTTTTAAGTACTTGGTTAAATAACTGTTGTTAATATAACCCATTTTATGATCCAGGTCTTTCAATTGAAATGTTTTATTTTGGACACTGACAAAACATAATGCACCCTGTAAAACGGCAGTCAACAAAACAAATGTAAGTGCAATGACCAGTAAAAATTTCAAAGGCTTTTTTCCCCCCCTTAAGACTACATTTTTATTAGCTATTCTTGTTTTTGATAAAATTTTAGACCAAATTTTTCAATGTTAAATACATAAATCGTATGATATAAAGTCAAAGTTCCACCACCCTATTATTATTACTACCACCTGATTCCAAACAAGTCCTCAAACTGCCTCAATAAAGAGGAACTATTCTCTCTATCGCTGTTGCTGTACGGACAAGAAAAGTAATGCAAGTTACCCGGAAATTTCCGTCACCAAACCCTTCCTCCCTTCTTCTCGCGTGGAGCGGCTTTTAGATGGCTTCACGTAAAGAGCCCAGTACAGCAGCTAGCGCAGCAATGGCTTCCTCAGGTGGTACTTTGGACTCTCCGGTCAAACAGATCCAGATTGAGGGACTGGTAAGTGTCACAGCGGTCCAGTAGTGGCTAGGTGGCGAGTTTAAGTGACGGACAACAGAAAAACGGCTGCTACCAGATGTACATGCTAAAGATCGAGCATCATCATGGCGGGGAGAGGATGATCAGCCGTCTGTTCCAGTAGATTTGCTGGACAGTGTCGTTTTCATAGCTTAATTCGATTCATTATATTACTTGGATGGGGGGGGGGGGGGGGAATCCATCAGAGATACCTGGTGAATTACTTTCAAGTTAGCTGCTGTTTAGCATTCCCTTAGCTAGGGGTGTTTAATTTTGAGACCAGGACCTCCCCGGTTGATGGAGTTCTTTTCTATTCTTTTTGGGTATATAAACATGTATAGAAGAATGGATCTGGGATAAATGAGAACCCTACTGATATTGCTATAATTTTGTGGCTATTAGAGTAACAATATCATGAATGAGTATCTTCAAAGTGTTTAAAACATATTTTCCTACTTTATTTGCCCGATCTACTTTTCAAATATTTCTGTGTAGTGTTAATGCTCTGGAACAGTGTTTCACAATCCTGGCCCTCGGGGACCACTACCCTGCATGGTAGAGGTGTTTGGACTTTAACACACCTGACTCATTTGAGTGGCTCATCAGCAGGATGAACTCGGGTGTGCTTGAGTTGGAGAGAACTAAAACAAGCAGGTCAGTGGTCCCCAAGGACCAGGACTGGGAAACATTATTCTGGAACATACTTTTGACATGTTCTTCTATTTCCAGACTCAGTTTAAATTCCTACTTAAGACCAGAAATGGACAATCCAGGTGCCATGAATTTAAAATCCTGCCATGTTTTTGGATCTGCCTGTACATTTAGAACAGGTGTTTTCACTAACGAGCTCATCTACCTGCAGAGGAGTTGTGCTAATTAAATTCAGCTGGTTTAGTGATTGAAACACCTTAGGATGGCCACCTTAGCAGAAAACCCACTTTAAGGCAGTGCTTTCCAACTCCAGTCCTCAGGACCAACTGCCCTGCATGTCTTGGAAGCAACCCTAATATTTCCACACCTGAATCAAATGACTGGCTCACTAACAGGCTTGCAAAGAATTTGATGAGGAAATTCATGAATCTCAATCAGATATTTTGGAGAAGGAACACGTGAAGACATGCCGGGCAGTGGGTCCTGAGGACCGGAGTTGGGGAAACATGTTTGGGGCTTAAATGCATGTCTACATTTCTCTATACATATTGTTTTGCAGCAGAAACATTATTGTACTCAGATACTTGTTCTTAGTATGTGTGTAGTGTGCCCATCTTGACAGTATGTAGTACCTCTGTGCAAACAGCAGAGGACAAACTCGCTTCATTAGTGTGCACCACCCACATTCTGCCCCCCACCCCCAGTGCCCTAAACTGCACTGGACAGCTTATTTCTTTTTTTGCTGTACTGCAGTAGACTAGTCAGATTCTGCCTTTTTTTTTCTAACCTTCCTCATTAAAGCTGCTCAAGAGTCTGAAATCTAAACATTTCTCCTCAATGTTTATTACAACTTGGACCTGAGATTCTCTAAATTAATTTCATAGCCTTTTTTTGACATTTTTCCTGTGCTTAAATCAAAAGCTGTCAAAATCTGTTTAATGTGTTATCTCATTTTTATTCACTCTAGATGGAGGGGTGTCTGTTTCAGGTAGAGTTATGAAACTCATTTCACCTGAATGTGTTGATATGCTGCAGTTGCTGCTGCGTTGCATCATGACCCGTCTGTCAGAGGTTTAGCTGCAGGGGTTACCCATAGACAGCATCACTACTGCTGTGTTGTAAAAATTGGTTGTTTTCTTGCTTTTGAAGAGCTTTGAGCGTTTCATATTGCTACAGAAGTGGATTGCAACACAGCAATGGATTTCCATTAAACACCCACAGAGATCAAGCAATCCTCTATCACTGAAAGAAAAAAAGGTCTTCATTAATTGATAGTAACACATGATGCGCAGATTATGTTCTTGTGCAATGAATAAAGGCAAAGTCAGGACACATTGCAAGTTATAACTGTTATCTGGACTTGAAAGCTTTGGGGTTTAATAGAATAGAAAGTGTTTCCGAAGGACTTTAATCCTCACGTTCCATGAAACGGTGCCAGTTTGGTTCTGTTAAAAGCTTATAAAGGAAACCCTGTGCAAGAACAGGACCCTATTCCCCCTAATGCATCAGGTCCTTAAGCTTTGCCTTGTCCAAAAGATGTCACATTATAATGTCACACATATCGGCTGGCATACACAAAGGAGATGACATTCTGTTTTTTGTATTAAATGCAAGCATATGTTCAATACCATCTGCACTTCCTTACGTTGCAGAATATACATATTCTAATTTGGTGTCAGGGACTGTGGCTGTTTCTGACTTTCTGCAGACTCACAACCAGAAAACAACAATTTCTGTGTTAAATTTGGCACAGTTAATAACTGAATATAAATGGACCTTCATGTTGCTGGAAACTGCAGAATTATTAGATGAATATAGATGTTAATGATCATTGTTTGAGGCATCACAGGAATGAAGCGCTTAATTGAGTCCCAGCTGACATGTATGCATCACATCTAGATTATTTTAGATTATTTTCCCCTCACACATTGCAATTGCTCGTCCCTCTGATCATCTTAGCCTTGTCCACATTTGCAAGCCAGACTTATTGGCCAAGCATATTTTGAGCAAGATCTCACCAAGCCAGCAGGAGTAAGCTGGCAGATGAAGTGAGAATCTGCACTGGTCTTCATCTGTGGCTTAATCCAGCAGATGAGTCATGCCACACAAAAGCGTTTTTAGATTTCCTCCGTCAAGTATTTTACAGCCAGCACCCAATGAAGTGCTGGTTTACACTTGAGCGGCGCAAAAAGAAAACTCATTAGAGGATCCTCTCCTTTGCTGTACTTTCTCATAACTCGAGCCCCGTTGTGTCGGGAATATAAGCCCTTTTGTGTGAGTGAGAGAAGATTTATGATAAGAATTAAAGGCAGCCAACAGGGGATTTGGACTGCAATTGATTTTGCACAATTCAATTTTAAGCTTGTTGATTTATAATACGCTGTCCACATATCAATCTGGGGCCTCTCCACATGAGGTGAGCTCACTGGGCTAGCTACTGGTGAGCTAGATCAATAAATTTGTATGCGAGTGTGTGTGTGTGTCTGCGTGAGTGTGTTTGAAAGGGAGAGGGAGTAGCATTAAAAGATGATACTGGAGAGTTAGCCTTTATGTGCGCATGCAGGTTTGCACAAACTTAGAGCTTCCCCGGGATTTGCCAACAATACCTGATGGCATTTTTCTCAGCCAGTGCTACAAATCCACTGAAACCCCAACAATTCCTTTCT
Source organism: Atherinomorus stipes (assembly GCA_023101725.1). Taxonomy (NCBI): domain Eukaryota; kingdom Metazoa; phylum Chordata; class Actinopteri; order Atheriniformes; family Atherinidae; genus Atherinomorus; species Atherinomorus stipes. The sequence goes on along the minus strand of JALJCO010002294.1, from coordinate 198,876 downwards.
TCCTTTTGCTTGTTGTACCATTGCCTCTTTGGTTTCCTGCTTTGAAGCGTTTCAGGATTTTCTCAAAACTCTAACGCAGCCCCCTTTGTTTGACCTTCGTGCTGACATTTCTTGTAGATTGACCATCTTTCACCTCCTCCTTTGCTGAAAGGACGCTGTTTTGGTTTGTGATGGACAGACTGCCGAGGCTTAGATAGCTGGAAGCATTGTGTATCTGGGCTATCTGCTCTCACTGATTGAGGAAAAGCTATTTGTTGGCAGAAAAGAAGCTGGAGCTCAAAGGGGAACTTTGAAGGGGGAGAGGCAGTGATGCCAGTCCTGAGGACTTCCACTATAGCCCCAGTCTCCCCTCATCTCCCTTGTAATAGCCACACCTGTCTGCTTCACAGGCCCCCACGGAGCCTTTCGTCTTCTTTTTTTGTCATCTGCTTCTATTTTTTACTGTCGGTATTCCCAGCATCCCCACCTTCCCCACAGTTTTCTTTTTCTTTTCTTTTTTTTTTCTTTTTTGCTCTTTTTTTTTCTCTCTCTCCACTCATCACTCCTTCCACCAATCTATTGCTCAGACCTTCCTTTCCTCTCGGTCTGAAAAGCAAAGGCAGACAGGCAGGGAATGAGATTTGTTTTTCTCTCCGCTCCACCCCATATCATCTCTCTTCCTCATGCCCTCTAGCTCTTTACTTGTTGCATGACAAGTCCAGCGCTCTTCTGAAATAAATCATCTTCCTGGACAAGCTGCCTGTGTATATGTACGTCTGTGCGCACGGGCAGCTGAGACCAGTAAGGGCTCCTTTATAGTGGTATTGGGTGTTTAGTTGTGAGCATGGGTACAGGACTGCCACCCCACTCCTGTTTATATGTGTATGTGTGTATTATTAATGCCTCTGGCTGTGACCTGCCTGCACTGTTATCAGCGTGATTTATGCTCTCCCTGTCCACACCGCGCTTTTCAGCTTTTTTCTTTATATCCAGTTCTCGCTCATTTAGACGCTTAGCCTTACTCTCTGCTCTTTTCAATGGTTTTTCTCTTTTCTTGCTGAGCTGTATGTGTTTTTTTTATGGGTTGGTTTATGTAACGTCCCTGTATGTCGAAGTATGCTGTCACTGACATCACTGACACAGCATTAGAGCCTAAATTGGTTGCCTGAATCACATGGAGGCTTGTCCCATTTTTAACTAGCATTAAAAATTGAAGTTATGCAATGATCCATGGAGATGCACTGTTGAGATAAAGGATGATTACATGGAATTTCAGACTGCAACATCAAAAATTGGTGAGGGGTGCTCATTACTAACCGGTTTTTGCAGGCATTGAGGAGTAGTGATTTCTCAGAGATGCAGCTTAAAAGTTGACAAGTCAACCACAGTCTGTTAAGGTTGGAGTAACATGTTACAGAATTTCTTCTGATATTATGTGGATCTGTTTTTTTCCCCCCTGTTTTGTGGTTGTATGTAGGAGGGTAGTGGCTGCTGAAGAATAGTCACAGGATTTCTTATGCATTTTAATGTGGTTGGAAAAGCAAAGGCCAAGTTGGTGAGGAGGTAGATGTTGTGGGCAGCCAAGGAGCTTTGCAGAAATGTTGAATTATTAATTTCTGCTGTATAAAAAAAGTAACATTTTGGACACATTTGAGGAAATGCTTCTTCAGACCTTTGCAAGTTGTTCCTTTTGCAAAAGGTGAATGATATTTGTGTTGTACTTTTTCATGTAAGATAATGTTTGCTCTGCATTTGCATTTGACGCAATTAAAAAAAAAAAAAAAAGGGAAAAGATAATTGTACTTGACAAAATTTGAAGTTAAATGCATGTTATTAACTTTTAAGCCCAAAAACTAGCATTTGAATAATACAGTCGGGTCAAGTCCTACCTAGATAGAATAAACTACACTTAAATGGCCCGAGGCACTTAGATCTATTTGGGAATAAAAGCTTAGATGCAGGTAAATTGCCTACAGAGCTGCACTCATTAACATTTTTTCAGTTTCTTTCGTCAGTTTGCCTAAATGCATCAGAAGCATTTGACTACAAAGCAGCACAATGGACGAATCATGGCCTAATTTTGATGAACTCCTCAGCTGCTATCAGTGTGGTGGTCTAACAGCCGGGGCTTGACTCATGTCATGTGGAAGATAACATGTTGTGGAGTAGCTTGCTCCAACAAGGCAAAACTGGCTGTTATGAACAGATCAGAAAAGAGAAGGCTGAAAAAGTAAAGTTGTAGAGTTTCCCTGTTGTATTTTAACCCCACAAAATGGCAAATCATGTCTCCTTAAAAGTATGTCTATCTTTGCAGAGTGTCACAAATTTGACTTTCTTTACAACTAAAGGTACACTGCAGTATTGTAACTTGGACATATTTAGTTTGATTTACATCCATGCAACACCAGTCTCCTCTCCTTCCACAGCGCAGTGACGCTGGAGCTTCAGATTACAGTTTAGTAACTACAAACTTGAATGTTTTTTCTCTAAAATTGGTCATCCTCTGAAAGCATTCCCTGATTCTTAATAATTTTGGAGTCTTTAAGAATTTTCACCTCTGATGGTAAATCTACTGAAAAGATGGCGTTGTAAATATTGACTTATCTTCACAGAAAGATGCTATTAAATTAAGAAACTCAAGGAAAAGATTTTATCTTGCAAATAAATCTTTTACTCTTGTTTTTTTTCTTTTTTTGTAGAGAAAAACAAAGAAAAGCTTCCGTTTGTAATTGTTTTTGTTGATCAGTGTGACATACTGTCATAGATCTTTCTAGAACCTTTATACTGAACATCGGCTGTCATTGACCACTTACAGACAACAGCGCCAGCATTATCTTCATCTCTTTAGCAAACATATGACTTCTCTCATTACCTTCCTTTGTCTCAGATCCAGTTCCTTGTTCCAATCCCTCAAGTAGTTTCTTTTTTGATGTACTTCAGAGTTTGACAGATCTGGGGAAAATCTCTTTACTGTGCACCGTTCATATGGAAATATTTGCAGACAGATCTAAAATTAAACAGCTACTGTCTGTAGACTGGAGTGCATTAAGATGTACGGTGAATTAGAACACCAAGGGAGGCCAGAGGTGTGAATGTTTTGTGCTTTATGTTGTAGATGTTACAAACTATATGTTGTTACTTTTTGAGCAGTTAATTTTTTGCTTCACATGTTGGTGTGTGTTGAGTCTCTCTTCATAACAGGGTTTCCATACTGCAGATTAATAGTTAAGACTAGGGAGGGTTGAAAATATTGATTTAAACTCCCTGTGTAATTATTTGTATTTAACTCATTTTAATTCTCTAGTATGTTGTAGCCTCCTAAATGCTGTCACATAGTGGCTCTTCTAGCGTTTTTAAGGAAAGTAAATTCATAATGAAACCATTCTCAATCATAAAAGTTTCTTCAGAGCATGCGGTATTTCTTAATTGGGTCTTTTTTTTTCTTAAACAGATAAGAATATAGTTAACTGTATATTAAATGGCCACGTTATTGTTATTGTCTGCATTTTCTCCATTCATAAGACTGAAATTGCTTAGCTTATTTGTACTGTAATAAAGCACAATGTGTAGAAGAACAGAGAGCAAGGAGAAAATAAATCTGCAACGTGACCCGTTTGGCTTTAAAAAACAAACAAACACGTCAACTAAAATAACCCCATCTCAAACTAATGAGCTTGAATCAACATGACTGGCACGGACGCAGCTGAATTTGGTGACTCAAATCACAGGATGATAAAATACAATAAGAGGAAATGCTATAACTGCACAATAAGTACGTTAACTCCAGTTCAGAAATAAATCTTGTTTCCAAGTTATTAAATTCAGGGTAAAGCCTCCTCGCTTTTTCTCCTCTGGAGTTCTTTTCTACGGTTTGATTTTCTTTGTTTTCTTTTTTTTTTTCAGTAATGTTCCTCTTTCCTGCTTTCACAGGTGGTGCTGAAGATTATTAAGCACTACCAGGAAGAGGGCCAAGGCAGCGAGGTGGTTCAGGGCGTCCTGCTGGGCTTGGTGGTCGACGACCGGCTGGAGATCACCAACTGCTTCCCCTTCCCCCAGCACACTGAGGATGATGCTGACTTTGACGAAGGTAACTAAAAGCAGTAAACCCTCTTCATTGTATACTCTCCGTGTAAACCTGCTCTGGCTGACAGATTTCTGACATTGTCATATTTGAATGCTTCAGTACTACGGAGGCTCTGGTTCCTGCTTGGTGTCAAATTTTGAAACTCCATTACCGATAAGAGTTTCTTTGTCATTTAAATTCTGCTGCATGTCGTAATGAATTGCAAATTTGGATGATTAAGTTTTTAATTAGTTCAGAGGTCTTGGGTGGATCTGCCAGATGGCACTGGAAACATTAACTTGGAGCATTTCTGTGAGAAATATGGCTTTGCTTTTGGCTGGAAAAGTTAGATATTGTGGGTTTATTTTATCTGAATGCGACGGGTGAGCTAGAGGTTGTATCAGCCATCAAGCTCATCCATTTAAAAAAAAAAAAAAAAAAAAAAAAAGTCTGAACGTCAAGAACAAGACACTGTGTTGAGGACAATGCAGACTTCTAACTAAGCTCACTCGGTGTCTGGTGCCCTCCACTGTCAGTTCAAAGGTTGACGTGTAAGGGCAGTGGGACGGGATGGAGAGCTCCAGCTTTTGGGGTTACAGGTGGACGGCGCAAACGTGCACAGCTTTTTATTTAATAGTTATCTGAAAACATCCACTTTTCCTTTCTCCTCATGTCTCCCATCAAAGGCTGTCGTGTCCCCTGACCTCCGCCCTTCCCTTATTGCGCCCTGTTCTCACCAGCTCCTCGTTAGGCACAACATAAACAAGCTGGATGGAGGGATGGGAAGAAGATGAGCAGATGCAGGGAATGGTGGACATGGAGAAAATCCTGGTCTAACAGGCTTACACTGCTAATGAGCAACTGTCAAAAATTCAGCAGGATACACAATCACCGATGGTGGCTAAAGGTCGTTAGTGTCAGGAACGGCTCAGTGTGAGTGTCATAGCTTGTTGTGTTGCTGACTCTTAGTCTGATGTGCTGGATCTTCCATCTGTCATTCCTTTAAAGTTAACAAGGGTTTCAGTGAGTAGTGCCTTGCTGTGAAATGAAGCAAATTTGCAGATACAATAGAATTCCTCTCAGAAGAGATTTTGATCCAGCAAAAGGTGACAGGCTTCAGGTAATCTGTCAGTGAAGGAGCCAAGTTCAAGATGTAAATGAGATTCGCTCAAGTTTTGCTTGCTGGCTGTTGCCAACGTTTATTTTTGAACGAGAACAGAACGTCGTGTGGTAGATTACTCAACTGAAACGCTCCTATTTCGTCTCTTTGTGCCTTCAGAAAGTTGTTTATGCGTCACATCGGGATTTTACCCACTAAATCAAAACCACGGAAAGACAATTACTGGGAGAAATTGAATTGTTGATCGAACATAACATGGAAAATTGATTTTATGTCTGCACATTTGGTCATTTTGTTCCCATATTCCAGCCTGAATTGTGCACCCACGCATACAACTGACGAGCTGGGCCACTTAGCTCTCTCTGTCTCCTCTACTCTGTAGAAACTAATTGTCAGTGTTTCATCGGTGCTGATGTTGGAGTGGGTTGCCTCAATCCTCTGCAGACCCACTGCAGAAGACGGAGCAAAAGAGTTTTACTGAAGTACGAATTAGACTCTGAAAATACCATGTCAATGTGAAAGCTTCCTCTTTTGAGCTATTGCTATAGTACAAGAGTTGAGCCATCTGTCAGATTCATATAGGTCCCCTTTGGCTAAAAACCACTTTTCTCCATAACGATGTCTACTGACTGTAATATTCAGGACCATTCTTGGCCATTTGCCTAAAACCAGTCTTTTAAAAAATGCCGAACATGCTTGTGTCCTTGTAAGCGAGTTAACTTTGTGTTTTAAACTAGAAAGTGAAAAAAAAAGTAATAGCAGCAATAATGTCATTTGGATTAGTTTCTCTGACTTGCGTTGTTGCTTTTGCAAGAAATGTTTGCTCCTGGCAGTAATGTCTCTCTCAATTATTATCTTCACTGGTATTCTTTTCTTTTTTTCTGCAGCTTATCAGGAGATACAATGACTTGCATGCACACACAGATGCACACTGTTACACCACATGCTCTTGCACATTTCTAAGGCACAAGGCTGTATTTGCCTGAAATGATCAGTTTTTATTGTCAGTTTATAATAAATCCATCTGAAAAAGCTTTCAACTGTAATATTAGATTTAAAGATTCCTAATATCTTGTTAGCTGTATGATAGTTTTGCTGGATGGTAAAGCCCCACAAACAGTTCAAAAACACAGATCCTTCAAAGACTTGCAGAAACTACCACATGAATTGGCCCAAATTTCCAAGCTGCAGTTGAAAATGACTTTCTGAAAAGGGATGGATTTGTTGGTTTTCTTTAAGTTTTTTCTTTGTCGGAGATGCTCTGATGCAGCTTCCTGATGGGAGTGATATGTAGATGCTCTAAGTCTGTCTTTGTATCTTGTTGGTCTTAGAGTTTGGTTTGAGGAGGAAGTGTCTTCTCTCGCTTCTTGCTTAGACCCAGTGCTATATGAGAGGATGGACAGATTTAATAAGTTTCTGGTGTACAGCTGTTAAAATGTTGATGTGACATTAAATCCTGTTGTCACTTTGTCCTGTTGTGCATTCTTGTAGACTCCCATCTACTTGTTTTAAGGTGGTTTGTGAGGTCAGAGGCTCCTTGTTCCTCCTGCAACATGAATCTTGCCAGTGTCCCATGTGATTGCTTGTGCAAATGCATCACCGTGCTGTAGTTTGATCTGTAACTATAACATTGACACTGCTGCACACCAGTTAATCATTGCAACTCAGGAGTTGTGATATCATCACTAGATAAAACTAGAAATTTGGAGCTGAAAGGATTCAGTTCAGCAAAATGTGCTCTTCACCTGGCATCATCAGGACCCTTGCAGATCCCTAGCTTGTTAGGGTGCACGCTTGAATCCTCTTAGCCTGACTCAATGCCTGCTGGAGACACCTGAATTAGACATACCCCTGCAATCAATCTCTAAAGGAAAGGTTGCTAGAATTAGTGGCTATGCGGCTGTATCATTATTTGTTTTATTCGCATTGTTCTTTCCCCTGTGTGTGCAAGCATGCAAATGTATGTGCATGTGTGTATGTGCTATTCTGCTTCTCCATCAACAGGTGCCAGTGTGGAGCTGTGCTAGTAGAACAGTTAAATGCAGCAAATGTGATCAAAATGAGAGAGAAAAAGATGGAGAAAGAGTAATTGAGCACACACAGCAAAATCAGACACGGATTAAAAAAAAAGAAGAAAAAAAGAACTTTGGCTGAAACCCAAACCTTCCCATCTCCCGTGTCCTTGCTTACTGTCCTTCTATCGTAGTCAATGTAAAGAGAGAGATGTGTGGAACTACAGGCAGTGACCCTCAAGGCATTGTGTGTAATTAGAAGCACATGAGGAGCATGTTAATAACACGCACTGGCCATCATTTCATTGTTGTGATTCCAGTTACATCCAGTGCAAAGAAGACATTATCAATATGAGTGGTAACATGAAGCCTTGCAAAGTAGAGGGACATGGTCTTTAAATGAACCATTAGAAGTAATGTAAAAAGAGTGCATGGTTTCTTTCAGTTTTAAGGGTCAACATGTTGTAATGAAATGCAAAATCATCTATAAAACCTCAGAAGAGTAACAACTTGTAGCACATAAAACCATTTTATTATTCATTTATTGAGGAAAACGCTGAAGCATAGTTAAAAAAAATGTAAATCTACTTTGTGATTCAGTAGGAAGTGATCAGAAAAAATGTGAAGGATTTTTTTTTTTTTTCATGGCTTCAAAAACATCAGTTCCATTCACAGTTATGGAGATGTTTGACTCGCTCCTCTTTACAACACTGCTTTAATTAATTGAGGTTTGCAGGCATTTATTTATGTGAAGTTCACTTCAGTATTTCAATCAAGTTGAGGTCTGGAGTTTTCCTTGACCACTGAAACGCATTGATTCTTGTGCTTTTCCCCCTTTTTCTTCTGCTGTAGTTTTCTGGTGTGCTTGGGCCAATTAACCTCCTGCATGACCCAATTTCAATCAAGCTTTAGCTGTTGAACAGATGGCCTCACATCAGTCTCCAGTATGCTGTGATATACAGATGGGTTCATAGTTGACTTCATGACTGGAAGGTGCCCTAGTACAAATCATCCCCTGATATGCAGGGTTTGGTTTTCAGAAAATGTGGTGCTGTGAATAGGGGTGGGTAAAAATATTAATCAATGCATCGCAATGTTTCCCTGTGCAATTAATATCGATTTAGCAAATCTTCTGAAGTGATTCACCTCCTGACCCATGGGGAGTGTTGTGTATGTCATTTAAGTTGTGTGGCTGCATTAGATCACACAACACCAAAATGGCAATTATTCATTTTCAGATGTTTTATTAGCCAAAATGTGAGGTGACATAGCACATATTCACATGGGCATGAAAATAAATATTGACAACAGAAACTAATTATTTGAGTATTTCTACGTCTTACTGAATCAACATTAAAGCATTTAAATCAATATCAAATTGCAGTCCAAAGAATCCAAATCGAATTGAATCATGAGGTTCTTCCAAAACCCAGCCCTATTCAGACATCTTCACTCATCTGTCCAACAGACATTGCTCCAGAAGTCATGTGGTTTGCTCAGATGCAACTTTGGAAACCTGAGCTGTGATGCCATATTCTTTTTAGAGGGGGCAAAAGTTTTCCTCTGGCAACCCATCCAAACAAATCATGCTTTATTCAGTGTTTTTCTAATTGCGCTGTCCTGAATTTTAACATTTAACATGTTAAATGAGGCCTGTAGTCAGATTTAGCTCCTGGGTTTTCACACTTCCTGTCAGCATTGTCTGGTCTGACCTTGGGTTGAACTTCCCAGGACATCCACTTCTTTGAACAACTACTGCCTTGAATACTTTCTTTTGGGAATAAATTTTCTGAGTGTAGGATGATGGACACCGAGAACGGTTTTAGAAATGGCCTTATAACCCTTCAACTGCTTCTTTAAGATCATTGTTGATACCTTCCCGTCTGTGCATTGTGCTAACACGGTTGAATGCTTCTCTCCAGCATTCAGAACAGAACAAAAACCCCAGAAACATCCCGTACGGCAGTTTATCGCCTCAGAAATGTTGTATTTTTCTATTGCAAACGTTTTTCTTTTTTTTTTCTTTTTAAATTCTAACACAAGACAGGAGATAGATCCTGCTACAGTACACAAGGATTTAAATTAAAAGGATCATTGTTGTGGAAAGTTTATCACAGTCTTCAGCATGTCAGTCCTGTTGGTTGTCTTCATGGCTGTTCCCAAATCTGTCAACCAGTGTCAGTTTATTGAATTGACCCCTGCATCAAGATTTTATTGTATGTAGATGTTTATTTCCACATGCATTATCCCTCTGTTGTTTACCATACACCTGCCTTTTCTTGTAAAGGTTTAAAAAGATTGTTTTGGACATCTTTGTTTTTCACCCATTACTGAAGACAAACTGTGGGCAGCACCTCAAATGAACTGCAAACTGTGCCAAGCAAACTCCAAAAGTGATTTTAAGTGAAGTGAAGCACTGAATCTAAGAGCATCTGGTAGCCCCAGTGGATTAAATACTTACCACTAGTATGCCAAGAAAAGTAATGGAAAAAAGGGGAAAGTCATTTTAATTCTAATCCTGAAAGTGCATTTGACTTGAGTTAAAACTGTTAAAAACCCAATATGTCAACACTTTGTGTCACTTTATTTTAAAACATTTACTCATGAATTGGCTAAAATTGAGTGGTTTAAAATTCTTGTTCTTTCTTGTGCCTCCCTTTGTAGACCATCTCAGTTTCAGTACCGAGTTTCCACATGTGATTAAACTAAGCTCTGTGATGCAGACATTTCATTCCACAAGAGTAAAAATGATCGTGGATACTGGACTCTTTCTGACTCAAGGATCAGTTAAATTTGTCAATGTACTTAAAAGAAATCAGATCCCTTCCTTTTCTTTTCAAATTGGTAAAGATCAGTGTATAAAACATTCAGGACACGTCCTCTCATTTAGCCCAACGCTGATAATCATTTCCACTGTTTAAAATGACAAATCTTGCTGGTGGCAGATCTTATCGGCTGTTACTAATTAAACATAATTCCATGAGTAGCTTAATGACAAGCCAAAATAAAAATGAGGCAGTTGCACTGTTATTTTTCCCCCTCCCTGCTCTCTGCCAAACGTTTTTCATCAGGTAAGCCAGTAACAGAGTTTGTGTGCCAGACAACTCAAACGGTGCAAGTTGGTCCTTTTTCAGGATTTAAACTTTTCTATTTTCTAAAGGCATAAATCTGGAAAAGGAGTTTCTTTGTTTTCATGAAGTAGAGCCTGGAAAATATTACTTTAACTTTGTGAATATAACTTTACAAAACAAACTGTTACAGTCTCTCACGTTTGGTTCGGGTCTTTATCAACTCCAGTGTCACGAGTGTTCAGCAGCAGGTTCCTGAAGAAGAAGCAAAATCAGATTGCTGTCACTCTCTCCCTTTATCTTTCACTACTGTATCTCTCCCATCTTCTTTTTTTTTCGGACTCACTGCAGTTAAGTGCTGCCACTGCCACGTTCTCTCACCATCTCTCTTCTTCCTTCTTGGAAATCATCGGCTCCCCACCTGCCTCCTCTACCCTCAAATCTCCCATCCATCCATCTCCCTAAAGAGTAATTTTGACATTTATGTTTGGAGAGATAAATGATGTAAGCGCCCAACAAATGTCCTGTTGCGATAATCATGCCCCCAAAATGGAGCATTTTACTTTGTGAAAATCATATTTAAATGGCCAGTGATGGCTTTCCTTTTTCTTTTTGAGAAGAGCTGCATTGATGCCATCGCCAAGAAAATTAAGTATTCGGAGTAATTATGGTGTCTGATTCGAGGAGATCCCCTGCTGGACTGAGCATCAAACTGTGGCAACAATTTGACTTGTTTTTGTCCTTATACGGTTTATTTAGATGAAAACTATTTATATTGTAGTGTATATTTTAGATGTGTGTTATATGTGTGGTGGTTTTCCCTCAGAAAGCAACTGCCAAGCCTTTCCTTCTGGCTACCCCGCCACCTCATGTCGAGCTGCATCTCCCTGCCCAGCGCAGGTGGAAGGGGCTGCCAGACCCCCTGTCTACCCGCATGTCATGCTTCCCATTGGCCCAGAAGAAGATGGGAACAGTTGTCAGGCTGGTGAAACAAACAAGTTTTAACAGGGCTTGTTTGGTGAAGCCCCTGATTCAGTAATTAGTGATAGTTTTTGTGAGTAGACCTGTGAGACAACACATGATGCTCTTCTCTGGGCCAAAGAGCATTTAATTTGAACATTTAACATGTTAACATATAGTACATTTGTGGTAATGCCTGCTTCAGCAAGACACATAACAAAAAAAAAGCTTAGTTATTTTTGATGTATAAACAACCTGTAGTCATTAATGAGATTGTTTTGATTGGCACCCTCCTCTCAGTTTGCTATTTGTTGTTTATGTCACTCCTGCTGCGTCTGTTTGAAATACTCAGCAAACCAATTAGCCGCATAACTTCAGATTGGATTGAATGACTGGGATGTAAGATGGAAAAAAAAATGCTCCCTGCAGGAAAAATCTGTTCGTACTCAAACATATAAGTGAAGTGCTACAACAGGTCCTTCCATAATCTTCCCAGTTTTTCTATTTTCATTAACATTTGGTATCATAAACATAATTGTGTCTTACAAATGGATTACATGAAATAAGCACTACTGAACTTTGGCAGAGGAGTGGTAGCCTAGTGGCTGAAGAAGTAGGCTTGGTATTGCAGACTATTGATCAAATACTTTATTTTTTGGACTATAAGTCATACTTTTATTTCCCCCCCATAATTTGGCTGGTCCTGTCACTTAAATTATAGATATTTTGATATGTAATTTAACATGTTTATTAAATGTTACTGACATGAACCAAGGAGTAAACTAGGGGTGACACAGTACAAAAAAATTCACTTTTCGGTTCAATACTACGGTGTCACGGTTTGATCATTCTTTCACTACAAAAAAATTTATTTTCATGCCTTTTTAGCTGTTGTACTTTTGCCCACGACATGCTTACTTTCGGGGTCATACTAAACATCAATATTGAAGTAGTTGCAAATGGCAGATCTGAATGATGTTGGAGGAACTTCGATTTCGAGTACAGTTGAGGCATCATGTTGCAACAAGCTAACTTCTCAGTTTGTCTCAGTGGCTTGAGTGAATGCGTGTTGGAGACATCCAGTGGCTCTGCCCTCGACAGCTCAGCCTAGGCAGAGAAGTTGAATGCTGATCTTCCTAGCTTTCAGCACCAAGCTCATCATCAGTTGATGAAATAAACAAAATCTGTATTGTTTGATACAATGCTGTCGGTTTGGGACACACCTGTATTAAACGGTTCAATACGAAAACATGTATTGTTGCACCCCTAAAGTAAACATTACCGTCTACAGCCACAAGAGGGCGATCCAGGCTTGTGACAAATATATTCTACTCCAAAGGCGAAGATTCAAAAATGGCCTTATTTCTTTGAGATGAGTTCATTTATGACATCTGGTTGCACTGTCTGAGTGATGCAACAAGTCTTCAAAAAAAGTTTATCTTTCTTATTATAATTTAAATAATTTGCAGGCATTAACTTTGGAATCAGAGTGATTGGGGAAGTTTTACCAGTTACATAAATGCCTAGAAGAAAAATCTATAAATGGCCTTGTTTCAGCGAGAAGAGTTAATTTTGGACAACATGGCCTGGCCAACATGCATGGCCAGGAGTTGGTTATCTTGTTCCCACGTGTCAGTAATCCAATTTAATAATGCATGGCCATGGGATAACAACTTGTGGCCATTTTTTTCTGCCTATGTCACCAGAGGGGCTCGCAGAATTGAGATTGGGAGTTTGGGGAACTTGCTTACTGGTGTTTTGCTTGTTGAACTCGCTAGCTTGTTGCGTTAATTTAGTCTATTCAGCCTTATTGGTATGGTCTTTATGCTGTTGTGTAGCTGATTAATTGTTAATGCGGTACGTTAACACCCATTCAGCCTGTTTTTCTGTGTGCCATTGTGTGGTATGATAACTTGCCTTTCCAGATTAAGGGCATGGTCTCATGGGCTTTGAGTGCCCTGCAAGAAAAAGTGCAATATAAATCTAATCCATCATTATTATTATTTGTGCTGCAATATCAACAATGTCAGAATGAGACTTCCCTGTGGGTTTGCACCATTAACATATTAGGAAATGACAGTAGAGCCACTTTCAGACTTGCATTGTGGAACATGAGCAGTAAAGTCCATCCGCTCTTTAAACGGACTCATCTTTTCAAACATGCCAAGTCTTGCAGACTTATCGTGTCCCGGGGGCTTTCAGACATCAGGAAATGTTGCGGAAAAGTCAGCACAGCCCCACTCTACCTTCAACTCAGTCTGGAACATTATCTTGTGCGTTCAGCCAAAACAATGTGCCGCAACATTTCCGCTCTTGTGACATGGGGTCCAGCCGGTACATGCCGCTACATCTCTGAGGTAGAAGACCGGTACGCATGTCTGAATGCAAGCCTTATAAAGGACAGAGTCTGCAATATTCCCGCTTTCCAGTGCAAGTCTGAAAGGGGCTTAGGGGTAACAATAAAGCACTCAGAAAAAAAAAAAAAGGGTGTTGACCACAGTGAGCGCATGCTGAGAAAAGCTAAATCTTAACCTTATTAGACCATAGCAAAGCAAAGGAAGTGAGAGCACCAAAGAAACTAATTGTGGCCGTTAAGATCAGATCAGCTCTAGTGAGGTGTGTAAGGTTCGCCCTTAGTTTTTTCTGTATTAATTGTCATTGGTGGCTGACATGTTTATTGTGGGTTAATTGAAGTCAGGGGGATTAAAACCACGCCTACCATGATCCCTCCAGTCTTTACTACAAACACTTCTCAGTATTCAATAAGGCACATATGTAGATGTGTGTGTGTGTGTGTGTGTGTGTGTGTGTGTGTGTGTGTGTGGGCGTGCGTGCATGCTGTAAAAAGTTGGCGGACTCTGTTCTGATAAAGTCTACCTTGGGGATAAGCCTTTCAATATATCACTCTACCTGCCCCAAATGGGAAATTGATTTCCTCCCTTTTCCCCGCGTTCCCTCACTGAGGCTAATTACAAATCGCTTGGCGGTCCACCTTTAAAGGAGATTCATAAACATTAAACATGCATTATGTTTTAGGATTTTTGGGGACACATTGGCATTTTTAAAAGCTGGTATTTAGGAAAAAGAAGGCAAAGTTCCCCACCACATATCTCTGCTTGTCCGTCTGAGCTCTGTTACTCTGACTGTAGTGTAAATTTGAGTTGGGCTGTTAGCAGCAAGCTGGTCCTGTACCTGTGTTTGAAAGCTCACCTGGCGTTATAAATCAAGAGATCGAATCCCCTGGGTGCAGTCACCAACAGCATTGGTTCCACTGTTTTATTCATTTGCTCCTTTGTCTACTCGCAGTGCTGCCTTATATTAAATTTTGTGTGTGGAGGGAAGTCAGAATGTGTTAGTGCTGTCTCGTAATCTAGGTGAGCTGAGGGGAGAAAGGAGGGAGAGTGATGGGTGAGGAGGAGAGGAGAATGTGACAAGGATTAGGGAAGTTCAAAAAGAAGGTCTGGGGATGGCAAGAGTAATGGGGAAAGGAGGATTGAGGTGCAGAAGTGGGGAGGTGATGGAAAAGAGAAAATTAGGAGAGAAAATGAGTTGCCAAGCAAAATATTTAGTGTTTGAGCACAAGATGGACTGAAAAATGAATCTGCCATGAGAGAAATGCAGGTGAAAAGTAACAAGGATGAAAAAGAGAAGGCACTGAGAACATGGTAGAGCAATTGTAAAAAGAACAAAATAAATTTGAAGGAATGAACAAATGACTTCATGCCACTGATGGACAACAGAAATCTCTGTCACATGTAAACATGCAGTCATGATAAAGATGGTGTCAAACTCAGGAGCATGCTACACTGGTGATGTAGCCTCCACCTCTCAGACCATGTTGGTCAATCAAGAGGGGGACATTAAAGAGTATTTTTTGTTCTTTTCAACATTGACCTTATATCTAGGATTTTATATGTGCATTTACTCACCGGTAAAATTTCTGTATCACTCTGACTCCTTTGGACGATATTTAGATTATTTGCCATCTGGGCATATCGATATAATGGGAATGAACAGTGCAGAATGAATGGTCCTCTCTATATGGCATTATTTGCTGCAAAACTACTTAATTTAACCCAATACCTTTAAAAAGAATGAACCAACAAGCGAGTACAATTGCCCTGTGAGTTCAGATTTAGCTTGCTGTTATATATTTGGGGCACTCTCCACATTACTGGTGGCATGTGCAGCACAGCTGACGAGCAGCTAGCTGGCAAGACAACAAACCACAATCTGCAAAACTCTGAACTCACAGGACTAGTATTTGTTTTTTTTGTTCATTAAAGTATTGGTTAAATTAAGGCGTTTGTCTACACCTAAAGCCTTATATTTTGCCCCATTGGGATATGGACATGCAGATGGTGACTAATCTAAATATCGTACGAAGGAGTCAGTGACACAGACATTTTCCGGTGAGTAAATGCATGTATAAATTCCTCGAAATAAGGTCCAGGTAGAAAAAAACAAGTTATCCTTTAAACAGATAAAAAGTTACCACAAATGGCATAAAGGATGAAAGTGTGATTCTTTTTTTTTTCTTTCTTTTTTTTTTAAAGTGAGGCCCGAGGGTTAGATGTTAATTTCCCATAATATCATGAAAACCTGCAGCAGCGCTGAAGGCAACAAAGGCATCTGCCATCTGATTGGACAGTTTGATTTGTCACCATCCAATCAGTTCAAGATGAAAAAGCAGTCAAAAACTTGCAACTTTATTGCTTTGCACACAGTTATTTACTTTGCATCTGTGAACAGATGTTTGCAATCTTTCTTACACATGCAAATACTACACCTGCAAAACTTCTTTTTTTCCCCACAGGATGACGAAGCTTGATTTACTGCAACAAACAGAAATCATTAGCAAACATTGATTTAAAACCACAAAAACTTCAACTCTGAATTGAGCCCATCTTGTCCAAACACAGCACAGCCAGATAATCTGCAAACCTCACCTTGGAAACAGTTTCCTAAAAGTTAATTTTCAGTGACTGAAACTCTGCATGTGGACAAAAGGCAGAAAAATCAGCGTTGAAAGACCTGTGTGCATGGCTTGATTATTTCTGGACCAAGGTTTTTGTTTTGTTTTGTTTTTGTGATCCAGCTGCTCACATTTTCCATCAGCAAATGAACCTTTGTAATGCTCATCCAACCCTTAGATGTTATTTAACATTTGCCCAGGCAGAAGATTAAGAGGAGTTTAACTTAGGAAAACCTGATCGTCTGAAAAGCATCCTTCCTTTTTGCTGCAGTTAACCACAGGTGGGCCTTTGTTTACTCATGCGAGTCTGATAGTTGTAGTTCTGCACAGGTGTAGCCGTATGGGATTTGTTTGAGACAAATGACAGAGGTGTTACTGCAAATAATTCCCCCTGTGTAGCTACTGAGATCAGTGTGAGAAAGGCTCAAGTGTACCTATGATTATATGAACTGTAATACTGAATCTGTGGGAGATGAAGGGTAATAGATGGCTTTTGGGGGGGATGAAAGGTAGAGTTAAACATGAGTTATTAAAAAAAAAACAAGGTCATTCTTGGAAAAATGTGTTCTGGATTTGGAATTCATCACAGCATATGGGGCACTTTAAGTTTGTTTTTGCAGTCTTATACCTCTTTTATTAACTCAGATGCAGTGGGGGAAGGTTGGGGAATTTTTTTTTTCTGAAGAAAAAAACCCAGCCTGTTTACAATTTAAATGGTTTTCTCGTATAAGGTGCCATCTGTTCAGCTGTTGGATGGTATATGAAAACCTGGCATTGCAGCATTTTGTTTTCCTGTGATATTTTGACATGGACAAAAAGAGAATTTTCACAGGGCAACTTAAAAAGCATAATTTGGGGAAAAAAGTGTTGAATGAATTATTTATGGACAGGATGAATTTGCACAGAAAATGAAAATAAGACTTTCTTTTTCTCTTTTTTGTGATGCATCTTTCTTGAACTTGGAAGCTAGACATTTAGATTTAGTGCATCTTTCACTGGAGAGGACGCCCCTTTGTTCCTCCTACTGAGGGACTGTCATTCTTGCTCCTTTCTTCACAAATGAGGCTATTTCAGGGTTTGTGTCAGAACTGTAGCCCTTTCTCAGCATCCTGTCTACCCAGGGAGTGAGAAGGCTGCTGAGACGCTCCCACTGTGCCTAGGAATCTGTCAATGGGAGAAGGGACGGGTTCGCGTGCTCCATCCCTTCGGCCGGGAGGACGTGACAGAACCCCTGGCAGACAGTGCTTGCGAGGATGCTTTGGCAGCCAGCGAGGCGGATGCCTCTTGGCCTTGGAGACCGATCTCATGGGAGGCTCTCTGGTTTCTCGAATGAGAGAGACTGAAAATTTTGAGTCAAAAACTGTAGTTGAGACAAAATCTTTGTATCTAAGAATCCTCAAATCTGAGTAAATCTGGAATTGAGAGGGAAAGTACGACTACTTCAAATCAAATTTTATTCATAAAGCACTATTTATACTTCAGTTGCACAAAGTGCTTTACAAAGTAAAAACATTTTATTAAACTTCAGACTAATTAAACTTTATTTTGCATGTCTCTAAAAGGACATCCCACATCACGAGGCTGTTTTACATGCACATATTTAATGGTTGATGCTGAAATGATGCTGAAATCCATTCTATCCATATATTTCTGCTCTTGTGCCTTAAAATAACATTAAATAAAAGTTTGATAAGGAGATCAAGTAAATATCTTCCTTTTTGTCCCTTTCAAAATGATAAAGCATGATGTGCAAAGATCTGACACCATTTCCCTTTCTACATCATCTCCCCATTCCCACTACAAAAACAAAGCCTTGTGACAAGCGATGCTGTCAAATGTACATATGGTGAACTTGTCAGTGTGTTATGCACACAAGGCAGCTGCCTTACCAAGCTCTCACTCTCCAGTGCATCAGAACATCACCGGGTGTGTTTGTGCTCCTGTTGTGGCATTGTGTGTGTGCGTTTGTATCTGCATGCACGGGTAAAGAAGGGAACTCTCCGCAGGGCTTGCTTAACTAAGATTAATTGCACCTAATCCACTGTGCCAGGTGGAACACGAGAGCGTTGTGGTTGCACTCACGCAAACACACAAACCCGCTCACAAATAAGGCACACACATCCCATTATAGCCTTGCCGCTGAAAATTAGCCCGCACCTCTCCTGACACCCCGGACCAGACCACAACTCGATACCACCATTTACTTCCCGACAAGTCTCACATTTATCACCGCTCCATTCTTCCGACAGATGACCGCGCGGACAGACAAAAATGTCGTGACAGAAGGACAAACTATCTGCTCTCTCACATCAGCACCAGCTGGCCCTGACAAAACATGGAAAGAAAGTGTTTGTCCTGTTTTTCTCTGCAGAGAAAGGGAAAGGAAGAATGCTTGAACTTGATGTCTTGACAGTTGTGTCCGTGGCGGGCTTTCTCCAGGGATGCACCGTGCAGCTCCAGACTTGGTGGGGAAGGAAATGCGGCAGAATTTAGAATATATTTAAACTACAAGACAGGGTTGATGTTTGGCTGCACAAATTAACTACTCTCAGTATAACTTTGTTCATATGCTTATCTGCATGAAGTCACATTGAAATGAAAGCCTGTATATGACCCCTGCGCTGAGAAATGTTGATTAGCTTGGCATCAGTGTTCAGTCTGTCCCAGTGTGCAGAAAATGAAGACTTGAATTGACTGAGTTACATTTCGACAGTTTTGACAGTTCCTTCAGCTATTCCCCGCTGTCTGCAGCTTCTTAAAGCACATCACAGAAACACTGATGATTATTATTCATTTAATAAGTAATAAAGTATATGAGATTGACGGATGAGTCATCATTTTCTCTGTCGTTTTGACCCCCTGGCAATCTGGGGGCACACCAGCCTCTCTGTTGTGCCATCTCTTGCACCCATACACATGACACATTTAGCAAATTGCATTCTTAGTTGAAAGATGAGCGTCTTTCGTCCTCTGTACCTTTCACACATTCTCTCCTTTGCTAGTCTTCCCTTCATTTCTCCTCTCTGCACCTCCCTATGACTCTCTCTCATGTTCATCATAATGAAGTTGAGAGGCAGTCCTCATTAATCATGTCACCATGTTGTCAGGCAGATACTGTATCTACACCAGTCTTACAGTCCTGTCAGATGAACTACTACTTCATCAGCACCACTACTTAGTGATTCATCTCATTTCTTTTTCCCTGTTCCTTACAGTCCCTGTTGTTTATCTATTACTTTCAGTAATGCACTCCACATGAGTCTGTGTTGCTTTGCTTGACAAAAAACAGATTTTCTTATTAATTTGGGCCGTTTAACTCTGTCATTCTTGAGAAAATGAATGCCAAGGAAAAAATGTTCGGACATAGTTTGGTCGCTGGTGAGTTTCCAGTGACGGTGGCCAGAATCTCCTGTGGAAGGGCCATAAATCCTGTCATGCAGGGAAAGCCCTGCTTTACCTGTGTACAAGTGCAGGTGTATATTTGTGCATGCTAGTCTTTTATTTTGTTGGCTGAAATGGAAGATTGTTTGCTTGTGGGAGATTGAGAGCAAATAAAATGCATCCGATATTTCATCAGGTTTGTAGCAATTGAGCTTCCCGTGTTTGTGAGCTTAAAGCTTGATTGGCATATTGTGTTGTGCTGCAGGGACGTAAAAAGCACAGCCAGGTAAATGTGACTTCAGATGCAATTTGGCAACCTGTGGAATTGTTTAGTCTTTAGCGGCTGAAAATATTCCCAGATATGTCATGTTTTTTCTCTTGTTTTAAAACCTGCTTGTTGGGAGTGACAATCCCCCCCCCCCCCCCCCCCCCTTTGTTGTGCTGGCACTTTCACTCTCTCTACTTTCACTTTCTAATCGAGTTACCTTTCAGTTCATGACTGCAGACTTTTCCCATTGAAAACGAATCATATTGACCCAGAAACACTTGGATCGTCAATGAGATGCTGAATATTCTTTACAAATCACCGGTGGTTTGTAATGGACTCAGAAAAGTGCATTTAAATTCTCTGGTATTTTGCACTCCTGTTTAGCAAATCCAAGGGAGTAGCAAGGTTAAAGGAGCACAGGTAAACAGCTTCGAAACAGCGAGGCAGAAACAAGGTGGACAATTTCAAGGCTTTAAGACATTTAGATTAATTTGTTGTCCAAATTAAACAATTGTAGGTGTAATGTTTTGCTAACTTGCACATGGGAAAAGTAATGGCAAATGCATTTGTAGGATGCTTGGTAATTTTCACGGGGATTTTTCTTTCTTTCTTTCTTTTTACTAAAGCAAACTGTTACACTAAATGTGTAAACAGAATTGGTTTAGAGCTGCCCTATTTTTATTTTCCAAAAAAGATTGGAGTCTGTACCATGGTTAAGTAAATGACTGTCAGAACAGAGTGTAGAGTAAAAGTGGGATGTCAGCTGTGTTGAATGAATGGGTCAAGAGTTTAGGATCATCAAATTAGGGTTGCTGTACTGAGAGCAGAGGGTAAAATGAAGGGAGAGTAAAGGAAGGGAAAAAATGAATAAAAAGAAAAGCAGCTGTGGAACTTCACTCAGGCAAAGGACACTGGTAGAATAAAGTGTCTTAAAACTGTAATGCACCTGAACATTTGTTTAGTCCGTCTCTCAGCTGTGAAGTATTCATGAAATCACATCATGTGCCTGGTTTACCGTCACCTCTGAGCTCCTGCGGCACAGATGAGGAATTGGTATGCAGCCAAGAAAAATAGCACTCACATCAGTTTCCTGAAAATGACCTTTTTGTTTTCAATCTGAGGGACCGACACAAAGGAAAAATGTAATGTATACACTGCTCAAAAAATGAATAAATAAAGGGAACACATCAACAACACATCTTGGGTCTTGATGAATGAAATATTCCAGTTGAAAATCTTTATTCATTACATAGTGGAGTGTGTTGAGAACCAAATAACATAAGAATGATCAATGGAAATCAAATCATTAACCCATGGAAGTCTGGATTCAGAATCATACTCTAAAAAGTGGAAAGATCATATCACAGGCTGACCGAATGTTTGTGGAAATTCTTTCAAGACAATTCAAAATGAGGTTCTCTTTCAACATTGGTTTCAGTTAGAGCTGCCACGATTAGTCAGTGACTAATTTCATAATCGACTGATCGTTTATTGTTTTTAAGCTTTGTTTTTCCTCTCAAAATTGTTGCTGTGCCTTCTGCTGGCTTGTCTGTCTTTCTGTCCTTGACGCACCTGTGTATTCGTAGCTATCGGGTCACCTTTTCTTGAATTGCATATTGACATAAATTAACACACACACTACCAGTCAAAAGTTTAGATACGTTTTTCCATTAGATTCTGTGAGAAAAAGTCCAATTTCTGATTGGTACTGTAAATATGCTACAATTTTCATATGATCCAATTAATCGACTAATCGCCAAAATAATCGGTGACTAAGTGGTTATCAAAAATAATCCTTTGTGGCAGCCCTAGTTTCAGCATCTCACCATAGGACATGCCCCCAGTGACTGTACCCAGAAGCCATTTTTCATTACGCCATTCCTGAGTGGCAGACAATTGTAAAGTGTGCTCCAGGAGGGGAGGGACTTCCTCTCACTACAAACAGGTTTAGTGGTGTGTGTGGCCTCCATGTGTATGCACTCCCCCTACAACTTCTCGGCATCCTGATGAGACAATGGATGTTCTCCGGAGGGATCTCCCAGACCTGGATCAGGACACGAGTCAACCCCTGGACAGTCTGTGGTGGCGTGGTGGATGAAATGAGACATGATGTTCCAGAGGTGTTGGTATCTCCTCCATGCTCTCAGCACTGTGCTGGGAGACGCAGCAAACCTTCTTTCTACAGCATGCATCATGCCATCCTGGATGAGCTGCAGCACCTGAGCAGCTTCAGTGGTTGCAGACACCGCCTCATGCTACCTCTGGTGGGGAATCGTCAAACGTAACTAAAAATCAGCCAGAGAAGATGAAGACAGAGAGATGGGCTTTGGCCACCACCTGCAGGTCTATTCCTTTGTAAGGGTTGTCTTGCTAAATGTCTCTCATTTCCACCTGTTGATTGTTCCATTTGTACAACAGCAGGTGAAACTGATTCAGCCAGTGTTACTTCCTAACTGATCAGATTAGTATCCCAGAAGTGGGACTAAATTTGAGTTACATGGTAGTGATAAAAAGTTCCCTTTATTCTTTGAGCAGTGTATAAGGTGAGAAACACAACCTGACCAGATCTTGACCCTAATGAAGACCTTTGTTTTCAGACTGCATTTTTCTGATCAGAAGCTTCAGGTTTGATGCACACCTTCCTCCCAGGTTCCCAGAAAGTGTCCTTGCTTAATGGACACATAAGGAAGCTAAATTATTTTTAGTACAGGTATGATTGGGCCATCCGTCCTTATTTTAAACTGTTCAGATTCTCCGCCTACCATATTCGGCAAGTAAAGGCAGGAAACGGAAAATATAACTCTCCAAGTTTTAGGTAGTTTTTTTTCCTTTTTCTATTACTCATCTGCTCAACTTGGCGTCGTTGGATATAAATTCTGGCCGCTGCTTATGCCCGAGTATCTCTGCATGTGTGTGTTAAACCACGGCAGACTTTCCAGGCAAGGCCCCATCAGCCTGTCAAGGTGGTGATTAGAATGTGTTGTGACACACAGTTATGCGCATCCTCACATCCAAATACAAGTACACACTAGAACACATTTCGCTGCCTGCACAGAGATGTTGTGGCCTGCAGCAGCGTACAAGGTCCATTGCAGTTCACCTCTTGTGTCACTGAGTATTAGAGTATGGACTATCTGTCTAGTTTGTGGCAGACACACACACACACACGTGCACACACACTGATAGTGCCTTGTTGATTATAACTCTTAACATTACTTCCCAAGGTGAGGTGTTTTGCCGCTGGCTGATAAATCCCTCCACTCCACCACACAGACACACTTCTTTCTTTTTTTTTTTTTCTGCAGATTCAATGCATCCCTAGGCTTCTCACACCACACATGCATTCCTTTTCCAGTGTGTCGTCCTCACATTCTAAACAAAGCTGCTCACCTACAAAAACAGAGTGCTGCAATCCCTCGGCTTGCGCTCTCTCGGCACCGTCCCCTGCTTCCTTCTCCATTTTCTGTTCGCCTTACTTAACTCATGCTTTCACACATTCTCCTTTAAACACACATTCACTTTATCTCTGCCTCGTGTAACCACACCATCCCTGCTCCTTTTGCCTTCTCACGCACACATACAATCAAGCAGCACAAAAGGAATGCGTAGTCTCATTCCCCGTCTGGCCTCGAGACCCAGATTGATTGATAGGAGTGGCAGCAGGGCAGCAGAAATGAGTGAGGAATAGCAGACGGTGATGCATGCCTGCGCCTCCACACCTTGATGATATTGTTAAATTGACTGTTCTCAGGCTAATACTGCTCTTGTCCACAGAACATTGACAGCTGCCCTCTAATATAACAGAATAAGGAGTCCTATTGTAGAGTCTTCTATAAAAGACTGAATATGGATGAATCCAGCGGTTCCTTTGTGTGTTGCACCATCTTGCACCATTGACATTACCTCATGTCTGCTGTGGCTTGCTGGCATGGATAGCTGGACTGGACTTAAAGTTATCTTGTTATTCATATTAGCTAGACATCAGTGCATTAATGTAAACAATGCCTCATCTAACAGAAACTTATTTTAAAAACTGACAAGCCTCACTTGAATATATAATGCTATAGGTGTTTTTAAAAAGTTATTGAAAGTTGGTAAAGAAATGGCTTCAAACTTTTGCAAAGGTTCTACTTTGTCAGGTGTTTGATATAGTTATGTTTTTTTTTTCTAGACCCAAGGCTGCAGGATACCACTGTACGTGATTTGTCTGTGTTATAGAATTAATGATTAGATTTTTTTTTATGTTCTGGCCACAATGTTGCCCTTATCCTCCTTATTCCAAGCCCTCATGAGCTCTTGCGTGAAATATGTGACCACCTTCCGGTTTGAATGGGACCGGCATTTTACATGCCATTTGCATGCCAGATGTTCCTGCTCCTCCACTTTATACGAGCTTTATAGGTGAAATATTTGGGAACATCAGCTGTCACAGCTCAGACAGGGCAATGTTACAGTCCCTACGCAGGGACACAATATCTCTTAAATAAGTCAGCCCCCTACCCTGGACATCCAGCAGTTTTTGTTTTTTCTTCTTATGGCTTTAAACAACAACCCACTATATTCTAACATGGTGTTATTGCTGCTTTGTTTTCGTTGCCAAGTTGCACAGGAAGTGACAACTCTTTTGCCCAATAAACGGATTGCAGTGTGTCAAGCTCCACCCTTTTGTGTTGGATTGGGAAAATTGGAACACCAGTGGAAAGGCCCTATAAAGTAGGACGGTTCAGATTGGATATTGTGGCAACTTTCCCCTGTGGAAAAGAAAATATTATGCATGCCGACTAGGGGTGTGCCAAAATATCGATACACTGAAATATCGCGATATTTTGTGTTGCGATATCATATCGATATTTAAAAAAGCTGTATCGATATTTTTACAAAATCTCGCGAGATTTTGTAAGAGACCAGTGAGATCTCGCGAGATTTCGTTGTTCTTTCTGCAGCGGTTCAGCATGTAGAAAAGTCCCTGCATTAGCACTGATATCTATGTGCAGCCTGCAGGTTCAGGTTAAACTTTAAACATGGTGTAAAGTACAAATTAAAATGTGTGTCCAGGTTGTCATAGACCACCCAGTTGTTTGAGATTATGAAGAAATAATGACTGAAATGTTTATTTTTTATATGCTTTCTTAAGAAGAACCACTGTGCACTTTGTTTTACTGTTTTTCTCATTTCATATGAACTGATGTCACTTATGTGCTACTGATTGATAATATTTTGTAATTCATTTCACATGGATTCACTTTGGTCGATAAATTTGGAATGTCTTTAGGGACAAATACTGGGGTCTATCGTGGATAAATGTATTGCAATATATTGATTTTTGCAGAATTACTGTATCGTGATATTATCGTTATCGTAGGCAAAATATCGTGATAGTATCGTATCGCAAGGTACCTAGTGATTCCCAGCCCTAATGCCGACCCGCCCTGTATGGAACTGAACCCCTTGGTGAGGTAACAACCGTTGGTGGAAGACTAACCTTTACCCTTTTGTAGCCTGAGATGGAGGATTACCACGAGTTGACACCAGATATGAACTACTTTATTCTAATACAAGGATGCAAAATTTAAAAAATGAATAGCTTCACTTACTAGCTGCAAGATGCAGCCTGTGGCGAAAACACTGAAGCCTGAAGGATACATTTCCTCTGGTACATGTTTATACATGTTCCTTGTTGTAAATCTGATGTTATTCATCTTATTTACACCACAGCGGGTTAGTTCTTTCTGTATGCTTTCTGTACTGCACATGGTGGAGTTCCAGCCAGTGTGCACACAGGCAGACACACAAATGATTTACTTGGTGCTTTGGTCACTTGGACCAATCAAAACTAAAACTAATTTTGCTTTTACAGCCTCTGAAATAAAGATTTAAAAGAAAGTATTTTCTTTTTAGAGGTTCTTAAATAAAACAAAGATTTCAGGAGGTTTCTGTAAGAGATTATATCACAATAAAAACACTTTTTTTTTTTTTTTTTTTTTTTTAACACATGCCATTTCACTCCACAGGTTGTTAGATCTCCAGAGGCTTTACTGCTTCAATATATTGTACACCATACCCACCTGTGATGGTCAGAGATTGTTTTTGCTATTTTTTTTTTCTCCTCAGCTATAATTCATGGTTTATGAACAAACAAGGTAGTGATCCTGTGGCATTTACAAGGCTCTGTGCTTTGTATTAGATCTTAGGTGGATGAGCTGGCTGCCTGCCACTTGCCTGTTGTCTCCCTCAGCTATCACAATCTCAGTTTAGCCATCAGGCTGAAAGTCATTTGATTGTCTGCATGTCTCCTCCTTTTTTTTTTTTTTTTTTTTCTGACCTGAGAACAGCATGTAGTGGTTTGTTTGATAGCCTGTCTAGATGCTCGGGGTTTCGTGTGAAAGCTGGGTGTAATCCACATGTGCAGAACGCAGCTCTTCATACAGGAACTGAACGGTTAAGTCAGCTGGTCATCATTTTTTGTAATTAATTTATTGGCACGTTGCTTGGAAGCGACAACGGATAAATATTTAAACGGTTCATTTTTCTTTAGCACCACTTGCAGCAAGGGAGCCTGGTGGTGTAGTGATTAGTCCTCGCCTCAGGTTCTGTTTCTGGGTTCCAATCTGCTGTTCAGCTGGAGTTTTTCTGATCAGAGTTGGTTAGTTTTCCCTGGGCCCTGCAATATGTTTGGTAGCATAACTGGTTATTGAAAAGTGTATGAAAGAGGCATGCACATGCATGGTTGTTGCTGCCCTTAGCATTTTCATGTGCAGATTTTAGGGGTAAGCTATTTGGCTAAAAGATCATATGATGATCTTTTTGGGGGGTTTGCAATCCACATTTTGAATCACACTGCTCACCAAAGTTATGTTGTAAAGGTAGTTCTGAGGTCTGTCCTGTTATAGTGTTTTGATCAGAAGTTATTAGTGGTATAAGCCATGCGGACACTTGAGTTTCCTATATGTCTAGCTGGATAATTAGATAAGTTCCTATTAGGGACAGGATAAGGTCCACGCTTGGAGGGCTCGCTGCTCAGCTGACCTAGATGCCTTTGGAGAAAAAGTGCAGAAACTACTTTCTTTAAATTTGATTGGAACCTACTTCTGTGCTTTTCCATTTTCGGCACTTCAAAACATCATTTCATAACCTTCCCTAGATCAATGTCTTTTCACTGCAGAGACTTCGAATTCACATTGGCAGTTGAAAAGATTGTAGCCGTGAACACATCTAAAGAGCACTCAAAAGATTTTTGACCAAGCTTTTCATTTAAATTACTTTCACAGAAAACAGTGATGTCCAATGTGAATTAAAACTATAACGCCACTTGTTTTTTTTAAAAAGGCAGTGACTTTGATGTCTTTCTGAGTTCACCATAGCTTGGCTGGCTAACTGAAAGCTCAACCAAAGGCCAGATTTTGTAAGCAGACCTCACATTAAAAAGTGAAGTAGTTGCTGGAGAACTTCACACAAGCATATGCTCAGCTTTTGTGTGCATGTTTTTAATCTACTTGTCTCATGTATAATTCAAAGACTCATCACAGTTTGAGCAAAATGAGTCGGTCTTCAATAGGTTTTAATAATCTGGAAGTTGCAATTATATTTTATCATTGGTATGAGGTTGAAGCAATGCCTCCTTAGTTCCATAAACTACATTTAGATAAGCCAGAATAGCATAATTTTAGAGTGCAACATGTTTCTGTTTATATTCAAAAACTTTGTGTCTGAACTATGGGAGTATGAGGCCTAACAGATGCATATGTGCAGAAACATGATGTTGAAGCTTTCTGTAATCAATAGAAATGTGTCAAATGTATAATTGACCTCATCAAACTAATGTACAAGCATTAAGGTTAGAAAACCTTATTGAGGAGAGATACTCTGCTGTTTTCTGTTGTCACTCCTTCAGCCTTCAGTTCCAGCTTTAGAGAGTTTGTGCACAATTTCCCTGCTAATGATGGGGTGTTGGACCCGGTGTACGCATCAGTGATGCCTGAGAGGTAAGAACTCATACTGAGAGACGAGAAAGTGCAGAGACAAACGGCGTGGTTAGGTGGCAGACGGAATTTCCCCCTGTTGGGGGTTTTGTCTTTTAGCTTGCTGTTAACTCCTGGCTTGGGCCATCCAACAGACATACTCTCATTTTGTTGCCACTACCCCGTCTCATCCCCGTCCTTGACACCTGCCTTTCCTACTTCATGCTTTAACTCTCAACTTCTCAGAGTCGGTGCTACAACCTTCCCCCACCTGCTCCCCTGGCAGCTATTTTTCTCAATGAAGTCTGCTATATTTACATCTCATGCGTGTTTTTTTTCTGCACCACATCCACTGCTCAGAAATAGACACAGAGGGCCCGATGCCACCTGACACCACCTCCTCCTGTGTTTTGTCCCAGAATTACAATTCCCCTCTTCCTCCTCATACACCATACATTCCCTACTTCCTTCCCCTCTTTCTCCCCCTCCTCCCCCTTGTATTCCCCTGTCTATTTACTCTGCTTGTTTTTGTCTCTCAGTCCATGTCAGTCACTCTATAAAAGGTTAGATTAAAAGGATAGATTGTTTGTTTCATCCAGCCCATCCCAGCAGGACAGGCCGTGAATTGGACCTGTGTGCTTGGCTGTCCAAACCTCGTCGTCCATGCCTGCTGCTGGTGAATTTCAGAGTGGCGTTATTGTCAGGAGGGGAGAGAGGCTCCTCTGCGCTGGGCTCCAGCAGGAGGAAAACAGTTGGCTGGAATCAGATTATTGGCTTTTAGTTTCTGTGTCTTGTGCTGCTAGAATGTTTTCTCGATGTTTTCTGTAAGGTTTGCTTAGATATGTCATTTTGAAAGTGTGACATACTCTCTATGATCATTCGCCTGTAAGTGAGCAAATAAAATGCAGAATTCAAGTTGGGCATTTAGAAGAAGGCTAAAGAAGAAATGTCACTATTGTAATGAGACTCTACTTTGTCCTGCATATTTGTCTTCTCTTTCATACTTCACTTCTTATTTATCTTCCATTTCCCCTCTTTAACACTTTCCAGCTCTCTTTCCGGTGTCCTACACCTCTCCATCTTTGCCCCTTTTGATTTTTTTCACCCTTTGCTTCCCACCCTCCATCTTCTCCGCCTCTCCACTTTGTTCTTGTTAACAGCCCCAGCAGGAGAAGAATGTGCTCTGCAGACAGGGTCTGGGGGCCCCAGCTGCCCAATCACAACCTGATTTATCAACCTCCTCCAGCAACCCTGCACAGAGATGCTGTTTTGCCGGCTTGCTTTGGTTGTTACTTACCGCTGATGAGGCAGGGTGTATGTAATTCTAGCTGTGCATCCTAAGGAGATGTCTGCCATAATGAAACGGCCCTCCCTATAATGTATCTAGCCATCTCTCTAGAAGCTGAAACCTGGCCTTGTATCTATCCAGCTGTCATCCCTCTACCAGGATACATTTATGACACAAAAAAGAAAAATAAAATCTAAGGCAGACCATTGATCCCAGCTGATGCTCTTCTCAGAAATCTTCACCACAGCCATTTGATAACAGACAACAAAGCCTTTTGTTTTTCTCAGTTTCAACACATTTGTCCTTCACATCCTAGTTGCTCATAGTTCTTTCACCATACTTCTGTTTTTCGCATCTTTTCCCTCTGTTCATGCAGCATGTCCAGTTCCAGATGGCCACCAGATATTCAGACTGCTGATTTCAGTGAAGTTCATTCGAAATATTTTTTTTTCTGTCTCATTTCTCTGAGTTTCCCCAGCCTTACTCTGTTTCTACCTCTCTCTCTGCTTCTAGTCCAGTACCAGATGGAGATGATGCGTTCTCTGCGTCACGTCAACATTGACCATCTGCATGTGGGCTGGTACCAGTCCACCTACTATGGCTCCTTTGTCAGCCGAGCTCTGCTAGACTCCCAGTTCAGCTACCAACACGCCATTGAAGAGTCAGTTGTTCTCATCTACGGTGAGTGCTCCCCACCTAGAACGTGGTTTTGGTCATGTACAGTCTGTAATAAAAAAAGAATGGTGGAAAAACATCTCATAGCAGTGAAACACAAAAGGCAAATTTTATTACACCAAACCATGTAACAGGATAGTAACTAGTAATAATTTTGATTAGAAAAAAAATTGTCAAGAGTAAAGGTCAGATATACTAGTTCAGCTCAATGTATGTATATGTTTTACTTAGGTAACAACACTTTCGATAATGTGTAACAGTACACAAAAATCACGGTTCGGTATGTACCTCAGTACACAAGTTACGGATAGTTTTTTTTTTCGGTAAAGTAATGGAAAAAAATATAAATATGTTTTATTAACAAGTTCACTAAAACTTAACGTCAGAGCTGTTTGTTTTGCTTGTTTTTATGCCATATTTGAATGAGAAAAAAAATCTAAAGAAATTATTTTAAAATAAAATCCTGCTATTTGTTTTTTTTTTTTTTTTTTTTTTACACTTTTTAATGAAAGATTTAAAAAAAAAATAAACATGCTTTCACCTCACCATTTGAGATTTAAAAGCAGCATTGAGCAGAAACGACTCCCCTTTCATTTTTCTCATCCTCATCACAAAAACTAAACATCACAGCAGGTTCCTCTTCTGGTCAGATTGCCTGAATAAAAAAAATGCATAAATAAGTAACATACTGCTGTTTTTACAAGTGTTTGCGCAAAATTAGTCTGTTTTTCAGTCGTACCAGTAACATTCAAACTTGTGTGGTGTCGCTTTAGATGTGTTATGCTGGAAGTGTTTCTGTGTACATACCCGACCGAGTCAGCACGCCGCTTTTGTTTTGTCGGCCTTTTTTCTTTTTTTCTCCCCCCTTTCTGTCAAAACTGTCAAAACCGAGGTGCTCCCAGACGGGAACTTAAGGCTTAACAGGGGTGCTTTTTAGCTAAACTCGCTAACATGACATGTTGTAAGGAGTTGTTAGAAACAGGATGGTAAGCGCGCTGCACCAGCTGGAGGCGAAGATTAAACGGTCTGTCACTCAATTATGTCCGTTGGCACGCAAAAACTCAATGAAACAATAAAGAGCCCAATAAACAAGTCCTGCGCCCAACAGTTTGGTAGAGGGTCGTGCCGAACCGAGAGTAGTGTACCAAACAGTTCGACACGAATACACATACCGTTACAGCCCTAGGTTTACTACAAGAAAACTTTTTATCCTCTGAGTGATAGAAGACCAATACAGAGAAGTTACATCACTGTTTTGTGTGTTGACTTGTCACACAGCCATCCAGCCACTCACAGATGGCTTCTAATGAAACGGGTCCATGCAGGTGGAAAGCCATTCCTGAAGAGTAAGCCAGCAAAAGTTCAAACATGCACCCAGCTCATGTTGGTATCAGTGAATCATCATGATATGTTTTAAACAAACAACAAAAAAAGAAAAAAAAGTGTAACCTCAGGCCTAAAATTACAAATTCAGTGTACAAGGTCATAATTCCCCGCTCTCTAAAACAGCGACTAAAATTGTGCTTCCATGAAAGAGTTAATTGCAGTCATTTAGAGTTCATTGTCAGGCCTTAGGCATGATTAGACAACCTCCAGTCAAATTCATTCTCCTTTTATCAATAGTGCTACAAGAATAGGACTGTCACTGAGAGATCTTAAGATTCTCTGCTTTTTTTTCTCTCATTATGGAGGAATCGATGTGACAGATGTAAAAAACAAAACTAGACTATCAGCATAGTTGGAATGTGATTTTCATTTGGAGATAAATCTGCATTTCAGATATACTGAAGAGCTTGATGACTATTTATAGAGAAGTTTTGCTCTGCCAGAGATCTGCAGTGTTCTTATGATGTAGTCTGCTAGTTTAGATGTAGGCCACCTGCAATCAAACGGAGTAGAAGAAAGTTTGGTGTTTTTATTTTTATTTTTATATTATTTTTTTGTCTGCTTCACCCTAACCCTTGATCTGGTGATACTGTTATATGCTACAGTAAGTCCCAGAAGCTTTTCTAAACAACTCTAAAAACAAAAAAGTTGGATTTGGGTGGCCATTGAGTCAAGAGGCGCAGAGCAGAAGAGCCATGTAGAAGTTTAGACATAGAGATTCCAGCCAGTGCTTTCAATAAAACATCCTGCAGACTCTAGATAATTTGACAATATGACACTTGGTTTCCAAGAGAAGTCAACTGCTCAGATTTTGAATAGATTATGACATGAAAAAATCCTTACCATCCACTCCTAAAACTCCCTTGTTTAATTTCCGTGTGAGTTGGTCCTGTATTGTTCATAGAAAAGGTGACGCCATAAAAATGCCCCAAAGGCACGTATGATTTTTCCTGTCTGAAAGTGACTCACACAGTCAGAGAAAAACATTGGAATCAGAAACACTCCCAGCGTGGTATTACTGTATGTCACGTTGATGCTTGAACTCGTGCATGGTGGAATCCCAAGTTAAGACCAGCAGCAAACAGAAGAAAAAAGAAGCATGGCTACAAATAGGACTAGCAGCACTGTAACCTGCCTCTAAGAAGACACAAGATGGACATGATGTACTGTATATTGTATTCTTTAGCTGCCTTGGGACTACGGATGCAACTTGGCTTGCTAGCTTTAGTACAGCATGGTTATATCTGTTGCTACAGATATTTATTAATATGTACTGTCCCTATGAAATAAACAAAAGGAAAAAAGATGACTTGCAAACCAGACAGCATGACAGAACACCCCCCCTCCCCCCAAGCAAAACCAAATGTTTGTTTAAACTAATCTGTATTAAATATTTTTTTTTTTTTTTTTTTTTCCCATCGATAATGATTAACCATACTACCACACCAGGCAGTATTAAGTATTTTAATAGATTAGATGGACAGGTGCATAATTAAGTACGAAAACAGTAATCAGTGTTTCTGTTGGAACACTGCTGTTTTTTTAGTACATATTTTATAATCTACTGTGACTTTTACATCAGACTTTACAAGCTAAAGACATGTAATTAAATTTTGACACTGTCAAAATGCCAGATCGTATCAGACTGCATTTTCCATTCGCGCTCAACACTTTCGATAATGTTCTCAGTTTTACCTCAGGTTTATGAACAGAAAAACAAGAGTTTATCAGGATGACAGCGAAAAAACCCAGCTTAAAATCTAGTTGAGTTTAAATCCTTAATTAAAGAAGGCAATTTTTGATCTAGTTACTTAAAGGGGAAATGCAACCAAGAGAAACGCAATTTCAATTAAAGGAAAGGCTTTGAATTTTACCAGTGTTTCAGAAGAAGGACGCTTGCAGATTAGTTTAGGCTCCTCTTGTTTTCATGTAGTCCTTACTAGTAAGGCAGCCATTCAGACAAACGGGCGGAGAGCCTTTTCTCATTCTAAACCAGGGCTCCTGTTAATGTCAATCAATAATGCAGCACTTAACGGATCAAAGCACCCCAAAGGAATTTACATTATCTCTGCTTAAAGTCAAAGTAGAAGAAAAAAAAATTGATTTCTTTTTTGTTCTCTTTGTCATTAGCTCACTGGTCATTTATGCCGGTGAAAGAATCAATCAGCTGGGCAACCGGTCGGTGAGCGGCTTTTGTCCAGTGACAGCTTAGACTTCCAGTGGGTTGTTAAACCAATTGGTTAAATGGTTTCGCCATGGCGGCAGTTTCATACATGAAATAAACTGTTAAAATGGATACAAACAGAGCTAAACTGGAGCTTTTGAAATCAGGGTCATGTAGTATAAGAACTAAGGCTCAAAACCTCACTAGAAGCACATTTTTACAGGAGACTATCCCTGTTTTTAAATGCCAAGCAGAATTGGATATTCTGTTTGATTACCTGAGGTAAAACAGTACTAACCTCATTTCTGGGTGCCTTATAGTGAATGATAACACCTGTTAATTTATTTTCTTTGATTTTTATCAGATTCCTTAAAGGGGCTACTGAATATCTTGGGTGAATTATGTATTGCCTCCTGCAATTATTTTATCCTCTTGTTTGTATCATTGATATGCTATTCTGGATTTTACTTCCCACACTTGCTCTTCTTGGCATTTAAACAAGCCCCTTTTTCTCTTATTCATAGATGTGTGTCACATATTGACCAGAAGGACGAATGCATGAAATGATGAGTGCATCACTTGATAGAGACTGTCCTTTTATTAGCAGGAAAAGATCAAGGCTTTGTATCCAAATTCATATGGCTCTTGAGAGTTCAGTCTGAGTCATTCAGTTTAATTCAGTCAGCTTGCTTCGTTTGGATTTAGCAAAGCTATCTCCACACTGGCCTTCTTTGCTCTCAGCGAAGGTGAACTGTGTCTGGCTGTTAACTGTCAGTCTTCTTTGGGAGGCGCTAGTTTACAGGAAGAAGAAGTGACACTAAAATCTCAGGTAGACTGGAGTTTGCTCACATTCAGTCTGTTCAGTTTGAGTCAATATGACTTTCACCCTGCAGGGTAGCTTAAGCATTTAGTAATGGATCTAGAAGTTTTTTTTCAGGTCTGATCTACATAAAAAACTTTTTATTTTTTCCCCCTCCACGTTACCTGTGGGCATAAATCGGAGTCAGTGGCAGAACAGATCTAATCAGGGGGGCATATAATAACCCCCCTGTTTGTGCTGGAGGGCACAAACAGCCATTCAGAAACATAATATATCAGGGCCCCTATTTGTCCTACTAGGGCCGCAATCCTGCGGGTTTTTAGTGTCTCCATGCTCAGACACGCATGACTCAAATTAAATAGATCTGGTAGCCAATTGAGCTCTGCACAATGACTCATTAACTTGAGTTTGCCATCAACTTGTGGTGGGGGGATCGATACAAATATTGATGTTATAGATAGCAACGTTTATATCGATATTGATCAATACTAGTGTAGTTAAAACAATACTTCAGTGTCAGGCTTGAAAACGATCAGAATCTTCTTAAATATGGAGGTAGGGATGGGCGATATAGACTAAAAACCGTATCACAGTAATTCCTGTTTTTTAACACGGTAACAATAAATGACAATAAAAAACATCAACCTAATCATCTGTATCATAAATCAATCACTACATTCTGACTTGAGAACCCTAAAATAATACTAGAGGCCACTAAACTACATTAGTTTAGTTCAAGTAGTACACCTGTATTGCAAAACTCTAGTGATGCCAATCAAACAAGTCTGGAATATGAGAACAAATTTGAGATTTATTCAGATGGTGCAAACAGCAAAACTAAGTATATAAATAACTGTAAATACAACTTGATTAATTGAATTTATCGTTTTTATCATGAGATGAGAAATTATTACAATGGGGAATTTCTTTGACGAAATATCACAGAAGATAACATATTGCCCATCCCGATCTGGAGGATAGTATTTTCTCATGGAATTGATTCACTGCTATGACATGGACCCCCCATATTCCCTAAATCAGCTTCTCTCACTAAGATGATGCCAAATTCAGACTTTTAAAATGGCACCAGTGATGACTTTGTTTCTGCACACCTCATTATAATATTCTAAATGTAATTTGAAACTATCACAAACTTCATAACTTCATAAATAAGCAGAAAATGTGGGTTTTGGTGGATTCAGTTCACCTTGGTGATAAGGCATCTACATGCCAGCACCTCTTGCCGAGCTAGTGCCAAATTTGGATTTTTATGGTATGGCTAAGAATTTGGTTGTTTTTGCATTTCTGAGTTAGAAAATAGTGTATAGATTCCACAGAATAAAAGTACCGGTATTGATATCTGTTTCCAAGATACTAGCCCTTTATTTACTTGGTATCCAGTTGATAGCAAATTTTGCAGTATCGGACACCCCTACCATCAACCAACACATGAAACCAGTTCAATTATACAGCATTTTGCAAAATTTCTTTTTAATACACACGCAGGATGTCCAACTGGGGGGAAAAAAGCCAACGTGCAGACCTCATTGCCCTCTTCACCTCTCTCTTACAATGCATTGGCTATACACTCAAAAAAAAAAAAAAAGTGGATGGTGAAACTCTATAATTTGATGAATTTACACAGAGCCAAACCCAAACATTCCACTTTTGCGTAAAAAGCCAAGGCTGACGCCATGAAGTAAACTAAATGGATGCGTTACCTATAGAGGAGTTGCAACCAGCTACTGTTGCCGCCGGACCTCCTTTCTGAACTTTCTTATATCCATTCTCTGTTAGAGGTTATTTCAGTGTTAAAGTGGCTTGCCCTCACAGTGAAAAATGCTCTCACTGCATTGTTCACTGTACAGTACAATACACTCGTACTGCACTATTCACTGACCACACTTTCTCTTACCAAAATGACAACAAATCAAACCGGTCACAAGATAGGCACTCAACCAATGAGCATATGTCTCCATGTGACGCAAATATTATAAACAAATATGTGGTTTTCATTTTTTGTTATTTACCAAGGATGATTTCACGTTCGATTTATGATGAATGTAAATAATCAATAAAATGCGTTTATATTACTCATTTGGGGAGGAAATTTGGCAGCTGTAGTTGCTGAGTATGGTCTCAGTTGGTTGCAACTAGTTGCAGTTTGCATCATCTGCCACTGGATCGCAGCTATATTTGCACACTGGACGAATAATTTACTTGTTGAGGATCTCAATTTATAATGGGATTTGGGGGCAGATAGAAACACCAATATTAATATGGTTTAAACTTCTGATTTTGCCTTGCAGTAGT
Source organism: Atherinomorus stipes (assembly GCA_023101725.1). NCBI lineage: Eukaryota > Metazoa > Chordata > Actinopteri > Atheriniformes > Atherinidae > Atherinomorus > Atherinomorus stipes. Next base: position 162,446 of record JALJCO010002294.1, on the reverse strand, counting down.
AAAATACAACAGAAACTTAAATTCAATTCACCAGTCGATATTTATGCAGAACTTACAAATGCAGCCCAAAAAGAAAAGGAAACGAAACTGGGGATAATTTTAGCATGCAATTATAATGGAGCGCTTTTGACACTTTAAAAGCTTTTAACAATTTGTTTATATTGTATTTGCATTTATTTTCTTAGCTAAGCTTTTAAATAAACAGCTTTACCTCATAGCAGAGTACTTTCACAGTGAAGTTTTTTAAGTGAAGTGCTGTTACCCAAACTGAAAGTAACTAGCAGTACTTGTAGAGTGGAAATGGGATGTTTGCTGTCAGTAAATGCATAAACAATTGGCTCTTGGGTGGTTTTTGGCAGTCATCATCTGGTAACAGTCATTTATTGAGCTCTCAGCCAGGTGTTCAGATTCCCTTGAAGACTTTTATGCTTTTTTGCCCTTCTTTCTTTCCACGTAGGAGGTTGAATGGATGCCTTTAAAGCCTGCCGATACAAGGAAGAAAATCATAAAAACTTCATAAAAGCTTAATAAAATGCTTTGATTAAGACAGCTCATTACCTTGTTTTTTTTACGACTGACAAAACATTTTTCTCAGCCGGTACTTTGTGCTAACAGAGGAATGTTCATTGAGGTGAATATTTTACAAGCTATTGCAGCTGAGGCAGACAGCTACATTGAACAGGGTTGCAGATATATATACACAACAGTCTACATGTAAAGAAATGATGACTTACAGAATCTAATGCGATCAGGCATTTATTGCAGATCATCAATACCAGGGATTAAACATTGAAACTCTGAATCGGCGCAAACCTCAAGAAGCAAATGTGCTTTCCTCCAAGGCATTAAAACTAAATTCACTCAAACCGGTTCTCTTGCATTTAGCTAACTTTGAGTCTGATTCCTAACACAAGGAGCAGCAGGACTGAATGTCACTTTACCAAACTCAATACATGTGTTCAGACAGACAGCAGAAATCAGTCTGGGGACTGGAGACCTCTGTACTTAGTTGAAAGACAGGGACACTAAGGTGAGATAGAAGCAGACTAATGATGGCTTAATGATTATGCCACTGGCCTACAGGGGGAAAATGGAGAGAATCAAACCTTTAAACACAGAGAAAAATTGCAAAGTGCTTTGAATTGTGATAAATGTGATTCATCGTAGCAGACTTATCCAGCCCGTGTAAGCTTTTCTTGACTGAATGTGCTTTAATCTAGTGCAGACATGCCGAAACTGAGAGCTGTTTGTGTTCCAATCTAATCCAACTTTATTCTTAAAGCACTAAAACTACCACAGCAAGATTTATAAAAGTGAACATAAATAAGAAATCTTATTCAAACTTTTTTTTGTTTATGATTTGAAATAGAAAACCATTAATCCAAAGTCAAGATTTTATTTCAGCTTTTTGACTTTAATTTGTCTCTGATTTTAGACCCCATAAAGACGGCTCAAGGCTCTCTGTCTCTGAAAGCCTACAGGCTCACCCCAAAGCTCATGGAGATCTGTAAAGAGAAAGATTTCACTCCAGAAGGGTGAGTACTTTCAGAGAAGAACACACACAAAAGGCATTATAACACATGAACACGGGGGATTTTCAGGAGCTTGTGTGAACTTGGTCAGGAATTTTTCCACCATTGCTGTACTTGAGTCCATGTTCACGGACAGATTTTCTGTTGGAAGTGCGCTTTTACAGCTGGAGATGTGAAGGAGGGAAGATTGTCTAGAGTGGATGAGAGACAGGACGTGATGCAAAAAGTACTATGTGGAAAACTTTTAGCTTGTTTTCTTCATCAAGGTAAGAGTAGTAGATTGGGCTCCTTGTTATGTTTGATTCCATTACTGGATCTTTCTGAATGTACCCACTGCAGCGAGTGGGTACCAACTCAGTATTATTCCAGGGCTCCAGAGTGCGTCGAGACTGGCACCAAATATGACATAAAAACTGTAAACCCCCCTTTATTTTTCAAATATCTGTATGTACATGACCATAGAGTCATGGTGCAAACTGTGATTTTGGTGTACCATTACACCCTTATACATCTATCCTGTGTTGTATTGCCAGTAATATGGCAAACATTTACCTGGGAAAGGAGGTATCGTTGAGAAATTAAGAAGGCCAAAATATATCCACTTCCTTAAAAATGGTCAGTCTGGTTTTAGTTGCTACAGTGGCTAATGTGATTATCTGCATCTATGGCAAAGAAATATAGCCAAAACATGATGAATGACAGGGCTTTAGTTGTAGGAAAAAATGTGCTTTCTGTTTGAAATCAAACCCTAAAGGAACAAAAAGTATGTTGTGTTTTTTTGTCCAAAAAACAAAGTTCTCTCCCTCCATGCAGCCTTCAGAAGGGGCAGCTGCAAACCAGTGGCGCTTTATGGATACTAAAGTTTAATTTTTCTTTCTAATGTGGCCAAACTTGCTGATATCTCACAAATACAAGACGACTTCTCATCTGAGAGCATAAGTCTGAAACAGTAAATCACAAGGCAAAGAAAATATGCTCTTAACAGCAATATGAAGAGCACGTTTTCTTGTCAAAGTGAACCACAAGCAAGACATTCAGTAGAAAGTTGTTTTTATGTTGGTGCAGACTAGTAAAAACAAAACAAAAAAAACCTTTGCAGAGCACACATTTACACAAATCACTTGATTGTGGTGGTGAAGACTATTTACCTCGGTTTGAATATAAATACAAACGAATAAAAAGTGTAACTACGGAGAAAAAGGTTAGTAAACACAATTATAGCTTCAGTTTGTGCACGCGCCCGTGATGGCTTGGCTCGTGGCTGCAGTTACCTGAAGCGCCAGTCGCGAGTTTCATTTCTTAATCTTGCCTCAAGTCCCTTTAAGTTTGCGCTCATTTTTTTTTTTTTTTCTAATTTTGTTTGTGTTATAAGATAAAGTTAAACATTTATTACTGTGTATTCATATGTACAGTCATACACATAAGTTCCATCAAGCTTAAGAGATGACAAAATGGTAATTCTTGATATTGATCATTGTGAAAAATCAGTTAGCACTTACATTTTGTGGTACTGCAACCAGAAGGAGAAGTTAACAGTAATCTGGTGTAACTAGCCCAGACCCCTGGAATATGTTTTCTGCCTCTTAGGCGACTCCTTTCACACCAAAAGTAAGAATACTGCCAAATACATCTTTATACAGTACTGTATAAGATATGTCCACATAATCACATGGACACACATTGCTAAGTGACAAAATGTAAATTTGAGCTTTCTCACCCTCTTAATTCTGTTTATTTACTGCATGCAAACACATCCTCGTCCATCCGCAGAGAAGGCATTAACTGGTAGTTGGAGATAGATGCTGCTGATGATGATTTATCAGCTCGCCCTTGCCCGTCAAACAAATGTACCATGTTTATGCTTTTTCTGACCCCAAGGCTTATCGTAATTGCTTTTAAATTGCAGCTAAAAATGAACGTAATGAGGGGACTATTTTCCAGGCAGTTCAGGGCAGTTCTGGTGCACCCACTCATACATACATAAACATCAGCACGAGGACACAACACAGATGCAAGCGTGTCACTCCAGTCAAGAAACCCTTAAGACTTGAAGCTAAAATCCATTTGTAACACCCAGATATACATATATACATCTTAAAGGTATATTTTAAGGGGATTGGACTATCTGAGAGCAGTATTTCATTCCTCTTTACAGTTCCCACCGTATTTTTCCACCTGTGTGTGTGTGTTGCCAGCTAGTCTGTTATTGACCCATTGTGTTTGGCCCAGAGTCAGGATCCTGCTCATTTCTGCAGCTTTTCATTAGTTCCTATGATTTATTATGGCTCCAATCTGTCACCATCAGTGTTCCAAACAAGCCCATAATTGAAATAGGGCAGCGCAGAGCAATAAAGGACACGATTAACACTTTAAAACAATCTTGTCTATATGTCATTATTTTCAGAATAGACAAGAAATTTCTATATCATTGTTTGATTTTTTTTTTTTATTTTTTTTTTAAAGATGCCACCAACCACAATCTGTAGAAAACAACATTCTCTTTCAGGTCGCTGTATTTGATGTTGTATAAGCTTGCATATATTGTTCGTCTGTTTGAAATGAAAGGCATGGATAGATGAGTGCTGAATGGACACATCCCTTTGAACTGTCCTCCAACTCCATTGCGCTATGCAGGCGGTGGTCAATAGCTTCCACTTCAGCACACAATCTGAAGCATCAAATTAGTCTGCCTGCGGAGTCAACCTTTTGGCTTTGTCCAGCAGGGTCCAACTTTGAGAGGGCATAGCATTAAGCGTGCCTGAGTCCAGTATAGATGAGTAATTTGTCCTGCTTATGGTAGAATGTGCTGTCTTCCTGTCTCCCCATAGGCAGCATTTTACATCGCACTGCAGGTGATTTGGGAAAAAAAAAAAAAAAGCTTACAGGAAGTACTCTAAAGTACTCCAGATTGATTATTTGTGTCAAAATCTAAACACACACTGTTTATATTATTATAGATTTTCCCTATAGACTCAAGTATAGAATCCATACAGATTGCTATCTAAGACGGCTAACCAGAATGAAATGATGCTCTACATCCTTATTTATCACACAGGAAAGCCATTATTTAAACATCTCTGTTTCTGGTACAGTGCACATGCCGTAATAATGCAGTGAGTGTATTGATCCCAAAACAAGTATCTAACAAGCCAACCTAATACATACAGACATTAGTTTGTAGCTCATGCACCGTGCACTAGTGACAGGCAGCACCAAGGCAGTCAGTCAATGTTAGATTTATGTGAGACATTAAGCAAAGTTAGATGTTCCATTTTGTGTGAGCAGGCCCCTGCCAGAAAGAGGAGAGCCACAGCTTTTTATCCTCTGAGGAGGAAGAGGAGGTGGAGAAAATATCAGTCAGTGTCTCGGCAAAGATGTAAGAATTCATACAGGTGACGGGGGCTGACTTTGTTTTTGGGAGGAAACTGGGGAGGTCACTGCGAGCACACTATCTTCAGTTCATAAAGTTATCTTGCGTTTTGTTTTGCTTTTTATTTGCTGAGGTGCAATTTCTTGACAAGTTGTAGTTGAACAACTGTACTTCACACTGCCCCCCCAGTTTTCTATCTGCGGATCTTACTTTTGTTTATTTGAGATTAATGTTCATCACTGATGCACGCTCATGTTCGAATGCAAGCTGTTGCCTTTAAAACCACCTGATGTCTGAGAAACATCACCACGCCCAGATTTTTCCCATCCGATTATCCTGCATCTCAGCAGAAGAGTCTAACAGCTACTTAACAGCTAAAAGTAGACTTTAGGCTGAATTTTTATAACATAGTTTAAGTTGATTTATATATTGTGGCATCGTTATCATAAAAAATAACCTTTTATTCACTTTAAAAAAAAATCTAATTGATTAAAGTGCTGAGAAAATGGACTAAAACCCAGGAAGTGAAGGGTACAGTGTGACAAAAACTCTCCAAAATTGAAACGGACAGTGTAACCCTACCATAACACATCTCTCACAAATGTGATTCAACTTTCCATCTCCTGTCTCTCTTCTACTGTCCACATCTCTCTAGTTTGAAGAAGGCGAGCATTGGCTTTGAGAATATGTTTGAGGAGGTGCCCATTGTCATCAAAAACTCCCACCTCATCAGTGTACTGATGTGGGAGCTGGAGGACAAGTCCACAGTTGCCGACAAGCATGAACTGCTCAACCTTTCCAGCAGGTAAGACCAAAACCGATAGATTGCATCTTTTTTTGTTATATATATATATATATATATATATATATATATATATATATATATATTTAATTTAATATATATATAATATATATATATATATATATATATATATATATATATTTAATATAATATAATATAATATAATATATATATATATATATATATATATATATATATATATATATATATATATATATATATATATATATATATATATATATATATATATATTAATATCTAATATTCTTTTTTTGTTATATATATATATATATATAATATTCAATTATAATATTGAATATAATATATATTCGGGGGGGGGGGGGGTATTTAAAAAGGTGGAAAAAAAGCTTTATTACAGTTGTTTTTACAGTTTAAAAAAAAGAAATGAAAAAACCATAGAATAAGTGAGACATTTCCATGAGCTCATACATTTGACAAGTTTAAAATTGGCATCAGATTCCTCGGATTCCAGCGCGTTTCATCAGCTTTTGCAGTATTTACCATCAAGTACTATAAAAAGAAACCAGTTTGTGACTATAATGTTTTCACTCCACCAGTATATGCACTGAACAACCTTAAATTGACTCATTTGGACATAGTTACAGTACCCTTAAGTGCATACAGTATGCTCTGAAAAATGCAGGAATTTCTTAAAAGCTGCTTTCAAGCTTTACATCTATATCATGGAAACTGTTTAAGCTTGCAGGCTGCTCTCACAGACATGACTTAAAGCTACTTCTAAATTAGAATTGATTTGGCATTAGGATCTGTTGGCCATTAATCTGTGTCTTCTACACTGTTCTAAAAGCCACCAGATTAGAATAGAGAATAAGCAGCCTATTGATGCACTCTGTCATATGCTTACCATACACACCCCAAGCAACCCTGACAACAACCTTACACAGATTTAGGGCTGTTCTTTAGAAAGCTCTTGTAATTATTATCACAGATATCCCACAAAACGTCCGTGCAGCAGTGACTTCATGGAGTTGTTTGTTTTGCAAAAACATGACACATGAAGATAAGGATGACACATTCCTTTGCACATTTCTTACCACAGACAAGTATAGTCTAAAATAACACCATAAACTAATAACTTCATTCAAAGTTTGTGCTTTGATTTATCTTTCTTCACCATGTCATCATTAACTGCAGGAATGACCATTAGAAATGCACAGCGTCCAGGTCAGACTAAGATCATTTTTACATGATTTAATATGCAGCTGCCAGTTTCCACAAGAACAGGGTCAGATTGGGTGCATCTGCAGAGTCATACAAACAACAACAAGCTAGATGGCATAAACTGCTGTCTGAGTTAATGAAGGAATGTGTCACCTAGAGTGACACCATGGCACTTTTTAATGTGTTTCTATTAGTTATAGAGGACAGTGAGTTTCTATGGTGCAAGTTATGAGACTTTGGTTCCACAGATGATACTTTAGAAACCAAATTAATTCTTTGTTGATTTCAGTTACTTTTTATTAGTTTAAAATAATAATGGAAAAGGGAAAATAACACCAGCATAATACTTCAGGCGATGGCTATTATGACAGCTTGAAATATGTTCACTAAACATTTTAGAGGTTTTTAACAATAGTCTGACGCTTGCTGTATTTTTTATATATATATATGTGTGTGTGTGTGTGTGTATATATATATATATATATATATATATATATATATATATATATATATATATATATATATATATATATATATATATATATATATATATAAGAGTTTGGATATATATGAGTAATAGATATAAAGCAGTACTCATGACCACTTTCTTGTTCTTACACATGTTAAACCTATTTGCGATGTCACAAACTTGCACCTTTGGGACCGTATAGGATATTTGACTTGGATACGTTGTTCTAAATCAGGTACAGCAAATGCCACGTCTAAATGTCACACCACATTTGTTCAGAAATGTGTTCAAAAACAGGAAATGCCATCAAACTAAGTCTTCCATCACTAATGAGCACAATGGGAACAAAGATCACCCCTCCATATCAGCCCACAGTCTGACTCTTTTTTAAATCTTGCATTTATATCTCAGAGGCACTCAGCATCAGTCTCAGGAGAATTTATCAGCAATCATTTATGGAGATAAACTGCTGTAAGTAGAGCAACAGCTGTGAAGCTGCTAATCAAAGAGCTTCCTAGGGGGCAGGTGTGAGAAATTAGCACAATAACGACTCAAAGTGCTGATTTCCATACTGTTCACTCCCAAAACACACTGCGTTTACTTTTACACTGCAGCGCATCACAACAGGAATTGTTATTCTCCTCATCAGTGTCCTTTTACAGCAGTAAGCCGCGGCTTAAATGAAGAGCCATGCGACTACAGCGCCTCACAATGCATGGCTGACCAAGCCACGCATCAACACAGCCATTTGTTACAAATCGTCAAATAGACCCTCTTATCTTCCATGTTGTTCAGTTCCCACACTGACTATTCGGAAGCTGAAGCATCGCTTTTGATATCATCCAAAATGGGGGTACAGCAGAACGGCCTTCCCCACTGGCTCCCTGACATGACTGCTGATGGGATGTCTTGGGAGATGAAATAGTTTCCTGAAGTTGTCAGATTGCTGCACAGCTCTGTCCTCATATGTGCTTGTAGTGTCCCTCTCGCTGCTGCTTCTGCTGACAGCCCCACCCTTTTCCTACTCATTTCCACCCCTTTAAAAAAAGTTTAATGGGTTTTATTCAATGTTTTTCCTTTTGTCTCATTTCACAATCTCCGGCCCCATTTATCAATGTCATCTGTGCGTAAGGCTGAGTGAGTGCAGTTTCACTCCAGCAAGCAGGCTTGTTCTTACCACAGATGATGATGTTGATGGTGGTGATGGATTGCATGAATGCAAATTCATCTATGTAGCCCCCCCTGAAACAGGCTGAAATGTTTCGCAGAGTCACAAACTACAATGTATGTTTATACTCGAGGCCACAGAGCTTTTCATATTCTTTGGCCTCATAAATGGGGGGCACATTCAGTTTTGTGTTTGAGCAACTTGCTGAGTACATAACCTCCTGTTCCAGATTGATTGAGGATGACTTTCCTTCTGCTACATCATACAGCTGCACTCAAGAATTTCTATCATTATAAATAGCCAGTCTAACAGAGGATGGACTGTTCTCCAAAATTCATACATTTAAAACCTTTTCTTCAAGGAAGGTCACGTTGTTTTTATCTGTTACTTTTCAAAAAGTGAAAAATAGGATTTGGCCTGTAGTAGAGGTTTGGACATCTGTTATAGTCAGTACTTAGTGACACCACTTTGGCAGGTGTCATGGCTCATCAGCTTTTTGTCACCAGCTGAGTCTTTCAGATCCAGTTTGGAGGGATTTCACCGGTTCTTTCTGCAAAAAGGAATCAGTCACCAGAAGTCTTCTAGGCTTCATTCTTAAGGCAGGTACACACTACAGGATTTCTGAGACCTTCACAGATGTAGAGACCACACTCTTGTGCGTTTTGTCTTTTGTAGTCACCAAGATTTCCCTCTTCTGATCATATAGTGTGGGGCGTACACTACGGAGAACACCCCACACTAACTGATTCGTCAGCAGAGAATCGGCTCCTTCACTGTTAACAATATCAAATGAGACTTCACTGACGAGACTTTAGTCTAAACAAATGTAGCGGACTTTTCAGCCTCTTACATTGTGGGAAAAACATGCATACATAGAAAAAAACATTGTGGAAAAAGTCAGAGACAGCGGGGATGTGGGCTGTATGGCCGCGAGTTGGAGGTGAATAAAAATGGCCACAAACATTGTGGCTGTGAGCTACGGTTGTGTGCTCTTTGTTTGTTTTTACTTCCTTTTCCGTCACTCAGCTGTTAGCTCTTGCGTCTTGATTGGCTGTTGTTCCGGGAGCCTACACGTGATTTCCCAATGACAGCAGCGATTTGATTTTGCACAGCTGTGAACACCTCTCAGAACACCACACACACACACACACACACACACACACACACACCACCAGGATTTCTAGTCGCAAATGTTATGTGGAATCAAAGAAAAAGCCGGCACACTTACTCCCAGCTGCATTTATTCCAACGTTTCGATCACATCAGATCTTCCTCAGGTCAAACTCTGACCTGAGGAAGATCTGATGTGATCGAAACGTTAGGTGAATGATCCCCCCCCCTCTATACCAATGTGATTGTTATGAAAAAGATTAAGCATAAATCCAGAGGGAAGTTTGCCAGAAGTTTCAGTCTCATGAAATAACGTTTAGTTTAGCTGGTGTTTTTTTTTTTTTTCCTACTTGGCATTCAACATTAAATACAAACATTATTGTAAACCTCATTATTGTTCAAAATGACTTCAGTGGTCATGATGTATTGACTGCTGTCAGGATGGAAGGACCATTTCACCAAGTATGAAAAAGTGTTTCTGAACAGTATTACCAACTCTGGCTTTAAATTGTCCTGTAGATTCTTAGAGGTCCTTGTCCTGTTGTGGAAACGGCCCTTTTTTTTTTTTTTTTTTTTTTACCTGATCAGTATCCATTTTTTTATGGTGTTAAATATAATCTATTGAGTGTTCTCCATGCTACTGGCTGCAACAGTGCATGATCATTCCACTAACGACATGCTTTATAGTTGGATATGTCTTCTTTCAAGAAGCCTCTGTTTCCAATGGATCTTTATTTTGGGGATGTTACAGTTATCCTATTTTCCCTTTTTGTTTTTAGCAAAAATATTGACAAGCACAAAAATATTTGAGTGTGACTGACAACAGCTAGATAACTACGTTATTACACTTATTACATTATATTTAATGTAAAAGTGCTTGTATTTCCATATTCAGACTATTTTATGTCTGATGCTTTCAGGTCAAATTTCAGTTGGATCCCTTGCATAACTTTGATGTCTGTGCAAGTGTCTTGTTAGATGTTAAGAAAAATAAAAGCCACACAGATTGTATTCATATCTGAGCTTAGACTGGATGAACTAACAGCACTGATGTATTTTTACATGTCAGTGATGGATGTAAAGGGGGTGTTCAGCTATTCAGATGGAGAATTTAAATCATCTTTATTTTTATTTTGAGGAACAATGTAAAAAAGTAATGCTTCCAGTACATCCCGATAGGATAAAGAGAGATGCCTACAATGAGATGCTGCCAAATAAACTTACTACCACATAATCTGCAGCGCTAAAAGGATTTTTATGCAGGAACAAGTTGTCAAGTCTAACTGACAGTACTCATCCCACTCAAAGTGTACACTACAAACACCTACAGGAGTGTTTTTATCCATTTGGGGCACAACAATCCACAACTTTAGCTTGTCTCAGTCCCACAGAGCTTGTCTATAAAGTGCTGTAATGTGTGGCACGACCTTTTGCTGCCACAGTTCGGAAATACACAAATACACAGAGCAGCTCATACGCTGACTCACATGTGAACTGTTGTCTTCCTGCAACAATTCACCTCCCACAAGATTTCACCACAATACTTTTTGTTCTGTTGGACCTCAATGTTTTGTTTTTTTTTTTTCCATAATGTTGTCAAACACAACAACAACTAAAGCCTGTTGGTAACAAACACATATCACTTATATTGGGGTAGACATTTGGCCTGTAATTTTATTTTGCGGCTGCTGAGTAAAAAGAGGTGTGATTAAAAATGCCAGTTTTTTTTTTTTTTTTTTTTTAAAGCCTTCTGTTAGCAAATATAAATAATTAAAATTCCCAGCTCTTGACTGGTGATTGTTGGGACAAGGTTTGAGGAGTCAGGGTATTTTTAACGCTTAAAAATTTGCATCACATTGCCTTTCTGGCCAGCATTTGTAAACAAGCCAGAACCTTAACAAGCTCATTTATGTCAGAAACCTGGTGTTGGTCCTTTTTTTGGGGGGGGGGGGGGGGGGGCGCTTAAGATTTTTACATAATGAAATGTTTAAAAGGATCTTTCATCTTATTATATTTCACTTCCTGCCCGTCGGCAAAAAGTTCACTTTCTGCTCACTTGAAATGTTCACAGTAACAGCAGTTTTCCCGAGGGGGTGTCCAAACTCTTGCATGCCACAGAGGCTGTATGCAGCCAGATAAGCCTAGCCATGTGCATTCAGAGAGGGAAAGGGACCAAGTGCAAGAAGATGGGCGGGAAATGGGGTCACAGGGGAGATGGTAACAGAGATGTTGCTGTGAATTAAATACTCTGTAGAACAAAATGACCCTTGACAGACAAACTTGATCATTGACATGCACTTCAAAAAGAGAGATTTGCACAAAAGCCTTCAATAGTTCCCTCTATAACCGTTCTGTCACCTTTTAAATAATAATGGGCTCAGACAGATGGATTTATGGGCTGTAAAACATGAGGTTACATGAAATTTTGAAAGTCGTGCCAAATTTTACCCATGCTTTTTTATGTCATCTGTACTTTAACCAAGTTAATGTCATGCATTGATGTCAGGACACCATTGGATATAAAAGATTTCATGGCCTCTTTGAAACAAATTATTCAGCTACAGGAGGAAGGCAGCAATCCATTTTGTTCCCAAACCCATCAAGCTAAAAGACTCCATCAGTGTAAAATGCTCATTCGGAGAATGGAAGTCATTTTTTGGCAGCTTTGTTTAAAAAAAAAAAAAAGAAAATCCCCTTTGAACCCTCAATTTAACTGAATGCCAGCCAATTTTTGTTCATGTTAGTACAGTTTCAATTATGGTATTATTCCACGAGAAAACGAGCATGTCCAAGAAGAGATACAGCAGACTGAGGGGGCTACAGGTGAAACTAACCTTAAAACAGAATCAGTAATGATAGGAAATCCCTAAACAGACTTTGATTTCTAATGAAATATTGATCCCCATGCTTGCAAACCTGACTGAATAATTTAACTCTTTGCAGTTTGTAGGCAGGCAGTGTTTAGTAAATAATGCATTATATATGTGCAGTTTTATGATCACATCTTGCCACTGACAAAACTTTCATAGGAACTAAAGCAGTAGTGTGAATTTTTAAAGATTTTATGTCATTGTATGCCCAGTCTAACCATATCACAATAACTGGGCATGCACAAAATTACACAAAGATTCTGGATGGCCGCATCCCACTTTGGATAATAAAAAATTCCATGCGGATCTGTCCGTAACATTTTGAGTAATGGTGCTAACAACCAAACATTTCTCATAATCTCCATTGTTGAGGTTATCGGCAACAAAAGAAAAACTGAACAAAAATGAAAGATAAACCATGACATCAACTCATGCACACACACTTTTTGCTCTTGCATTTGAAACATGAAAGACAGATGTTTTGAAGGCTCCTGTCCTCACTAAACGATTCCCCTCACATGTATTATGCATGCACACCACACACATTAGCCACCGTATTGCTTTGATAAAATGGTATTAAATGGCCTTTCGTCAGCGAAAATCAATTCTGACACAGTCAGAAGGACACAGCAGGGAAGTGTTATGCCGAGATTTGGTCCTGGGCCATCAGTTTTCATGTTTACATTGGAGGAATGACAAACTGATCACAACACAGCCTCCACAGGCAGACATGACTGGACTGGAAATGGTTCAGATTGTTGAAATGTCTGGTGGGGGCACTAAACATCACAAGATTAGTTTTAGTTCGACTTGGAAAGGAAAAATGAAAACCTAAAGCAGGATAAGCTGATTCAAGCCAGTTTACATTATTCATATACTTTATGTCTTTATTTCTTCAGCACAAGGGCAACAGGCAGCCGTTTAGGTAAATAATTAGATCACATGAATTAACATACACCTCATGCAGGTGCGAGGCTTTAATATGGATGGTGTCAGAGATAGTTAATGCATGTGAGACTAGAGCACTATAAATCATCATCAGCTGTGTTCATAATTATGTGCTTGCTTGTGATTTGATGCAGTCATTTTTTCTGTGTGTGCATGTTTGCATCCAAATGTGGCTAAAGTTAAGCAGAAGTTGGAAGGTGAAGATGGCAAAATCATGAGAGGATCCTGCCGTACATTTCAAACGTGTATGAAGGCGTGGGTTTTAGTTTCAGTTAGGGGTGTGGATTCTAGCCTGACACTTCATTTCTTGCTCATGCTTTGACTTGATTGGAGCATTTTTAATGCAGATGCAGCAGTGCGTTAAAGGGCTGTAAGTTTAAAAAAAAAAAAAAAAAAAAAAAAAAAGCATCACGACAGCAGCGCCTTTGCTGCAGGACTGTAATTTATTATTGTGCCTTTTGCTGCAATGTGTGTTGTAAGTTATCCAGTAAAATTACACAATGATTCTTTCTAATTTTGTCTTCAACACTTTGCTGTGTGGACAACTGTGTTAAAAGGAAAATTCAGTTGACTTCAGTTCGCAGATGAAGCTTCAGGGACAAAATGAAAAGTCTGCTACAAATAGTATTTTTAACAGTAACACTGACAGCTTCGATGGATGCAGCTGTTACTTATAGATATGAGATAAATTAAAAAAGAAAAAAGGGCAATAAGGTTGCCTTGTTTCCCTGTGAAGTTGTGCCTGTATGTGTGTTTCCTGTCACTCAGCCCAGCCTTGATCCTACCTTTCTATTTCTTGAACTATTAGATGAGCTTACAACCACTTGCAATTGTTGGCAACTTCACAACCAAAAGAATGACTTTAATGATCTATCATGAGCTATTTGTTTGTATCACAGTTATATTCTGTTAGAGTGATACCAGGGCAGCTCTGGGAGCACAAACACTCACCATTCCCTCCTTTAGCTTTGCCTGGCAGAGAGGCAGCTTGGCTGTAAGCTGTTTGTTTGAGACAAACTTTCTCAGCTTCATTTTACAGCTGAAATGAAAACACAGACCTTATCAGACAAAGTTGCAATTTAAAAACCAGTGAAGCACAGATAAATGCATGGCCACGTCTAACTAAGACACTGCTGTCTAATATCAGAAAAAGGAAAATGGTTAAAAAAATCTGAACCATTTCATTTGGGATTCTGTTGTATAAAATTGCTTCATGTCTCTTCGTGCTCTGTATTATTTTAAGTATTATGACTTAACACAAAGAAAGCGGCAAATAAATTACTCAACATAATTCCACAAGTGAATTGAAGAGGGACAACTTCTAGTAAACGCCATAGACTGCCAAGGTAAGAGTGAGGCATCCTGCTTGGAAATGAGACTCATGGGGGGAGATTGAAAAGGAATGATGGTAATGTGTTGAGTGTTTTCACTAGAAAATGCTGGATGTTATAAAGCAGCAGGGCTAGAGAAAAGGTCCACAGCATCATGGTTTCATGACATGAGTTTGAGAGATTACATCAGAACAGCATGTCTTTATGAATTTAAATATTGGATGAGAATAAACGGGGAAATGGACAGTAGACCGTTGCATGAAGTCTATCTTTCTACAAGATCTCTTTATGAGTAGACTGTTCAGTTTCTCCTACATTAGACTGGCATGGCTGACCCATGGTGCCATCATGTGGGAGACCTTATTAGAAAGCAGCAATTTAGTGAACACACATTCTTCATAGCTACTGTTAACCAGTGGGTTGTTCACTCGCTGGAAGGTCAATCCTCCTCCTCTACTTGAAAATATCTTTCACCAAGAGTCTGAATCCCAACTTTCTTCTGCTTGTTTCAGTTAATTTTTGTGTGTGTGATTAAGCGAATTTGAATAAAATGGATCATAAAGGAGCTTTTAAGAAGAGTGCTAAAGTTTATAATAAAGCGGCAGAAGTGCTGAACATTTATCATGTAGACTGCTGGTTCGGTTAAATTCTTAGGAAGCATAATGGAGGGAGAACGCCTCTGTCAAGAGTGACAGACTCTGGGCTGCTGCAGCTCAGCAGGCAGCACAGGTCATCCACAAAACGTTTGCCTGCTGGTTTGATCCCCAGCTGACCACATGCCCAGGTCTCCTTGAGCAAAATGCTGACCTGCAAATTGCCCTTGAATATAAGGCAAATGCTCCGCATGATGTTCAGTGCCAGTCCAGACTACTTTGGATAAAATGACTATATAGGCAAGGTTTTATTTGTATTCGATGTTATTTTTATAGGCAGGTTTGTTGTATTGGACATCTCATGTACAAGACAATAAGTACTTTACATTTAAACAACATGCTGACCGTCTTTGCCAAAAAAGAATTATCTCAGTTTTGTTTCCATATAATTGTGGAAAATTCTCTCTCATCAGGTTCAGACACTAGTTTAGAGATAATTGTAAAGTGTTAAATCATTGAGGTGCCTTTTCTTCAGGAGTGGCACCTCTTTAGGAGTAAAGCGCTCTGAATGGTCTTGTACATGAAATGTACTATACAAATAAACTTGCCTTGCCCTTAACTACTTGTAGATAAGTTTCTACTGAGGTAAAAGTAAAAAAAAAAAAATTAAAAGTCACATGACATTATGTTAAGGATGCATTGTGGTAATTTCAAATGCAAAACTCCTTAGTTATAGGGAGCAGACCTTGAAAAGTTTTACTTCTGCCTGCTCCATTTTCAGACTGAATGGTTAATTGTAAATAGGCGAGAATTATGAGGGCAATGGTAGAAGAGAGAGGAAAAGTAGATAAATCTTCCAGTCTTATTTTGCTGATGCTATTAAGCTGTTTGTGTTTTTTTTTTTTTTTTTCTTCTTGTTTTCAGTGTCTTGTCTGTTTTATTTGTTCTTATTTTTTCTTTTTTGATTCACTTTATCTTTTATCCAAATTTCCTTTATATTTTTATGATTATGTTCGGAATAAAAAAAAAATTCTTCTACGACTTTTTAAATCATCATGTTAAATTGGGACATGATGTCAGTGTAATATCTAGACTTGAGACAGATTAAGTATTTTTTTTGACTGACATTACTGTTTTTTTTTCTAATTGTTTAGCAAGTTTTTAAATTGTAGCAAACAGAGGTGGAGAATTGTTGTTCTTGTTTATCATTTCAGATATAAAGTGTTTTGTGTAACATTAAAATGAGGATTAGTACAAGTTTTTGAGTTCACAAGTGCTGTTGGCAAAACAAGAACTTTTTGAATGACATACAGACAATTTCGTTCCAGCAACCACTTGGAGAAGAGCCTTCAGCTTCTGATGGACAGGGTGGATGACATGAGCCAAGAGATTGTCAAATATAACACCTACAGCCGCAACCTGAGTAAGCAACAGCAGCAGAAGCACCAGGTAACCCTCGCATGCACACTTGTATACACAGGCTCTCAGCAGCCGAAGTACCCACACCACCTACACAATGAACCAGCAAAAGCAGCATATACACACACACACACACATGCACACACAGGCATTCACAGATGCACCCACAGCTACATTCACAGCAGGAGAACAGCAGGCGTGTTTCTGTAGGACGAGGACACAACCAGTTGTACCGACAATCACAGCAGGCAAGCAGCAGAGGCACCAACACAAAACTCATAGAAATATGGTCCTCCAGACCTGAACATTTAAGTACATACTCCCACTGAGGATACGCGGCGGAAATACTGTCAGTAGCAAATGTGGAATACACACATTCACTAACAACCATATCTAAAGCCTTTACAGTTAAGAATGGGTTGTTTCAGCAAGAGTAACTCAACGTTTTACCTCTTTAAATAAAACGCTTAGGTTTTTTTTTTTTTTTTTTTTTTTTACATTTTTGAAGCAGTTTACATGGAAAATTTGAATGGTCCCAATGATATATAGTCAAATGTGGTCATTTGTCTTGTTCTGTATGCTAAAATATCTAGCTTTTTTTTTTTTTTTTAGCTGTGAAGAGAAGAATCTTCATGTTGTAACAGACATTATAAAGCTGTCACTAACAGCCCTGACAGAAAAAAAAAAAAACCCAAAAACCGCAAATTCATTAATTTAAGAGAAACTATTCGTCTGTAACATTTGGGCTTCCAACAAAGACAGCAGGATTAGAAAAGGAAAAAAAAAAGAAGAAAAAGGTGTGACTTGTAACTTTTCCAGAACAAATGAGCACCCTTGTGACAGCTTTTCAGAGCTGAAAAATCCTCTGCTGTGAGTTGCTGGAGGATTTAACAACAGCAGAAGCTGCACAAACTTTGAAACATAAACTGGTTGAAGAAGCAAGTCACTATAACCGGCAGCAACGGCATAAGAAACTAGAAGCTAAGACACGGGGTTAGAAGTCTACTGCAGTCTTGAATTTACACCATTGAGGTCAGAGTGATTGATGTCAAACTTGTAATATGTGTTATGATATTATCATTCTTCACCTCGCTGCAGTAGCTGATGCGTGCCCTCAGCAGATCAGCACACTTTGATTTCAGACACCATTCTCCTCTATCTGCTGCATTATTTTTCCTGTCAAGGAAGAAGTCGTTTTCATCATTGTCGGCGCAGCCTCTGTGATAGATCATTAATTTATCCTTATGTGGAGAAAAGTAGGTTCAGAAGGTTAAAGACTGCGGGTCATACTCTCACTTCACTGATGGGGAAGGAGCTGAATTCTGGTATTAACAAACAAGAGTCCATCCTCACTCCTTAAGTTGGTGTAGCAACATCACAAATCAGACTTCATTTCAAAGCAGAAGCTGTTAAACTTAGCAAAACACAAATATGTGGTGGCAAGTAAGCTCCTAGTGGAAATATGAGAACAGGGATCACCAAATCTAGACCTCTTGGGCCAGTGTCCTCCAAATTTTTGATGTGTCCCTGACTTAGATTAATGGGCCTTAGTGCAGAACTGCATTTGCTGTTGGAGCCACTTAATTTGAGCCAGGTGTGTTGGAGCAGGGACACATTGAAAATGTGCAGGACACTGGCCCAAGAGGGCTGTTTTAGTGATCCCTGTACTAGAAGATGCACACATCTACTGTTTACCCTCAGTCTGCCAGAAGTGCCTAAAAGACCAGAACAAAACAATGTCACACAGATAAAGGGTGGGCCACAAACCATCTGCAACTACAGCCTCGGCCAGATGCATCATAAACATCCTGCAACGGATGGAAACACAAACGTCACACAGTCGTGCAAACACATTATTCAGGAAAATGGAAGCACAGCAACACAAGGTGACTCACTTATGTGCGTACAAACATACACCTACATAAAAACAGCTCTATTATTTCATCATTATTCTGTACAAATGGAAGTGAGAAAATGTCTGAGGTATTCATGTTGATCAAGCCTTAGTCATCCTGTTGTTCAACGCTGGATAAAGCTCCAATTCACACACGATAGGCAGACTGGAAAGAAACATAAAAATATGACCATAGACGGTTCTTCATACAAGTACACACCCATATGTTTCATCCTCAGGCCATTCACCCACACATTCAGATCCATCATCTTCCCTGTTCTGCCCTTCTCATCATCACAGCCTCCAAGCCCTTACCCCTAACAAACACACACACTTAGGCACTCAGACTCATTTACAATATCATGTTGACAGCTTCTTAAATGGTGCCAGCTTTTTCATGTTTCACCAAATTCTCCATCTTGAACAAATGGCGCACACACAGAGAGAAAAAGAAAGTGAGTTTCTATTAAAACTTTGAGACACCTGCAGTACATGCCCCTTGTAATCTTGTGCTATTGACCCTGCTGCTTCCAGGACAAATGGAACCTTATTAATCATCATAGAAAGTTGCAAAAAGGCATTGTGCTGAGAGCACCCCATTTTTCTTTTATAGCCCTCTGAATTTGGTAAATGGCAGATTCCCAGGCACACTGCAGCCAAGTTAGTCTTTGTAACAGGAGACGTGTGTTTCACTCCTCTCTGATTCATTCACGTCCAGAGAAGCAGGCAGCATTTTACTGTAGATTAGTTATGGTACTGCGTGCTAATCAGCTAAACTGAAGAAGCATAATTTATGGTTAATGACAGAATTCAACACCGATTAAAAGATTGAGTAACATTGTTTCTGAGCCATATAATTATATTTGCTTTTACGTAAACCTAAATAAATCTTTAAAAAGAAGGAAAAATGATCAAAAAATTATGTGTATAACAACAAAAATAGGTCATTACTAAAAGGGCCTGTGATGAGTTTTAAAGCTATCCATTGTATTAAACTAATGTAACTATACATCCCCCAAAGCTTAAAAAAATGGAGGTATATGCTAGGGGTGTCAACATTTACAATTTTTCCTACACGTGTAGTCGGGAGTACTAACTGTTGTCCACGGTTACACGTCAGAGATTAATGATCTTTAGGTTGCAGATGGTGACGTCACCTACATAGTCCACTGTACTCCGCTATCATATTGAACTCAGAGTAGCATACACTGTAGTAGAGCCAGAGTAAGGATATGGATATTTATCATTTTAATTCCCGAGAAATTGAACAAACCAACGGAAGAAATCTAGTTTATTGGGTGCGATCAGAACAGAGTCCTTGCCGAAGTTTTCAAATGGCTTACATCGGCTGACCAGAATTTTCCTACATCTATAAGATACATAATAATCCCCCTCATACACAGGAGAAGGAAAGCTTTCACAAGCAGGGATGCCCATCGATGTTTCACAGCTGGCTGGGCTGGCCAGAAAATATGGTAATGTTTTAGCTGAGAGAAGTAGTGAAAGTCGTGTCATCAAACCCAGTCAGCAACAACTAAAGCTAGCTCTCCTAACTTGCATTGAAACTCACCCAATACGACGTTTACACTGCACAGATGCAGTCAGCGTCCGATCAGCTCTCCTGATCACTAATTGCATCTCTGACGATGTTCTTCACTAATCCATGGAGAGAAATATCTGTCACTCCCAGCTACACAGTTTATGGATGGGATCTCTGACGGCCAGCACCACAAAGCACCAGTGCTCTGCTGCTGTTCGCCGCCACCGCGTCCCCGGGTCAACTTGAGGCGATGCGACAGGCTGCGGCTGCGTTTATTATATATAAAAATATCAACGGAACATCGTGCCCCCATGCATCTATTATGTAAGCGGAAAGTTAGTTATTATCTGAAGCTTTTCAGGCAACATTACCTCCCCTAAAAATACAGTGTTGGTGAAAAATGAAAGAGGAGGAGGAGGAAAAAATGACGTGTATACAGTTATTGATTATTTTCTCAATGGTTATGATTTGTTATCTGTGTACCCATTTACAGGTGTAGACGACACCCCTAGTATATGCATGTTTTATTTCTATGCAGAAGAAACTTGATTTCTCCATTACTTTCAAACTCCCACGCACAACATTTTTTTCTCACAGAAGCCTGGTCATTATTATGTCATAGCCCCTGGATCTCCTTGTATGGTGAAATTTTGCAGACTCTGCATCTATGCAACAGCTTGCAAACTATCCACTGTGATCATTTTAAAAGTGGAAGTTTTTCCACTGCAAAGAACAACTCCTGAGACCAGGTAGCAGGTGCTAGGCCTTAGCCACCATTCACATGGAGCCCCCTGCAGCTTGGACTCACCCCACACTTCATGCATAGCGCTGATTCAGGCAGTATAACGCAGCTAATAGAGCTCATAGTACTTTGTGTTGTCCACTTTTCCCCCCAGCCATTTGTCCCATCTATTCACTTCCTACTTTGTGACACACCTTGACATATCCATGGATATTTGACCTTTCAGACAGCACTTAGGAGGTACTCAAGATTCCAAACTGAATGAGTGGAAAGAATAATGCCTGGCACATCCACTTTAAAAGTGGCATTATGTCTAACTTAATGCTCAAAAGTGAAGGTAAAACTTAGTGAATGGCAGCAGTGGTCCAATTCAGGGGCCGTTGGAGCCTAGTGTAGGAACAGAACAAAGAGAAGCATGCAGAAATTCCTTTTACAAAACAAAGAAAGAGACAATAGCTGTTGCCAAAAGGGACCAGTGGATTATTCGACCTAATCCACACTCTGTGGACACAAAAGTACTCTGAGCGGGGGACTGCCAACACAAGCAACAACATGATACCCAATCATTTAACAAGTCGCTATAATAGAAAAGAGAGCTCAGAATATTATATAATTATCGGAACGGCCAAGGCAAAGTCATGAAAAATAAAACCAAATCGAGCTGCTTCCAAGATTAATCTGTAAAAATAATTAAATGGCCCATTTTTACCTTCTGGACCAACAATAAAGTTATTATGTAGCTACTGAATGCTGTAAGATAATAATCTTCAAATCTGTATGATAATTGTCATTTGATGATAAATGCTGGCTTCTGTCTGCTATTATTAATAACTCTCCACACAATCAGGATGCATTGTGTTATCAGATTATATATAGTTCCATTAATTGATTTGCACATTGGTCAGGCTCCATGGCAACCATGAGTCTGTTAATACCTGAGCTGAGAAAGCACCCCCCCCCCCCCCCCCCCTCCCAGCATTACACATGATGTTTGTAGCAGCTTGCTGTGGTGAGGGCACTTAGCAGCAGGCGCTGAAAAGCTTGAGTTTTAAAAATAAAGATGACAAAATACAGAGAGGTCCAGCTGAGGTCTCAACCTCGAGCGTGAAGCGTAAGCTACACGAGACTCCAGTTGGGCTCAGAGAGGACTGGGAAAAACAGCTTGATGCAACTTAGCAGATTGAGCAGTTTGTGAAGAAAAATGGGAGAAATGTCTCTGCTGTTTACTGAAAAACACTTGCTCTGTGTTTGTGCTGTGCTTGTATTGCACATTCCTTTATTTAACTTTGACACCAACTTCCAAAATGATGGGGAAAGTTTTTAGGAACTCATGACAATAGCGTGCAGCATCTGAAAGTGAGACGCGAGTGCAAAAGTTTTCACATTAGCATGTTTGGTTATGTCATGCTGTGGCTTGTTGGCAGGCAAATATGATCAAATAGTTCTATTTTCCCCCTTTCATGTTTATCTCAGCAACCCATACTGGTGCATTATGGGATGTTTGGTTGAAAGTGAGCAACTTGCTCCCACACCACTTGCCATCTTTGCCTGCCACAAGCTTCCCCTCCAACAGAGTGTGTCAGTCTCTTCTGCATCTTACCAAATTAACAAGGCTTTTAGGATCTCCAGAGATGTGGCACCTCACTGATTTACTGACTGTCAGCCCACCACAAATCACTCCGTTCCTGTTAGCGCTCATAACTCTTCCGTCTCTCTGTCTCCTCCACCTCTGCTTTCATCGTTATTTTCCTCTCTACATCTTGCTTCCTTACTTCATGTTCTCTCTCTAACTATGTGCCTCGTGCTTCTTTGTCTTTTCCTGTTCGTGGCTCCCTCGTTTCGTAGCTTTTTCTTCTTCCGCTCGTCACATCCTCGTGCTGTATGGTATCAACCCCCATTGTTTCTGATTAAATATTCTCTGTCTACGCCATTTGTTTTTTTGTTTTTTTTTCCCCCTTCTCTGTTGTCCCTCCTCCTCCTCTAATGCCAGTCTTTTTTGGGCCCTTCCCTTTCAGTACCTCCAGAGGCGCCAGCAGGAGAACGCCCAGCGGCAGAGCAGAGGGGAGCCCCCGCTGCCTGAGGAGGATATCAGTAAAATGTTCAAGCCCCCCCAACAGCCACCACGCATGGACACATTGCTTATTGCGGGTATGCACGCACACAAACACACACAAACACAACCTCTGCATACTACTTGGTCTTGTAATCAACACTAAAGAACCCCTCCCCACCCCCCACCCCTTAGATTCCATCAGCCGCCTCTGCTCCCCTCACAGGAGCTCAGGTTCTGTTTCGCAATTATCTCCACCATTATCTTGAAATTACATTAATTTAAAGTTTATTGACTCAATCTTGAACTCGACCGCCCCTTTCCCTGCTGCTTCACGCTGTTCAGCTCTCTGCCTTCTGACAACAGTCTGATCCTTCCGTTTACTCCGTTCAACACTAATTTGATGTTGTGCTGCAATTCTTTCCCACCTCCGCCTGTTTGCGCCTCCCCAAATGCACATACGGTGTGTAGGTATGCACATACAGTGTGTGTATGTATGCACGCATGTATGCTTTTCTCTCTGCGTGTGGTTTGTGTGGGGGGCCTGTGAACACATGTGGCTACCTTCCAACAGGGCAAATTAACAACTACTGCCAGAACGTGAAGGAATTCACCTCGCAGAACCTCGGGAAGCTGTTCATGGCGGAGGCTCTCCAGACCAACAACTAGAGGAGACACAAAAGAGCGGAAGGGTGCGCAGACAAGGAAGAAGGAAACCGATGTGAAACCCCTGTTTGTAAACAAGGAATTCATTTTCTGTTTTTAATGCTTAATTCCACCTTTGACAGAATTATATTTGATGACTTGTTTTGATTTAAATAAAAGTCCTCCATCTCTCCATTCTTTTCTCAGTTGTCTTGAATTGTATCAGTCTCAACTGTCCTCCGCTGGTGATGGAAATTAATTGCAGAATACTATAGCTGCAAAAACTTGGGAATACTTTTGTTTGTGTAACCATAGCTGGTTTCCTTCAGACTATTGATATGCTGCAATAGAGCTTGCCTGAAAAACAAACTAATTATACAGTCAAATGGTATTTCTAATGTTTATTGTAGCTTCCCTTTTGTTTTGGAGGCAGGTGGAATCCATTAGTGGTTTTGCAGTGTTGGTTCACCAGGGATTAATAAACTCCTGCAAACAACTGTGGCAAAAGTATCAGTGAAAGTTGAGTGTTTAATATCTGGAAGGAATTTTTAGTCTATATACAGATAAAGTTAGTTGTATGATAGTCAAGCAGTGCCACTGCAGTTACCTTCATTTAAATAAATGGTCATTTTTTATTATTACAGAAGTCAAGAACAGGGAACTGAGTTGTCATAGCGACTTGCAAATATATGAAAAAAAAAAAAAAAAAACTTCTTGTGAAGAGTGTACGTGACCGCACACACAAAGCTGCAGTAATTCTCATAACCGCCTTCTCATTGTAACAGGTTATTTTCACATGTTTCAGCATGTTAAACAGCTAAGTGTTGCTTCTACGATGTCCTGGGACATTTTTAAACTACATCTGCAAATCTACAGTACTGATGCTCGCATGTTGATGTTTTGTAGGTATATTGTTTACCATGTTCACCATCAGAGTAATAGGATGCAAATATTTGATACTGCCCAACGTAGAGCAATAGATATTGGTTGTAATGTGCTGTGTTTCCCAGTTAATACAGAGGTATTTGATTTGGTATCTCTCTTTTTTTTTTCTGTTTCAGCTCAATAAGTGAACTTTGTGTGTGCGTGTGTGTGTGTGTGTGTGTTGACCTGTGGGAGCAGCTTCACCGTGTCTGAGATATTAAAATTCAGGTCCCAGCTTCCCGTGGACCACCTACATGTTTCAAAAAGTGTTCTGTTTACCTAAATGGCAAATTCATCGCACGACTGTACATCAGCCCAAAGTGTTGAATAGAAATAGATTTAAAGCAATTCTTAAAATGACATCATTAATTTTGTAGAGAGGGCATTCTGGGAGTTCTACTCTCTTTGGACATAAGTGAAGCATCATCTTTAACCAAGATTATACTTGTAGGTGTGTGCAGCATCCATCCTGTGTCGATCAGTAACCACTCTGTCAAGTGTCCTTAAACAGCTCTCACTAAACCTCTCTACATGAGCACATAAGCTAAATACATCAGCAAGTGAAGATGTTCTTACACTCATCCTCTGCAGTGTGTCACGTCTGAGAATTACTCAAGTCATGAATGCTTCTCATTCGTGGAGCTTGTCACTGGTGTCCATTCCACCCAGCAACAGGAAGCTGAATGCCCTCTCCTTACGCTTTCTCCAATGAAGAATCTGCAGTTCATTGTCTAATAATTACACTGCGGCACCAGCCTGCTGCATGCTCAATTGTTTTTTTTTTTGTTTTTTTTTTCTTTCTTTCCAGACCTGCAGCTAAACAGCATCATCTTACCTCAGCAGATGATATTTAACTTTTCATCAGCTTTGCCAAGACATGTAATAACTTGTAGTGCTCCTGCTTGTCATCAGCACAATGTCATTAACAATAATTACAAGTCAACCAACATGATAAACACTTATTAGAACAGTGACACTCAAGTCGGAAATAATTTCTCTCCCAAATCAAGTTTCTCCGACACGCTGGCATGATGGAAAATATTAATTCATGACGGGGGCCTCAGTTTATTACCATTAATTAAGGTATCTGCTACGTTGACAGGCACAGCTGTCTTGGTGATTGATTTGCTGTATGATAGGATTTTCTTCCCAGCAGGAATTGTTTAGCGTTTGCGCAGTGGCCCCTGACTACATATTGTTTATAATTCTGAGTCTGAGCACAGGGCAACGTTTGCCCTGATGGTTGACTGGGGCACAGCTTCCACAGCCGCCCCCCCCCCCCCCCACCCTGATGTGTGAGGAATGACAAACCTCAAATTTTCCTGCAACAGGACAACCGACGCTGCGTGAAGCTGAAGATACAGGATTCACTCCTGCTGTGCAATACTGACAAAGGTACCGAGGATATTTAAAGTGACAGTGTTTTGATTGGAATGAAAAGCAGCTTTGAGTGAACCATGTCGCTGCAGGGCTGAAGGGCATGAGTGGTGGTGCACGGGGTCAGTCTGGCTGTGTGCTGCCGCATTCCTGCACATGAACAGAAGTGACATGAACTATAGTCTGTGCTAGTAAGAAAAAATATTGATGAATGATTAGTCTTTTACAAGTTAAACTAGTATACTACATAAAAGGAATATATTGGAGGCAAATGTTAATAATAGTTTTTAAGATTAGACTGCAAATTTATAGACTTGTGCAGCTTTCTTATATCCCCACATAAATGTATACTTCTATAAAGCATTGATAACTTCTGTATAACTTAACATTTTAATACCTTAAAAGTCTCTAAAATGAATAATTTGCTGTCCAGTATCCTTGAACAAATTCTCTACATTAGCTGATAACTGTATCAGTGTGTTGGTGCCCACATTAGAGAAAACTACTGACTCAGAAGTGCAGTATGAATGTGTGTAAATAACTGTGACTTGTAATATTAAGCACTTTGAGTGGTAAACAAGAAAACATATTAATGCTAAACCTTAAGCATTGTGCAGTGCCCAGGGTAGTGTTGGCCAGAATTGCTAAGGTTTGTCAGTCTTTGTGGTGATCCCTGGACTCCGTGCACAATCTGCACAATCCGTGGAAAACAGGATTATTCTGGATTCTAAAGGCCGACATCAGACGGTAAGCTGAAAACCCAGGCCCAGCAGTGCCGGACCTTTTAAACAAAGATCTGAGTTTTTTATTCAAACGTTAAAAAATCGTTAACAGAGAGCAAAAGGAACAAATTCAATTCATATCTCTGAAGGGAACTTCATGGAAAAGGATAACGAGAAAGCACTCCAGCCTCAAAGATAAGAACATTAGACGGAAAAATGGCCCAAATCTCAAAAGGAGACTCACAGAAAGACACTTCAGTAATTATAAGAGCTTAATCTTGTGATGACAATTTTATGTTTTATTTGAAGGACTCTGTATCGTGTGTAAATCATGGCAGCTGCATCAAACTCAGGAGACAGCCATCTTGGAAAACCAGATATCCAACCTGGATTCTGCTACAAGCTTGATGACTATTACAAGATGCATCTGGTCAACATGCAACTTGCTGAGCAACATTTAACCAAATATTACAGGGTACTTCCCAGGTTATATGTTGTATATCTACTTCTTCTAAGGCAGGGAAAAGCATGACCAGCCCTTCCCTGCCTCTGACTGGCAAGCGGTAAGTTATCATGGCATCGGTTGGCTGGTGGAAACATGAGTTAATGAAGCCAGTGACGGGTGGAATTAGACGGGTCATGTCCTACTCAACTTAGCAGCAGCTTGCTTACTTTACTGGTTTTCCAGAAATATTAACACAGTGGGGGGGAAAGCTGTTCTGTAACATTCACTGAAAGGAAATTATCAGAGAAGTTAAACCTGATGCTGCAGCCAACCAGCTCTTAAAGATGGCAGTTTCCACAGAAAAGCAAGGTGAGAAAATAATGTGTATTTTTTATGTGTGGATGGACTATGGAATAAGTACTAAAACACACAATAAAATGCATGATTACATTGAAGCCTCATCTTGTACTCGGTGGCTTAGTTTTGCTTCTAGATTCAACCCCTTCTATATATTTGTTTCTATTGTTCATTGCAGAGTAGACCTGTATATTTTGTTATTAGTAAACAGTTTGAGCATTTTTGTCATGAAATCATACCTATACTTTTACATAAACTGATATCTGGAATAGTTAATTCCCCCATTTTTCTGAACGGCCCCACCACAATGATCTGAATATCAAATTCTGTTCTCTGTTTTCTTGTTTTCCTTGTTTCTTTACAGTGTAGCGGTGTAATGATGGACTGGACAGTTGCAACACCTACGCCAATCAAGCTGGCATGATTGACATGTGGGCCCCCTGGGTCAGAGTGATGTTGATTGGCTTGACATGATCTATCCACTGAGAGTGGGCCCTGTGAACTTGGTCAGAGACATTGATTTCTTTATGTCTCGGAGCAGTTTTCAGTATCTTAAAATACACACATTTACAGGGCTCTACACAGCTGCATATGAAGCGTGCCAGTCAAGTGAGCTTAGCAGGTACAGTTGCCCTCAAAGTTAAAGAATTAAAGAAGGGGAAAAAAATCAGATGTCAGTAAAATAAATTGAAATTGACAAACGTGATAAGATTTTTTTTTTTATTTATTGACATTGATTTTGAGTTGTGGTTTGAAAGAAATATTAAAAACACACAAAAAATAAATCAAGTAAACGAGTATGAAAGGGCTCCGAAGATAAAATCACTGCAATCGGGTGTTTTCTGTAATGTTCAATCAGACTTTCCATGAACTCCGCTGTTCATGGGAAAGGTGCTCTAACATGTCTGGGACTGCTTTGTTTACTTGTTTGTTTGTTTTTTCTAATTATTTCCAATCACAATTTAAAAACATTATTTTATTTCACTAAGTTCTAATTTTGTAAATTAATTATTTTCTTTAGTTTCTTGTTATTTGAATTACTATTGTGAGTTTAGTCTTTAATTGGAGGATATGAATAATTTTGAGGTAGACTGTATATTTTGAGTTATCCTCCACCTACCTAAGTGCTCATTGGTTGTAAACAAGGAAGTGCCAAAAAAAAGGGTAAGGGGGAAGAAAAAAAAAAAGAAAAGAAAAGGGAAAAAAAGATAAATTGGGTGGAGGATAACTCAATCACCCACATTTAACACAGGTGTATAGATCACAGCAGACACTAACCCTGACAAAGACCCAGAGGTTCGCAACGCGTCGGTCCTTTTAGATTTTTTGTTTTGCCACAAATTAATAAAGGCTTTTTAATAGTTTGACAATTCTCCAGAGTGCCTTTGATTTATTTTTGGTGGGCCCTTTGCCAAAGGAGATTTTTTTCCCTTTTTTGGAGCAAAGAAACCCCACACCCGGATAACTCAAGGCATCAGCAACACCCTTAGATCAAAAGAGTACATGGAGAAACCATAATCAAGGACCCAGCAGCTCCTCCAAACTGGTATCAGTCACTATACTTGGCCTGTTGTCCCTGCCTTTAGGTATTGCTGTGGGTTTAAAATGGCAGCGTTGTTGCCTCATTGTGCTGCTTACTTTGTTTTGAACTGAGTGGAGCACAGCGGTACACACAAATTCATACCAAAAACCACATTTACAACTTTCTCTCCCACACAATCCTGCTAAATTGGCCGTGAGACAGCTGTGAGTTGGTGCAAATGAAAATCCCCTAATATGAGGCAAGTTTTCTCACCAACAAACAGCACACAAGCTGGTCCTGTAGTCTGCTGACATAATACTTCCCCATAAACTCTCCACCTCCAAAAAATGAAAGTGATTTTTATTTACTTTTTCTAACGATTCTTCCACAACTTTCAATGATGATGCTTTTCTCCTCAGTATTTGCAGAGATTAACCCAAACTACATGCTTGAACTGAGCATGGGAACCGAAAGAGGGTTTTAGCTGTGTAAACAGCCAGGCGTTTTGCAGGCTGCAATAGGAGAAAATACTTAATTAGGATTATGGGATTTGTCTCTGCACCTTCAGATTCCTAAGGAGGAGGCTGGGAGATGTCAGGGGGATATAAGTTTGGTCTCATTTAATCAGCGAGCATGGCCTGCACAGCCCTGACCCTAGCAGTAATTTATTACCGCTCAAACACAAACACAAGCTCTTTCACCGCGCCCGCCGCTGCCCTGTCATCGGCGATAGAGAGAATCAGCTGGCTGAATATAATGAAACCCGTTATTTCACTGTCAACTGTGAATACTTTTTCCTTTTTTCCCCTTTCTCTCCCCCCTCTCTTTCTTTTTTCCTTTTTTTTCCCTGCCCAGATATCGCCATGGCAACTGTGGATCCTGTACAGAGTAGCTGTTGAGGATGTAAAGTAGTTCCCGTGGAAAAATAATCTTGCAAATCCCCAAAACAAGAGCAGATGCAGTTGTAGGAAGAGGTGTGTGTTAGAGAATTTAGCATTTAAGGGATTATTCACAGAAACCCAACACAACCATCGTTTAAATGGGCTTCTTCACACGGTGCCGCTCTACAGTACCTGTCATTGAGGCTGGTCTTTATTTGCCTTATCTCCCTTTTTTCTTCATGGTCAATAGATCTTCATCTTTGATTGGCAACTGTATAGATTGAGCGAGTTGCAATTCGTCTCTGCCTGCCACCCAATTCGACGGCTGTCACCCGGCAGTGGCACAAATCCCACAGGCCATTATGAGGCTGGTTTAATCCCCAGAACAGCAGCAACAGGAGCCTTTCAAGAAGGCTCGGAGCATGATACCCTGTCTGTCACATGCATCTGTGAGCTCCAGGCAAGGCTACCGTCCGTTGTTGTGATCCTCCTCCATCACAAATGTCTTGCCTTATCCTCAAGCCACTGAAACAAATGTACTGAATGTCCTCCTGCTCAAGATCAATCGCGTGTTACATGTAATCTCTGGTTACTTTGTCTCTGTTTTACTGACACTTGGACTAAACCTTGGCTGTTGCACACAGAAAACACAGGTTTTGTTTTTCTTTTGATTTTTTCCCCCTCCTCTGTCATAATACATTTCTAGGGAAAAGAAAATCTTTTTTGTCTTCTTATTTAATGTGTTTGTCATTCAAGGATGATTTTCTGTCAGGCACATTTGCATCCTGTAATCCCCTTCAGTCTTTTCTGGACCACTCCCAGGATGTCCGATGGATTTTCAAGTGGCGTATTGTGTGTTCTGTTTCAATGGATTAGTTTTACATCTAGGGAAATGTGGAGCTAAATGATGGGGCAATACTGCTCTCATGTCTGTATATGGCAACAGTCAGGAGGTAATTAGCTTAGCTTAGCATAATGCTGCCTTGACAGCTGTAAGCATCTGGAAGGAGCTAGCTCATGTGGCTTCTCAGAAGCTGAGAACCTCAGCTCTTTTGGTGTGACAGTTGTCTTTATGGCAAGACTTGCGAAAGCTGCTGCTCTGCATCATTAATGCCCACCACACAAACTGCTGGCCTATAAAAGATGGATGTACCATAGCCTCGGGGTTTGAAGCTTGAAGACAGTGCAGAAGTATCCTGAAGTGATGTACCACTGAGAGCAGCTAGGTGTTGACGCCATGATATCATTGGCTCCAGCAGACTACATTCAAAATGCACTAACAGGATTTTACCCACAATGGCAGTTCATCTGAACTCTTTTTCTTTTTATACTTGGATGGATTTTCTGTCGTAAGTACTGCATCTGCGGATGAGTGTATGCTGGGTATCAGCTGAGAGTAAAACATTTTGTGTATAATTTGTACCTTTGTGCGCCATGATTGAGAAGCAACTCCACATCCCTTTCTTTTTTATTTCAGAGAAATAAGAAATGAGTGACAGAGTTCATTGCTGATGCAGTGATGTCACTAGTGTGCCTACGGACTAGCGATCTCAGGTGTTTTCATGTAACTTTTAGTGCAATCTCATCTTGTTTGGGTCAAAATGAATGAGGATCATGAAATAACCTTGCTTGACTAGTAGTTATGATAATAATAAATATAATTTTTACTTTATTAATCTCAATTGGGACATTCAGCTCTGCATCTAACCCATTTCTAGATGAACTAGAAAGCAGTGCGCTGCCAAATCAAAGCACTGTAGAGCAGTTGGTGGGAGTTAAGGACCTTGCTCAAGGGGTCACAGTGGTTCACACAAAGTGTTACGCTTGGGAACTCAAATCCAGATCGAAGCCCACCTCTATAGCCACTAAGCTAACCGAAATAAGCAATAAATAGTGCTATAATAAGACAAGACCCCCCCCCCCCAAAAAAAAATCAGTGAACAAAAAAGATGATAAAAATGGGTAAATGTATACTGATTTATTTTGAGGGGGGGCTTGGGAACAATAATATTCCCACTTTTGAAACTGTGATCAAAAATCCCATCATGGCACTTTGGAGGTGCCTCAGTTAAATCAGCTCTTAAAAGAAAACATTCACAGAATGATGTGGAGCATTTTTTTAATATCTCAAATGCAGCCGGAGATCGGACAAGTTTTTTTTTTCCCCCAACTTTCATATAATGGAGTTCAGCGGCGACTGAACCATAAAGTCCCATAGGTCCACAAAAACTTGGCAATATTCCTCCATCGTGGAGGTTGTGGTTTTTGGTGATGGGTTGTCCCCGAGGGGCTGTTGGCGGTCCCTGTACAAGCCCCCTGTCGACAAAAGGACATGGGACCTCCAGTGGAGGGTTGTACATGGGGTCATAGCTACAAACAGGTATCTGGCGCACCTCAGTCCTGACACGGGGGAGGGCTGTCCTTTTTGTTTCCAACCTGAGAAGGTCCATCATCTGCTCATGCAGTGCAGTGGGCTGGTGGGGCTTTTCTCCTTGGTGAGGGCTTGGTTTCAGGCGTTACAAGAAGCTTTTTCTTTTAGTTTGTTTATTTATGGTCCACGCTACACTGTTCAGAAAAAAGGGTCCTGTCCTGATCTCAGGACAGGTGAAGCTGGTTTTCTAGAAGACCGGGAAGAACCATGAGAGGGGTGGGGGGACGGAGGATGTGGTGATGATGCTTACTGGGATGCTGGCAGCTCGGCTCAGGTTGGAGTTTGAGTTTTACAGACTGACAGAGAAGACTGAAGCATTTGTGGATATATGGGGGGTGCACGGGGTGCTGTGTTCTGTTATAAGGAACTCCTTGGTGCTGCATATATGAAAGCAGATGTTTCTGGTGTCTGTAGGTTGTTAGCGGTTGTATGGTGGAGCTGCCATTTCTACCTGGCATGTTTTATGGTTTTTTTTGTTTTTTTTTTTTTTTTTTTTTTTTTTTCTTTGCATTGAAGTAGTTTGTTGGATGGTATATAAAGGTCCTTTTAAAACTCAAACTCTCTCTCTCTCTCTCTAACCCCTCTTGTGTTTGTTCATAGTTTGGTTGCTCTTCACACAATGTAAATGACTAATTTCTTAGTCTGTCCCCTTTTTTTTTTTTTTGGTTTTTGTTTTTTTTTTTCCCCTCCCCCCCCCCCCCTCCTTTACTCGGTCTTCTTTTTTCCGTTTTTCCCCCTCCCCCCCCCCTCCCCTTCATTTACTAAAGAAACCTGTCTCGCAGGACTATGGCCACTTTCCAGTCCACATTCAGTCCGAGGCTGTCCAGCTGCTCTCTAGCTTCAGTACAATCCTCCCAGATTTACACAAACTTCTATTCCTTCTTTGGTCTCTCGTATTTTAAAGGTATAGTCTAGAGTCCCTCCAGTGATTCTGTTTGCAAACAACAGTATTCAAACTGAGCGCCCCTCCCTCTCAGGCTAATGGCCGCCCCGTTCTTCAGCCTATTCAGCTTCAAGCCTCCCCTTCAGAGCTTAGAAGCGGGTAAAAGCCAAACCAATATTAACCCTGGTTTTCCAAAGTGCACTATTTCAAGCTCTTACCTTTTCTTCGGTGCATCCACCGTTTTTTCTTTCTTTCTTTCTTTTTTTTTTCTTTGAGAGTTCGAGTGACTGGCGTCTGCTCCAATCATGAGCTTATTCCCACACAGCGTCATGCTCTTAGCTCTGTCATTGGCTGCCGATATAAACAGAAATCTCCACCCAGAAACATCACAACCACACCAAAACAATACGAAAGAGCAAATTACAGGCAGCGGGAGAGAGAGTTGCTTTAAAATGCACCACGACATGTGAGTAGAGGCCCAAAGACAGCGTTTGAGACTGATTTCACTTGCTCAAGTCTAACGTTTATTTTCACGGGGGGACTTTGGACTCTACCTTTAAATCTCTCCTCATCAGTTTTGATCCTTTCAGGCTGTTTTATTTATAAACAGCGACTTCCCCTTCGGTGGACGCCATGCAGTTAAGTTTACAAGAGCTGCCGTGCACGTGCTAAGGGTGGGCACCCCTCGTTACTGTGGCAAGGTACGCAACGGAGGGCCCGGGCGGGATTCAATCTAGTGAGAGTCATGCGGACTTACCAGTCAGCCAAAGGGACATCCCTGTGGCCAAGTAGCCAGGGCACATGATCATTCGGAGGCATAGTGACAGGACCCCGCACTGTCACATTAGGAAATGCTGCTAGTGGCTGATTGGAAACCGGAAGTTCTATAAAATGAACCCCATTGGCAGAGAAAAGCATCACAGCAGCGTTGGAAGCCTAAACTAAAAAAGGCCTGGATTTATAAATGTGCACAATTGATGAGTAATTTATTTTTATAAAATTACCTCTTTTACCACATAATATACCATGTAGAAAGCATTTTTCTATGAGAGATTAGAATAAAATCAGGTACAGCGCCTTTACGTTTCATCGGATTTCTACTTCAAACTTCCAGCTCAGTTTCCTTCCTCTACATCCTTATAGCCACCCAAATTCAACTTCAAATTTTCAAGTCAACTTGTTTTTCTTTCTTTCCTTTCCTTTTTTTGTTTTTTCTTGCATGTGTCAATGCACAAGGTGTCAGATGATGGCCATATTGGTTGGCCTAAATGTCTGTTAGGCGAAGCCTATATACTGCTGGGTGTTGTTCCGGATACAGCTTGCAGACACAAGACCAGTATGGATTTCCTCATCTTCCACTTGACAGGAAAGTGAATAAGAGCATTTCTTAAATGTCATCCAGTGATTTTACAGCAGGTTTAGTCAATAAAAATGGCTCAAACAGCTACTTGGGCTTTAAAAGGAATCTTCAATAGTGATGAACACACAGAAAGTCGTCACCGACCGCTGCAGTTTCCCCTCAGACTTGTAGAGCAAATTACTGTATTTTAGTTCACCGTTTTGATTTTCCGGCCCACCAGGGGTTTAGAGATTGTACAGAGCTGACCTGCTTCTCATGCAACACATTCGAGAGGAAGGTGCTAAACCTACAATACTCGGTGAATCACTAACATATATACTGACAATCTCCCTGTAAGTACGGCACTTACATGGGTTTTTATTTTCGAGATTGAAGAACACAAATGTACTAAGGATGCATTTATTTTCTTCTTATTTAGATCTATCATTATTAAGACCCAAATCTTTTAAACCTTTTAAACTCTTCTGCCAAATCAAGAATATAGCAAGCTAATTATTATAATTCATGCTCTGTCTTCTGTTCCTTCAAGTCTGGAGCTGCCCCATGTACAGTGATTGATGGGATACTTGTGACCTGGAATAGACGAACCCACAATTAAAGCGCGACTTATCTCCCACCTGTGAATCTCAAAGATAAATGCTGATAGCACTCTCCCCTTTGATGTTCAATCATGCACTCCACACCTCGGCCTCAGCTTGTGTCCTGAGATTGACTGAAGCGCATTTGAATATTTCTTTCCAGCAGGTAAACATTAGCATTCAGCTCACCGAGCCATTCTCTCCTCAGTCTTTGTGTAATGTAGTCCGTCTGTTCCACACAATGAAAACCTTTAAATGTGTTCGTTTTCATACCACATGCTGGTAATTCTTTAGTAATGACAGTTCTTTTTTTATATTTGAATAATTCATTTGGACAGTGATTTTCTTCCTTTTGTGCTTCCTCTTTAAGTTTCGTTCTTTTTTTCCTTGTTTATTACTTGGCTGTGTTCCAAATATATTGTGGAATAAACGACTCGCGCTCTTACAACTTACTCATTTTGATTCGATCTCCAGTGAAAAGAAGCAAAGTAGCTTGCTATTTCTTCCAGCCTTGTGACTCATTTAGAGTGAAGTTTTTTTTTTCTCTCTCTCTCTCTCTGCCAGCCTGGTTGTTTTTGTCCTGCACATTTGGGCAGTTACTTCTTTTCCAAGGTGAAATTTAATCAATCCTGATCCATTCAGAGATTGTTATCAAACCAATGCAGATGTCGATCTTGTCCTGGAGGGACTCTGTTTATTTTTACACACAATTTTATTGGGGAACTTTTTTTTCTTTCTACAAATACCAGAAGATAAAGTGTTTTTCCAAGGGAATATGAAAGATTCCTCTTTTCTTTACCTCTGCCCTCTATCGACCATTCACCTTTTGCAGTCATACTGATTTGATTTTAGCGGTTGTACCCTTGCAGCTCATTTATCAGATTTCACTGGTAGCGCGAGTATTGAATGTTATCTTTACATATATGCACCTTCAATCCCACAATCGTGCCATTAATGGAAACGGGTGTTGATGCTGATGTTCAGTCCGAGCTGAAATGTGATTTAGACTCCTGATAGATTGCTTGACTGCAGAGCATTGAGGAGTCCAATGGTCAGATGTGTGGTGGAAATGTGGAAAGCACAGACACTTCAGATGATGGGGCCATATAGTGCATTTATTAGAGCAGAACCAGTTTGAAACAGTGAAATAAAAGGAAATGAAAGATAAGACAAGAATATTACTTCAGGCAAAACAGCCTATTTTATAGAGCCTGCATTTCCCATCGTCACTTCATTAGATATTACATTATAAATATGTGCAAATTAGCATGCAGCTGTGCAGAACTGTGTCAAAAGCTAACTGTGCTGGGGTTGAAGAATCTTGCCAATGTGATTTGTGCATTTTTTTCCCCCTGCCTTTTGCAGGTTTTTTTGCTTTCACCATTGTTGACAGCCTCACTTTTTCCATTCAGTGGTTTTTGGTCTGATCATGAACTACAAACAGACCAGAAATCAACAAATAAAGCAAGTTTCCTATTTATTTGAAAATGCATTCATTCATTTCTGTAGTTTTCCTCTGAGTAATCGCACCTCTTATTTGTTTTTATTTGCACGACCATGTCTGCAGACTTTTGGTGCAAACAGCCTTTTTGAGTTAAAATAATTAATCCAGGGAGTTTAAAGCTGCTCATGATTAAAGATGCACATGCAGATTTAACAGTGCAATTTAAAAAAAAAAAAAAATGAAGCAAGTGTTCACATGGATTTAAATCTGGCAGAGTAAGTTCATCTGTATTCTCTGCCTTTGTAAGAACACAGTATTAGTCGTGACGATGCAAATAGTTTTACGCATCTGGCCCCAGATCTCCCAACTGGGAAAATAGGCTTGCTTGATGTGTCTGTGCTCGTCTGATGATACGGTTCACACAATCCAGCGGTGGATCATTCAGCAACTGAAGGAGACACACAAGGGTATTGTATAATTCATTCAACTGGAATAAAAAAGGAAACTCAAAGATGATGTTCAGTGTGGTCATAAAAATACTGATCCATGAGTATCTTTTGGAGAATTTCATTAAGTCCTTTGGTCATATTTAGTTTTGCAGTACCCTCTGAAATGGCACAGAGGTGCATTCAGTGGTAAATACGCCATCTTTCATTCTTTGCTACTGCATGTTATTTCCTTCAGATTTGTTTGTTTAATCAAATTAGAATATCCTAGTATGATAAGTCAATTTCCCCAATGGAAATTTTGCAGAAGTGTTATGCTACAATGATATACATTACATTGCCAAAAGTATTCGCTCACCTGCCTTGTCTCACATATGAGTTTATGTGACATCCCATTCCTAACCCATTTGGCTCAATATGAATTTGGTCCACCCTTTGCAGCTAGAACAGCTTTAGCTCTTCTGGGAAGGCTGTCCACAAGTTGTAGGAGTGTGTTTGTGGGAGTTTTTTACTGTTCTGTCAGAAGCGCATTTGTGAGGTCACACACCGATGTTGGTCAGAGAGGCCTGGCTCTCAGTCTCCGCTCTAATTCATCTCAAAGGTATTCTATCGAAATGAGGTCAGGACTCTGTGCAGGCCAGTCCAGTTCATCCACACCAGACTCTGCCATCCATGTCTTTATGGCCCTGCTCTGTGCACTGGTGCACAGTCATGTTGGAAGAGGCAGGGGCCAGCTCCAAACCGTTCCCACAAAGTTGAGAGCATGGAAATGTCCAAAATGTCCTGGGATGCTGAAGTGTTCAGAGTTCCTTTCACTGGAACTAAGGGGCCAAGCCCAGCTCCTGAAAAACGCCCCCACACCATAATCCCCCTCCACCAAACTTTACACTTGGCACAATGCAGTCAGACAAGTATCATTCTCCTGGCAACCGCCAAACCCAGACTCATCCATCAGATTGCCAGATGGAGAAGTGCGATTAGTCACTCCAGAGAACGCCCCCACTGCTCTAGAGTCCAGTGGCGGTGTGCTTTACACCAGGGTTTCCCAATCCTGGTCCTCAATGACCCCTGCCCTGCCCGTTTTGGGGATTTCCATATTTTAACACACCTGACTCAAATGAATGGCTCATCAGCAGTTTGCAAAGAACTTGACGAGCAGTTCAATTAATCTGCACCAGGTGTGCCCGAGTTGGACAGAACTAAACCGTGCAGGGCAGGGATCCTTGAGGACCAGGATTGGGAAACACTGTAAACTTTACACCACTGCATCTGAGGCTTTGCATTGCACTTGGTGATGTATGGCTTAGATGCAGCTGCTCCATCATGGAAACCCATTCCATGAAGTTCTCTGCACACTGTTCTTGAACTAATAATCTGAAGGCCAGGAGGTCTGTAGTGATTGACTCTGCAGAAAGTTGGCGACCTCTTCACACTATGCTTTTCAGCATCTACTGACCCCACTCCGTCAGTTTACTGTATGTGGCCGACCACTTTGTGGCTGAGTTTATGTGATTCCCAAACACTTCCATTTTCTTATAATACAGCTGACAGTTGACTGTGGAATATTTAGAAGTGAGGAAATTTCATGACTGGATTTGTTGCACAGGTGGCATCCTATCACAGTTCCACACTGGAATTCACTGAGCTCCTGAGAGCGACACATTCTTTCACAAATGTTTGTAAAAACAGTCTGCATGCTTAGGTCCTTTATTTTATACACCTGTGGCCATGGAAGTGATTGGAACACCTGAATCCCATAATTTGGATGGGTGAGCAAATACTTTTGGCAATGTATCATGAAGGTAGGTAAGGCAGGGCTGCCCAAGTCCGATCCTCGAGAGATACTATCCTGCAATTTTTTGAACATACCCTCCCCAACACACCTGAATCAAATGGCTAATTCCCTCATGTGCACGTCATTCAGCTCTGCAGCGGCCTGGTAACGAGCCATTCATTTGATTCAGGTATGTTGGAGAAAGCACGCAACTGAAATGTGCAGAAAGGTAGCTCTCGAGGACTGGACTTGAGCACCCCTGAGGTAAGGCATTTAAGTGGAAACATGCAATTACAATTCCCTCAACAATCCCCTCCAACAGTTTATTGAAACAAAAGCTAACAGTGGTGAGTAAACACTGAATGGTACTACATGGTGCCTGTAAAAATTTAGAAAAAGTAAAATTATTTTCATGTACAGTACCAGTCAAAAGTTTGGACATACTTTCCTATTATATCTAATGGGTAAGTGTATCCAAACAGTTGACTGGTACAGTACTACTGTGCATACCCATACACCTCCTGTTTCATGGAAATAGTAACTGTGCAAGCAGTTTATTAGTTTTTGTATGCCTTGGCATCGGGGAAATGAACTGTTTTATATGTGTTTGACACTTTGAATACAGGTGCAATTTCTCAAGAGTGGCACCAGTTCAGCTACCACTGACCTTTAGCAGTATGAACTACAATATCAAGCAGCTTGGAAGGGAAAATGGCCTTAAATTTTAAGTGTGCATAGGTTTTTTTCTTTAAAAAACTTGCTGTTGTATTCTCCTTACCTCCTGTCCTGCACTCAGATTATTTTTTTTTCTTTAACTCTAACAGATGTTAATGCCTGGGCCCTGAACCTTGTCATTTGGCTTGCATTTATTTCCTTTGAGGGAAGCAGTGAGCCCACTGACATTCAATCACATTATTTTGGCACAGTGATTTGCAGGCCACCTGTGATTTGAACTGCACATAGCACAGTGTGTGACAAATGCTGTGTAAATCAAACCCCCATGACACTTATAGACAGCTGCCAACCACATCTCATGGTGAG
Source organism: Atherinomorus stipes (assembly GCA_023101725.1). NCBI lineage: Eukaryota > Metazoa > Chordata > Actinopteri > Atheriniformes > Atherinidae > Atherinomorus > Atherinomorus stipes. The sequence continues at coordinate 122,575 of JALJCO010002294.1, read as the reverse complement.
ACCTTGATCAGCAATAGAGATGATCGTGTGTACTTCAGTAAACACAGACGACGTTGACGAACCACCTGAGCCGGATTGTTACTCCCTCCTGCTGTGTTTTAATTCAATTTCTTACAGGCCACCTGAGGGGTGATGCTGCACCACTCGGATGCAACTGCCGACCTGTTACTGTGGTGGTGTGATAGAGAGTAAGCTTATAGCAGCCGTAACAGGCTTTTTTAAGGGCATGATGGCCTGCAGGTAAGTGATTTAGAGAAAATCAGGTCGATGCTCTTCAAACCCTTAGCTAGAGTGGCACGGGCCAAGGACAAGCAGTTGTAAATTTTTTCAAAGTGTCAGCATTTTCTCACATCACTTACTCTAGGCTCTGCTGGGATAAATTCACACACAATTTCCAAGCTGAAATTGGTCATTCCAGTTACGACTTTTCACTCCAGAACCTGTAAAAACTGTCAGCAGGTGCTGTTTGTAGGCTTGTCTCACTATATTTGACCTGTAACCTGATCCAGATGCTCTGTAAACAGAATTTTCCTGAATATTTCCCCAGTTTAGATAAAATTGGTTATAGTGCACAAGGCTGATTTTACATAATTTGCACAAAAACAAAACAAAGGAGCATATACTGTATCATATTCAAGCTCACTGGACAAAGACATCTAGCCTAGAAATATTAATACTGCTGCACACTGGAAGTGGGTGTAAAATACTCCCCAGAATCTGAATTACACCTCAGCAAAGTTGTGCAACTGTACCATTATTGAACCCATTAACACTGTGTAATGTGAAATCATTAAAATGATAGGTTATTATTTTGTAGAAATCCAGACAGACAATTGGTGCAATCACTGGTGATTGCAATCTTTTGAAAGTGTAGTCATAATAAATAATGTGAGCTTCAGAAAGAAAAAAATTACATGAAAAGCAGAAGATGCAGCCATTGAAAAATGGAGGCCCCATTAATATCATATACTTCAGGTCTTTCATTGAAAAGAACTGTCTTTATATGAGACTGATCTTATCATGGAAACAGGAGATGTATCAGATTTTCGCCTTGGAGGTTACATGGCTTGAAAAATTGTAAATGGCTTCAGGAATGACTAAAAAGACAGCACTGAGACTATTAACGGTTCATCTGAGCTTTCCTGTTTGCACTCTTCTCATATTGTGTCCATCAGCCGATACATCTGTCACAACTTAAATTCCCTTTCAACCCGAGTCGGGAGAGAAATAACATTTTAATTTCCATATTGACTGAGGCAACTGCCTGCATGTCATGTTCGGTGAAAACACCTGAAAGGGTCAAACTGCAAGATGTGCACATTTCATCCAATTTTCTACAATTTCCACATCTAAGATTGCGGTTACTTACCAGAGTTAAGCATTCAGTTTTTGTCCTTTCCTTTCTGCCCAACATTTCCACCCACGAGGGGATCAAAAGAGAGAAGAAACATGAAAATGTATGAAATTCTCAGCACAAAGATTGATATTCTGAACATGCTGTTAAGCAATGAAAGCACAAAAGGGCTAGGAACTCCTTAGCTGCAATTAGACTTTCAAAATGAATATCACTGACATTTTGAAATATACCCTTATTAGCCCTCTTACCTAAAAATACAGTGAGGGGAAGAAAGAAAAACCTTGGGTGGGTAAGCAATCTATTAAGCCAATTCAGTCTCAGAAAAATGTGAGGCCATAAAAACATAACCTATTGAATAAAGTCCATGTCTGTTTTTTCATGTTGCTGAACACAAAAATGAAAGGAACAAAATGTCACCACATTTCAAGTTTTAGCCAGACATGCAGACATGTTTTGGAGGAAGAAGAGCTCTTTGGATGGTGGAGCGCCACACAGCCAAGCTGACACACTTCCGAGTGCCAAGCCGAAAAACAACAGCTTATATTCCAAGTCCAGTTACTGATGTTTCTAAGCAGCTTGTCATTTCAGCTGCTATTTATTTTTTGCTTTCATACAGTGTTTTGTTAATTTTATACATCATAGAATATTTGATGGTGGGCATTAAAACCTACATGTAGGGCTGGGCGATATATCGATATGAAAAATATATCGATATATTTTCAAATGAGATATGGAATTGGACCATATCGCCCATATCGAGATATGGAGTTCAATGTGTGTTTGTTTTGTCTTTGTATATAAATGCTGACGTTACTAGGGTTTGTTACATTTAATTCTGTGTAATGTTCCTTACTTGCATCTGCGAGTATTATTACATACAGTATTATACAGTATTTCTGTTTACATTTGATCATTCTTTGAACAGCTGAGCATTATTTCATCCGGTCTGGTTAAATTAAACTACTTGTAATGTCATATTTGGCTCTGACTATAACAAAATATTTGATCTCACCTTGCGATAAAAATATCGAGATATATATCGTATATCGATATTCAGCCTAAATATATCGAGATATGACTTTTGGTCCATATCGCCCAGCCCTACCTACATGGTTAGGGTATCATGGCTCACATTAAAAGTGACACTGTAACATTTTGATCATTTGCTGGTAATTCTCATTCCCTCATTATCAGACAAACCAGACATCCTATTAAAATACATTACTTGAGTGGCATGAAAAAGTAAAAGTGTTTATCAGTACAAATACAAAGTTTATTTGTTGCATGACTAAGGTTTTTCCTTCAGCTTGGTCTGTTGCACATACAAAGAGGAACACATGTCAGCAGCAAGCCTGCCTCCATCAACAGGATTTATAAACCTATTTGCACCTTTTGGTAAGAAAAGCTAGTGGACAAAGAGCTGAAGTCCTCAACAGTTTCAGCTGTGCAATGGTGGGCTGGAGGTGGATCCACAGCGTTACCAAAGAAAGTAAGCATTTGGTAGTAACCAACTTATAATGTTAACCATCTCGGTTACACTGTAGCAATGAATTAATGTATCTTACAGCTAAGTGCGCACCTTGGTAGAGTAACAGTTAAAATAAAAACCCAACTATTTGTTCACTGTTTTAACAGCAATTTGTAGGTTAATGGTCTCAATGACTAGAAACATATCAAAAGAAGTGGGATTTTAAATAAATATTTCAATAAAGTCTGCAATAACATTTAGAGATGTTTTAGTGTCATAGTTTTGTATTTAGAAAAAGCAGTTCTGCTGAGTTTAATAAATATTGAGCCAGGAAATTTAAAGTTCATTATTTTTAAGAATCAGGAATTGAACAAGGATTTTCTGTGAAGTTGTCCATCAGTGACAAATTAAGTTGTATTTAGTGCAGAATGCAGAACTTAACAGACCAGATGAAGGTGAAAGTCGGTCACATAATATTCACAGGACAGTAAATTTTCTCCCTGGATGCATTTGATGCAAGCACAAATGAGAGTTTACTTGTCAGTTCTGAGACAAATGCAGTTGTGTTGTTGTGCACATTGACAGTAAGATCCTGCACCTGGAGACAGTCACGGGTCCAGACAGATAGCTGACCACCCTGTATAGCTACAGTATATCCCATCCTGCATCAGGCTGCCAAGACACCAGTGTGCAAAACCGTTGACCAGCAGTGACAGAATAATGAGATACCACCTGAAAGAGATGAGGATTGCACTCTGTGAGTCTTCTTTTCTTATTTAATACATCATCTTTCATGTCTCTCTTGATTTATTCTCCTACTCTGACATTACTGGAACCTTTGTCTTACAGTATGTTATGTAACTAATAGCCCACGGACTAATCTTTTGGCCAAATGACCCAAATACAGCTGCAAAGTGTGGCAGTAGAATCTGCAGCTGCCACCCGCACTTCAACAAAAGGTAAACAAGGGAAAGGGAGGGAAAGCTGGTACTATAAGTTAGCTTTTATAACTTTGAATGAAGGAGATGGAAAACCCGAAATACAATTGCAAATTGTGTCAGTACAATCTGCGCCGCTTTAGAGGACGAACCCCCAGTCCGTCCGTCCGGGCATACTTCAACGAAAGGAAAACAAGACGTTAGTAGGGCATCTTTCCAACGGGGGGCTGTTCCGTTACATGATACAAATGACCGTGACGATGGAAAGCTGGTAAGCTAGCTTCAGAATAGCTTTGAATAAAAGAGATAAGAAACCTGTTTTGTATTAGATCTGCTGGGGCATAAATTTATCACTGTCGCTGACGATTGCATCACACATGGTTCCTATCAAGGTCCTCCCTCATGTGTGGACGCAAACTGATGGGGAAGGCTAGTTCTTATAACTAAACTCGAGACGGGTAGTTATTGGAACTGCGTTCCTAGAAGCTCTCTGCCCGAATGCGGCTAAAGTAAAACATTTTAGGCTATTTTGGACAAACTTCTTAGATTGTTTAAATTAAATGTGTTGCTTCATATTGCATTATACACAGCTTCAGACACTGAGTAGGATTTTACATGATTATCACATACTGTAGTTTGGTCATTTTGCCCAGTTTCATGCACACCTGCTAGTTTGTGTGCTTGTGTGTGGCTGTGTCACTTTGACAGTATCATACAATCTGAGACCTGGCAGAGATATTCAGTCATCATCTTGCTCTGTGCCAGGATATGATTAGTTTTTTCCCCGAGTTTTTCAGGTTAGCTGCCTGCCACCGGTTAAAAAAACGGAAGAAAGAATAAAGACAAAAAGATTGTCTTGAGCCAGGTGGCTTAAAGCTTGATTTTTTGTGTAATAGAAATCTGATGGCATAGGTGTGGGTGAAAACCTGATGTGTTTATCAACTGATATGACTGATACTGATCTGAAAGCAGTTATTTCCTCCCCACCTGGCTGTCTTTTGGCTGGCTGAATGAATTCAAGCCCAGGTTGGATTCTATTCTTTTACTGCCAGACGGTGGGGTGATTTGTGCTGTGGCAGTCTGGACTCGGCAGCTCAGCGCTGTCTCCTGATAAAGGGGTCAGGCTCGGCCTCACACCCACCGCCAACCCACCCTGCCACTTAGTAGTCTGTTTCCTGTCAGTCTGCTCCCAGTGAACAACAGGTTGTTTTCCCACCTTTTCGTCTCGCTGTGTCTTCCATAGAGCTGCCGATCCATTAGGCAAACCCCTCATGCCCCCGCTCCTCGGTGCAGAGCATCCCTGCACTGCTGAAAGAAATTTTAAACCGGCTGATTAATCTTAGTCGGCTTTAGAGCCAGGAAGTCGACAGAGGAGGCCGACTGGAGCCACAGATTCTTCATTGACTGCAGGGGGATAAGAGAACACGCAGAGGAGGACAAGGGTCAGTTATTATATTGAGCAGAAGTTTAGATCTGAGGAATAAATAAGTTTTTTTGCTAACATTGTAACTGCAGCAGTGAAGGGAGATAAAATGAATCTGACTGTCACATCAAAGTGCAGGTTCATTGTGCCTTAAAATGTTTTCCAAGAAAGATTGAGATTGAATTAGAAATGGGGACTTTCTCTTTCTTTTCTATTCAAATATGTATTTACTGCGCTGATATTGTTCTTAGCTGGGATTTTCTGGTGTCTGAAAAGCTTTTTAACATCAGAAACATCAAAAAACATTTTAAAAAAAGGGAAATTTTCAACCACATAAAAGAAAAATAACACACCCACTCAGCATTAATAGGGTTTCATCTTGGAAAATGAATCTATTTTTTGTCTACAAGGAAATCCTTTATAATGGGAATTATTGCAGCACAGATTGTTCGTATGACACCTACCTCTGGTTGGCATTTGTCAGAATCCAAGAATTCAGCAAGAAGGCTTTTATTTTATGAAATCAAAACTTCAAGTCGAGATACAAAAACAGTAAAAATGTAGCCCAGATTAAAAAAAGGGGAAGAAATTCTGACTTATCAATTGAGCTTTTCTTTAATGCAAAGATTCTGCCAAACAGTGGACACTAATCTCTTTATTCTGAGCGAGCTCAGTTCCAGGCGATGGATATTTCAGCGAGGGGATGCTACATTCAGAGGAAAATCACGTACTGTACATTTTCCATAGTATAAGTCCTTGCAGCTCACCTTGAAGCCTCCTGGAGGGTCAGCGGTGGTTGGATATTTTTAATCTGTTTGTCCTCACATCCTTGTCTCCATGACCTTGCAAACACACCATGAATTTCATTACATGCTTCTTGCCTTTGACACGAAGATGACAGCTTCTCTTAGCTTCCAGAGGAAGTTTTGTTTGGGCATCACTCACAAGCGGGGAAATCCATCAAGTTGCAAGCCCATTTCCCAACAGAAAAATAGCACTTTTAGTTCTGCTTTGAGATTCAGTCAGTTCAGTCAGAATTCAGTCAGATGTGACTCTTTTTTGAGAAGTCATTTTATTGTTTCATTTCCAATCATGCACGCACAGATACACCCACAAACACAGACGCTCAGGTCTATTAGGGCAGATGACTATTCAGAATACATTACTAAGCATTATCTGAGTCTGCCATGGCTCTTACTAATTGATGCTGCAGTCAGTTAATTATTTTTGTCTCCCATGACCGCTCAAATATCTGATTCATATATGCACCCTGCATTTAATCAGAACTATGACAGATCTGTGGGGCCAAAAATAGGACTCAAACTCTGTGAAACCTTGCAGCGTGACCTATCAATAACATGCATTGTAATGTCAATAATACTTTATGACTACTATTAACTTCTGCATTGAACATTCACATAAAGATTTAAAGCTCCAATGAAATTTGTGTTATATTTTATATTTTGGGCCACAGATCTGCTCTGTTTTATGGTTGCATGTTGCAAATGTTACTTCAGATTTGGGCATTCTTCTTTTCACTAGGCTGTCAAATCAGCTTCAATATTTCATTTGTCATCGTTGTTGCTAATTCCACAAGCTGTTTACTGCTTGGTCAGGAATACTTGCCCACAACCACCGTCCTCAACGTTCCAACTTTTACTAGATACATAAAAATAGAAAACCGCAGTTATAACTCAGAATTATGATGCTAGGGGTGATAAACATGGGCCTTGCCTGCTAAAGAGGAGCAGTAAAGCCCAGAGACAGCAGCCATTATGATGCTCTAAATGAGGGAAATTCCTCAGCTCGTAAGAACATATTTAACATATTCAAAACAACCGTTATTTAGACATTTTGTTAGAACCTCATTTAAAACATCCGTCAGCTATCTAAGGGATGTCTAGAATTACCCTGTCAGTGGCAGAACTGATAATACCTAACCACATCTCATTCTCTGTATAACTTTCACAAATGATGCATTTTAAATTCAACGATCAATGCGCAAAAGACCCTCTGCCCCCCTGGCAAAATTTCAGTCAAGCAGGAGAGACTGTTTGTCTCTGATAAAACACAGACAAAAAAGAAAGACAATTAGGACGTGAAGAAGAAATTACCAGCGTCATTGACGGGTCTGAATAGACTCCCTCTGGGAGGAAGAGGTAAAATGTAATGCCTTCACAAAAAGGACATCAAAACAGATCCCTTCATTACTTTGAGTGTAATGGTCCTCCCCCGCCCACACCCCCATTTATAGCTCATCCACATGACCTAGAAGTAGAAGGAATTTACATAGAATACCCCACCAGCACATCAGGGCACTATCTAGACGTTGTTAGATTAAGTATAATAACCTCACATGTCCTCATTCTTAATTAAGCTTTCTTTTGGCCCTGGAGCTGATGGCGCCCTGCTCTTTCTAAGTTCAAACTCAGCCTAGTTCAAATAGTGTTTAATCAGGGAAGATTCATGTATCAACATTTTAAAACTCATGGCACCACACAAAAAAGTTAAAGGGGGATCGAGCTGGATATTCACAGCCAGTAACCGTCTGATAAAGCAGAGATTGTCTGGTAATGATGGAAACTTGGATTCTTCTTTCTTTTTGACCCTCTGATGCATATGCACGCCCCCTCTAATGCACAACATGGGTCTAAAATGAGCTGCATTCATGCCTATGATTATTTCATGTGGGCTGAGATTTTTATTCTTACTGTATATCTTTTAAAATCTGTTTATTTCAGGATTGATTGTTCCAGTATTCTTTAAATATCCTGTTTTTGACTACCATAGATCACATTTCTTTTTGTTCCCCTGTTATATTTTATAAACAGAAATAGTTTTTACAACACTACATCAAGTTTACATGCATGGGTCAAAATTCTTTCATGTAAGTATGATTTAAAATGAAACTACTTAATAGGCTTCTATAAAAAAAAAAAAAATTCCAAGTCGTTCTTTGTGACAGGGGTGGGCAACTCCGGTCCTCGAGGGCCGGCATCTTGGAGGTGGAGGTTCCCTGTGGCAACAAACCTTTTGACTTGGGCAAAGCTTGACATCAAGCTCTGCACAATTACCCATTGATTAGAGTCAGGTGAGTTGCAGCAGGGAAATTCCTGCAGGATGCCGCTTTGAGAACTTAGTAGGACCAAACAAATTTGGTATATACAGCAATACATGTACGTAACATGTTTGTTATTTTGTCACACTAACAGAAAATAAAGATATTCATTTAAGTATTAATTATTAATAAAGTATTTTTTCATTTTCATTTTATCAAACTTAATTGTACCTGTAGTTCAGGGCTGGCAAAGTTCAGTCCTCGAGATCCACAATCCAGTAGCTTTTAGGTGGATCCCTTCTCCAACCCATCTGAATTACTTAAAGGTTGAATATGGAATACAGACAGAACAGCAGCATCACCTGAGACCAACAGCCTGCAACTTGTCCTGGACAGGCTCTTGGTAAATGCATTGAGGTGTGTATCAGTGGGCATGGTGTATGCAGGTGTACAAAGATTGGTGTTGGAGACGGTGAATGTCAGAGAATGACAGGAGGGAGGACCGTGCTGGAGGGGAGGGATGTGTAAGAAGAGGAGGGTAGGGAGGGAGAGTGTCCAGGATGTGTGTGGATGAAGAAGTAAGTAGGGAGGAGTGAGGTGCGTGTGTGTGTGTGTGGAAAGCTCAGGGTGTGTGTAGGAGTGAGGAATATGGGCTGGGAGAGGGAGGAGATGTGGGTAAGTGGTTGGAGGAAAGAGGGGATGGGGAGGAAAGCGGGTGCTTGTGTGTGTTGGGGGTGGAACGATGTGGGGATGTGTGTGAGGGGGTGGAAGAAGAAGGGCGTGAGTGTGTCAGGTCAGAGGGAAGGGGGGGCAGTGAATGTGTGTGGGGGGAGTGCATGTGGGTAATGAGGATGTAGGAAGGTGGGGGTGTATGTGTGTGGGGTGGAGGAAGGAGTGTGTGTGTGTGTGTATAAGGTTGGAGGGTGGGGCAGGTCAGTGCATGTATGTGGGGGGAGTGCATGTGGGAGTTGAGGGTATAGGGAGGTGGGGGTTATGTGTGTGTGGGGTGGAGGGAGGAGTGTGTGTAAGGTTGGAGGTTGGGGTGGGTCGGTGCATGTGTGTGGGGGAGTGCATGTAGGTGTTGGGGGTATAGGGAGCTGGGGAGTATGTATGTTGGGGTGGAGGGAGGAGTGTGTGGGTGTTGGGGATAAAGGGAGTGTGTGTGTGGGCAGGTTGGAGGGGTGGGGCGGGTTGATGCATGTGTGTGGGGGGAGTGCATGTGGGTAGTGGGGGTATAGAGAGGTGGGGGGGGGGGGGTGCATGTGTGAGTGTGGTGGTAGCGCCCTGGTGCCGGGTGTGTGGAGCAGGGGCATTGGGGTGGGTGTTGGCCTATGCTGGGGGGGTTGTCTGGGGGCTACTTAAGCCACCTGCAGGTCCTCCTGTAGGGGATTGTTAGTTTTGTTTTCCAGAAAAGACCTTGGAATGTTGTTTAGGAGTCTCTAGAAGCATCAGTGAACTGTGTAAGTGTATCCATTTTTCTCTCCTCTCTCTCTCTTTTCCTCACTCCTTTCTCTCTGTTCCACTTTCTATCATTGCTTCTGTTAACTTTTTTTCTTTTATTTCAACAAATGTCCTTAATTAACTTAACTGGTGGTCCTCCTCCAGTCTATTTTTGCTCCTGTCCCACACGTTTGAGATATGTTACTTCCGTGAAATTCAAGAAGAATTAATTTTTCATCCATCCACTTCCTATTCCTGCTTATTCCAGTGCAGGGTAATGGTTGTGGAAGCCTAGCCCAGCAGTCAGTAGGTAAAAGGCAGGGTACACACTGAACAGTCACTTGTCAATCACTTCTTCATGAAAGAGTAAAATGGCTCACATTCTTTAAATTATATATTAAAGTTGTGCTTGAAAGTTTGCATTCCTTCCATTAACAAAAAAACAAAAAACAAATTCAAGAAATCATAACAAGAAACTGAAAAAGTCATATAAATGAAAAAATATAAAATGATACTTTAGTAAAAGGGCCCGCCGGGCCCCCCCCCCCCCCCCCTTAAACATTGATTTTGAACTTTCATAAAAAAACAAACACAACAAAAAACTGTCCCAGACAAATTAGAGCATTACAGAACATTACAGAAAACACCTGATTGCAGCGATTCCCTCAAAGTATTGCTCAATAAAATTTGAGCTCAGTCACATCATTCTTGTTTACTTGTTTAAAAACTTTTCAGTTTTTTAAATTTCTGTTAAATTTACAATTCAAAATCAATGTAATGATTTTCTTTTTTTTTTTTTTTGTTATTACATTTGTCAATTTCAGCTTATTTCTCTGGCAGATGATTTTTTTCTGTCTTTAATGGGAGTCTATGTAAAGTTTCAACCACAATTGTATCTTTTACAGGAAATAAGACACTAGCTTATTTGATTTACAAATTACTGCATTTCACATTAGTTTTGGGACTGGGGTATTATTATTTTGTAATAAATAATATATTTATTATCATGACTCGTGAAGTAGTACTTAGATGAATGTTAGTTTCTAGTCCTTAGGTCTTTCCTTAGTTTATAGTCTGTATTTTTGTCTCAGTGGCTTCACTGTGATTTGAAAACTGACTCTAATATAACAGATTTTTTTTTCTCCAATTCCCCAGTGAGTGTTTCAATTTCACATTCAAAGTAAATGTGCTTCTTTTTTGGCTTATTTTAGTAACTTATTTGTGCAAACAGTGTTTCTTTTTTAAATAAAAGCATGATTGATTAAATGAACATTTACACCCAACTATGGTCAAAGATGGGAGTGACAATCAAGCTTGTGTCATTGCATTTATTTCAGAATAATTTAGATGAATATATATGGACAGCGAGTATCCCCAAGCTGTTCTACTTATAATTGTGATGGAAAGAAAGCCTTTGCTCACTTCTCTCTGTGCATGCACAATTTTAGATGAGAATCTAAAGAGTTGTGTGCATCCAGGCCTTGGCTGGGATCTCAGCTTTCAAGCAATAAATCTACAATCAGCTTTATCCCAAAGGTAAAAATGTCACACAAAGCACCTTGAAGTTATTTTAAAAGTACTACTTCTTTATTTTCAATAAAGTGCAGGAACCAGTTCAAGTCCATCATTGGCTTTTGGCTGCCTTTGCTCTTCTATTAAAGAAGTTTACTTTTTGCCAGCACACGGAGTTCCACATTGATCACCTTGAAGGCAAATGTTAGACAGACATGGAGCAAAGTTTCTCATTACAACACTGAGATCATTGACCGTTATTAGTACAGACTCTTGAAATCTCATGCAGCAATTAAACCAAGTCACATAATGCAAGCTCAATTATCAGAGAGAATGGATATGCAGCCATGTAGTGATAACTTGAAAATGATTACACAGCTGTATCTGTTCTTTGCATTGGTTATGATCAGAACAAGTGCCGCTGGTGAGTAATTACTGAATGAGTGAGCTTAATGAGCAGAGGTGAGCACCTAAAATATTAATCATGTCTCTACATACTAATGATAGAGGAGTTCATTTAAATGATAAAGAAAAGCATGTTCTTGAATCATGCTTCAGTTGTAGGGGAGGGGATTTCAGATTTGAATAAAAAGCTAAAACAGGATGGTGTTCATCAAGCCTGTCAAATATTTGAACTCTTCTCATTGTATGAATAATTGATCTGTAGAGGAAGAAGTGATTGATGTATTTCTGAAAAGGCAAGCAGAAGTTTTATCCTATTGTTTCATTTCTCTTAAAGGCTCATTCGCTTCAGTGCAATCAAAGTACAATGATGACACAATGTTTGAGCTGAGCTTGGAAAAAGGCGCAGCTTCTTATGTAACTCAGATAAAAAGAGAATAAGTTAGTATATTTTCATTAATGAGAAAACCATCCTCACTGCTTAGTTATTCTCATTTATCTGAATTTACCTGAGAATGACATCTAAATTGAGTCTTTCCCCCCGCTCATGTCATAAGTCAGCCAGCACATCAGGCTGCAGATGTCTGCAGCGTAATCCTCTCGTACTAACCTTTTTCTTATGCGCTGAGTCAGCTAAAGCCCCAAATCTCCAGTGATAACCTGTTAGAGCTGTGACCGAAGTGCTGCAGAGCTCAGTGGTTCCCTGCACAATGACTCATTGAAGATGCCTTGAAATTTTAGAGACTTCCACAAAAATGGATTTGGGGGTTTTGAAACTATCTTTACTCTCTCTCACTGAATCAGTTCAGCTGTATCACGTCATACGGATAAGTGACGCAAAAGAAAATTCGGAGTTCTTTTCTTGAAGATGAAAATTGTTCACTTGAAAGACAACTCAGAGATGGGAATCATCTTCATGCCAGACTCGGCTCGAATGATTGAGGGAGGATCATGTGACGTTGAGAGCGGGGGGGAAAGAGCGAGGTGCATAACTGAAGTGCCCTCATGGTCCCAGACACAGATGGACAACATAAGAAGGGAGAAGGCACAGCTGAGGCCTTGCAGCATGGAGTATTATAAGACCAGAAATCAGTGAGCACTGGCTCTGCACGAATGACACTGGCTTTTCTGTCCCTCGGTCTTTCACTGATCTCACTCAGATCCCCAGAGACACAACACACTGAGCACAGTTGCGTCAGGATTAAAGACACTTTCCCCCTCTGTGATCCAAAGTTTGCTTTGCTATGCCGCATGTGTCTCCACTGCAGTTATGACACTACAGTGCAAAAAACATGTTCAAAGTTTTTATAAATGGGAAAATTGAAGAGGGGAACCCTAAGAAAATGCATTTTTATCTGTGCATTAGAGATTTATTTAGATGTCAGAAGTGACTGCAAACAGATTTCCAGGATAATGTTATGTCATAGCAGGAGCTCAGAGTAGAATGATACAACCTTCACCAACTTCACAGCAGAAATAAACGTGTTCACAGCCTGGTTCCAAAAAACACTTTAGGTTTAATAGGTCAAGTTTACCTTCATGACAACTTCAAGGGGGAGAATTTACATCTCAATCCGTGGGAGTGGATGGCCTAGTGGTAACGTGGGCTTTGGCGCAGCAGACCCAGGTTCGAGTCCCCAACACGGCACTCAGGTGAAGCACTGTGCACCCTTGTGCAAGGTCCTTAATCCTCACCAACTGCTTCCTGGGCTGCTTTAAACAGTAGCCCACTGCTCTCAGGTTCAACCTGAGATGGGTTAAAATGCAGAGAATGAATTTCCTAATTGGGATTAATAAAATATATCTTTATTTATCATTTAATATTGAAATTATGCATAATTAGACCTTTTGATTGACAGGTGACACGTGGGCTATCACCACTACACTGTAAAATGTTTAAGGGGACCTTTTCTAGAAAAAAGAACAGAAAGAGAAAGAAAAAAGGCCTTATGTTCCTAAATCTGGGAACATAGGACCCAGGGTATATAGGTACGCTCCCCTTTAGCCTCTGTTAGCTCCTGTTAACTCTGTTTTGATGGGCGTCAATCCACCACCCCCCCATCTTTGCCTATTTTCATATTTTCCACAAGACGAGTGACGCTGCCAAGATGGCGACAGTGAGAACCGCCCACTGAGCTTCAATCCGGCTCTTCAGAAACCTCCGGTGACGTCACGAAGGCGCTGACAATCTTTTTATATCACACCCTATGGTTAGCAGTGGTCATGGTCACCCCCAACCACCCTTTGGCTCTGCAAGTGTAATTTTTGTCCTAACCTTTTGGCTGACTTCAGTATCCAGCTGTTAAACCATGAACCAAATATTCTCTTTGATATGTTATCATTTTATCCATATTATAATTACCATTACAATCTTGACATCAGAGGGGTTTTTTTTTCATTGTGCAGGATACGACAGATAACTTACTTTGACTCATCACAGCTGCCATCCTCTATGAAATCTCTTTAGCCTGATGCATGGAGACCGTACTTGTCAGGTCCTTGTAAAGGGACAATGAATAATCCTTTAATGGGAAAAAGCAGAAAACATTCAGGTGATGCATTCAGCCATGAAACCTTGTTTGTCTGACTTGGTTTCTGCTTATTATATAGGGTGTTTGATGGGTGTATCCGCTAAATGACTAGAATGGAAAATATAGAAATTGTCAAAGGTAATCTCTTGGGCTTCACACTCCCTGTGAGATGAAGCACAAAGCACACTACCTGAACTCTGAAGAGTCGAGAAAGAGTAGTAATCTTCCACTGGGGCTTCGGCAGGGACGGAAAGACAGCACACAATAGCATCATGCACTTCTGATCCATTTTGTGAGAGAGGAAAATGAGAAAAGAAAATGAACACATAGGCTCTGTAGCTGCACAGGCTGGAGAGAAAAGCAGAGAAAAACTTGATGGGGAAATTCTAACAAGTCCACTGCTCAGGATCTACTGCATGTGAAGCTGTGAGTAATTCTTCTAATGAGTGAACCAGAAGGGAAGCTATATACTGCAGAACAAAATATTCTTTAAAAAAACCCAAACAAACTCTAAAATCTGATATAATTTGAGTATGTAGTGCAAATTAATCACTTCTACATGCATGGTACACCAGAAGCAATTTACAGGAACAGGCCAGATTTGACGGAGAGAACGTTTCTCAACTTTAATAATTTCAATTTCAACTAATCATCTTCCTCTCCTTTCACAGAGCGAACTTTCAGGTAGGCAGTGCAGAACAAAGTAACTCTACAGACCAAAGCTGGTTACCAAGGTAACAGTGAACCGACCCCCTTTGGATCTAATGGCTAATTTTCACACCTGTACCCTTGCTGTGACTGCAGAACTATACAATATTTCAACATGCTTTATGACTGCGCACCTGAAGAGATCAGTAGCCACAGTGTAAAGGCTGAAATATGAGAACAACACAGTGCCACCATATGAGTAATATCACAGTGATGTGAAATATTGCCTTTTTCTTTCTGGCTCATCCCTGCGACTGTCTCATTTTGGATTTTGTCATCCTATTTTTGGGCTTTCTGTTCTTTTCTTACAAATAGTCTTCAGTGTAGCTGATTCATGCTTTTGTGTCTCCTACCTTCTCCCCATCTCCCGTAGTGATCTCTGATTCAAACTGTCTCCAGGTGGTCCCTTTCATCACTGTCAGAGTACTGTCTCAGCTTCTTCCCAGTTCCTCACCGAGTTAATCACAACTCACTAAGAGGGCTTATCTGGGGTTAACAATTGCTTTTAGGTTAAAACAAAATTGTCAAACTAGATAACAATGTCATGAACTGAAAATTTAATTGGTAACTTTACCTGATCTGATGCATTGATTGTTTCTTCACCGTAAGACTGAACCACTTTTAAATATAAAGGGAATACATGAATTGTTGATGACCATCCTGCTCTGATGGTGTGAATAGCCTATCCAGTAGTTATCTCTACAAACAGATAATTAGCTTACCAAACAAGCATGATCAGAGGATGGAGGAGTAAGTTTTGACCCAGATATGTGTTTTGCCTTCAGTCAAGCCCTCATGTGAACATACAATCCTTGAATATCACCTCATTATACTGCTGCTTAGGGAAGCTGGTTGGGCAGAGATACTTGATACACATATGAATTCTTCATTATACTGTATGTTACTATGAAACTTGCTGATTTATTTAGTCTTCTAAGTGATTTATCACCTAAATTTAGGTCCTACAGAACCCTCAAAATACTACTTGAGTTAGCTGCAGGATGGGTTATGTGTTGCAAATTGCATTGTTCAGGAACTTGTAATAGTTATGTTCATTTTCACATCCCGCACCACAGGTACCACTTCATTCACGGCTGCTGTCACCCATGACTCTCAGTGCATGACAATTTTTTATTGTTGTAATGTCCCGCCTAATAAAATGTTGCTTGAAACCACCAGCTTGTGAGGAATCTGAATATTTTCACTTCATTTCTTAGTTGCAGTGCATCTGCAAAATGTTCATACTCCAGTTTTTCATCATTTGTTATGCTGGACCCTTAAAGTGCTGTTTGTTTCCTCAACTACACTCAGGACCCCACAACAACAGCACAAACACAGAATTATAGAAATGGTTTCCAATTTGATAGAAAATAATGAGCAAAATATAACATGGGCAAGTATTTCAGACCCTTACACAGCAGAGGCTCCTTTTGCAGGAAATACATCCCCGAGTCTTCATGGGAATGATGCAACATGTTTTTCACACCTGGATTTGGAGATTTTCTGCCCCACTTCTTTTCAAATCCTCCCCAGGTCTGGCAGCTTGGATGGAGAATGTTGGTGGACAGCCATTTTTAGGTCTCTCCAAAGATGTTCAATTGGGTTTAAGTCGGGACTCTGGCTGGGCCAGTCAAGGATATTCGTGGAGTTGTTCCCAAGCCATGTTTCTATTGTACTGGCTGTGAACTAAGGGTCATCGTCATGTTGGAAAGTGAACCTTGGGCTCCTGAACACTCTGAACAATGTTTACAGCCCAGATCAGTGGAGGGCTGCATTGATGGCCGACACATTCAAGGTTTTTATTTTTAATAAGTTTGCATTAATTTCTATCACTACATTATTTTAATTTTTGCATAAGGCTGCAACATACGTATTTTCCGGACTATAAGTCGCTCCTGAGTATAAGTTGCATCAGTCAAAAAATGCATCATGAAAAGGAAAAAAAAACCCTAAATAAATCGCACTGGACTATAAGTCATACTTATTTACTTAAAATAGGGCGATTTCCTAATTTTTCATATCTGACTTGTAACTGCTAAAAATGACCTGATCAGTCCATTTTCCAAAGTTGATGCCTATAAATGATCATAAACATCATAACGAAGAAGGATAAACACATTTTTTGAGGATTTGTTCCGCCGTACAGGCAGTACAGACAGATGTCCAAAATAAACTCCCCTCACTGAAACAAGGCTATTTTGGGATTTTTGCCCTCGGAGCAAAATATAGTTGTTACAAGCCTAGAGTGCCCTCTTTTGACTTTAGACAGTAATATTTACTCCTTGGCTCATGTCACTCAGTATGAATTAAGACTTAAAAATATGCTAAATTTGATATATTTTGATATATAAGTCGCACAAGCCGCCAAACTATGAAAAAAAAGTGCGACTTATAATCCGGAAAAAACAGTAAATGGTAAAACACTGAAAGGGTCTGAATACTTTCATGTTTGTGGAAAGTAATGCATCTGTTTTACATATTTGACATTCTGCTGTATATTCGGCTACACCAGTAATAAGTGGACATTTGGAGTTTAATATCCATGTGTAGGAGCCTGTTAAGTTTCTGTTCTGGAAGGTTAAAGATGCAACAAAATCCAATTCTGACTGCGTACAGCTTCTCTCATCAGTGGTACTGGGTGTGGACAGAGATATAAGTATAAAGCAGTGTCCCAAGTCTGATTCTTGCTTATTCTTATCACAGACTGCTAAACATCACAAAATTGTTGTCATTTTAATTCATTAAGAATGTAACATTTAAGAACACAAGATGAGGATCATAGTAAATGTGCCTCATCAGGACTGCATGGATTATGTTAAAAAAATTTACTGAGTTAACAACAGTAAGTAGCAGATAATGTATCATCTCTAAAACTAGCGCTGATATACGACCCCATCAAAAATGTAACATGAAGCTGACACAAATAACTAACTGTTACATTTGAACAAAGGTAATTGGATTTGAAGAGTTTAGAAAAGACCTCTGCAAAGTGTTTTAGTTTAATTTTCCTCGGGTTGAGAGCTTGTCCTCCAAGGACCAGTGAGCGCACAGTCTAATGGCCTTGTAGACGCTCTAATTTGTGTGCATCCTAATGACTGTTGCCCGTAGCTGCCTGCAGCTTCCCCTAAAAGCCATGTGAAGGTCAATGTGACATCAAAGCAGATGTTAAAGGCAGACTCAGTTGTTTGGGGAAATAAAGGTTCAAACATGCAGGGAGAATACTCTAGAGCTCCTCTTTAATACCAACCTGTAGCCATGTATAGACGTTCCCATGCAAGCTGCATGGACTGTCTGTCATGGAAACTGTTTAAACCTTATTTACCATATTTCTCTCCTGACAGGAAGCAATGTGATGTAAGGTGGGGATTATTTACTTGAGAGATAAATGGGATGTGTTTCCTGTATCATGAAAGGTCTTCTTCATTTCTCTGACATGCAGCAAACAAGCCTTTCATTCACTGCATTGTAGAAAGGTTGTAAATGTATTTTTTATCACCCCAAATATAGAGAATCCATCAGTGATGGTGATGTAACCATCAAATAAATTACTCTACCTTACCATATGTTCAAACACATCTGGGGTTGCGCAATTAATATGCTCCCAAGAGCAGTTGTGCTCTTTTTGACACAAGTACCTCCTGCTATTTGTTCACAATACTTTTCCTGCAATTGTTTCTGTCATAACTGGCACAAAGGTGCTCCAAAAAAATCACACAGTGCAAGTTGCTAAAAGCTCTTTAGTCAAGAAGGACATTGTGGAATTTGACATGGAGGTGGTTAGGTCAAAACTAATCTTTTCTGCTGTTATTCTATATATACAGCTGAGCTCATTTAGATTAGGATGAGCAAATTAAAGCACACTGAAGTGAGAGCTGCATATGGTAAATGAGCAAAGAAATAATAATGGAATTCCACTTTAATTAACCTCCCAATGATCTCTGATCTCTGCAAGCACTGAGTCATCTGGATCACAGAACACACACTATTGTCTTGTTCATGTATGTAAAGCCAAAAGATCCTCACCAGCAGCTTAAATGGCAGATTTAATAAGTAGCGCTTCCATGTTCATATTCTTATAAAACAATTATCTTAATTTTACATATTTAGCTGCTTCTGCATTTTTTCCTTGCTTGTACCATTTCTTATTTCTAACTCAACCTGATTTCACAGAAAATAAGAATGATGTAGGTCACTGTTGCTTTCCATTATCCATGTCCAGCACTGAAGTCAGGATTTGTGGAGGCCTAAATATGTTTGCTGTGAAATCAATAAAACTGTCGACACATTCAATTTTGACTTCTCATTGAAATTACTGTTTCATTCTACTTTTATTTACACACTGTGTTTGGTTACTTTTAAAACAGTTTTCTTTAGGCTCAACAAATTCCTTTGTTTTGCTTAAACCAGATCCATTTATGAGATTAGGGTGGACAGTTTATTAGGAATACAATAATACCTAGAAAATAACACATCATCACTACTATCCTTTGAATGAGAGAGCATGAAAGCTCCTGCGACATCAGTCACCAGATCTAATAATTTGATAATGCTTTTATTGAGACACACCAGGCTGCAAAATTTAGATCAAATTTGTACTGTTTTCTTTTTACTTTCAACATCTAATGAAACAAGGTCATTTGTAATTGATGCATGTGAAGTGAGCACTGTTCATTTTCTTGACTTTGAACAATACTCTGTGATAGTGAGAAGAATCATGCTGACTTGTGCCTGCTAATCGCCAATCTAGCTTATGTGATCTGACAGAAGAGACTGGAGGTATCTTTCTTTCTGCTGAGTTAAAGATACATCCAATTTTCCCAGTTTATTATTGTTGAATGAAACAAACAAACAAAAAAAAGTGTAGAAAATCATGCATCTCTGGAGCTCAGATAAGCTAACTTCAAGCTGCTGGCTCTGGCTTTACACTACAGCCTGTGCACTGGGATCTGCACGCACGGTGGAGTGATCCCCAGCAGAACCTGCTACACCTTACAATGATTTCTGCACCAGGGTGCACATTTTGAAATGCACGATTTGTAGAGGCAGAATTTCTGTGATAACAACAGAACCAAGAACGTGACATGTGAGAGCAAAGTTGTATTTAAATGGCTAAAAATAACTTACCTCAAATACATATAACATGTTTCCTGTTTCATCACTGTTTGATGATTCATAATAAAACAAACAAGTACAGATACGAATCTGCTCAGATGAACATTGTGGCCACTTTAAACTACTCATTGTGATGTGTAGACTTGTAAGATAAATGTTAAGCTGTCATAAAAAGTTATAAAATGAACATACAATACATGCATGAAGCTCTTTTGCATCATTCAATGCACATTTCTCAGCTTGATCAACCTTTCTGTACAATTTCTCAGCAGGTTCAGTGACTTCTGTTGTAGCATTTCAAGCAGCTCCTTGCTGTGAGCAGTTTTGACTAACCGATGAATCACAGTCCATTTGCTTTCATGTTGAACACATTTTCAGTCACTGACTTTGAAATTCCTCTCAGTGTGGCAGGGTATTTTCTGTGAAACTGAAGCTACCTGTTAAGATACTCCCACTATTCTTTTTTTCTATTTGAAAAGGTCTTAATAACTCAATGGTAAGGCAGTGAATAAGAATTCCCACACAAGCCTGAATGCTTCACGTATCACACTGAACCGCACTTCCCAGTGCTTTGCAGTGAGTGTCAACACTCTCTGTCAAGAATAGAGGAATACAGAAGTGAAGATTATTCTACATGTCAAGCAGTTTAGTACAAGTAACAAGAACAGACACGATTTACGCCGACACAAAGCAGCTCTGTCATTTCTAACTGCTGATGTCAGTTGACGTGAGATGCACAGGCTTTTTTTGTCCATACGGAGGACTTTTAATTCCAGATTAGCCCCACACCACTCTCCTGTAAACGCCCATACTTCTCAGCATGGACTAGAAATGAACAGAGATGCACAAAAACAAGAAAACAACATGAAAACTTAAGACCTCACAGTTACAGATGTCTTATTCCATTTGCTTTGTGCAGTCTTGCCCCGAATTGGATTTTACTCAAATTGCATAACTGTGATATTTATGCCCCCCTGCAATAAACCCAAAACAAAACAAAGAAAAAAAGCACATTTGCTGATGTAAAATCATGCTGCAGCTAACTCCTGCACTTTTGCTGAGTTGTTTCAAAGCAAAGTGCTGCACAGCATCATAAAAGCTGTAAAATTTAAGAACACACAGGCGCTCAAATATTGGCTGGAATGTCACATTCTGAATTGCATGCTTCCTTGTTATGTGCTTTTCTCTTATACTCAGAAACTGAATAAATTATATTGGATAAT
Organism: Atherinomorus stipes; assembly: GCA_023101725.1. Taxonomy (NCBI): domain Eukaryota; kingdom Metazoa; phylum Chordata; class Actinopteri; order Atheriniformes; family Atherinidae; genus Atherinomorus; species Atherinomorus stipes. The sequence continues at coordinate 101,403 of JALJCO010002294.1, read as the reverse complement.
GGCTGCATTCACCGTTAAAAAGCAGTTCTGGGCTGGAAATGGAACCGTGTGGAATACAGTGTTTGGAAAACGTACATATGAAACGGGGGCTGATCAGACATGGCGGAGTAGCAGGTGCATATACTTATGCAGGGATTGTAATTGCAGTGGCTTTTGGAGACGAGGCAGAGAGTACAGCGATCTAAGCAGGTGAATTGGCAGCTTTGCTGTGGCTGTCCTGAACAGACTGCTTAATAAGGTTTTCTGTTGTCCGGAGAGAGAGCCGGACCATGGCAAGGGAAGAGAGGAAGGGAAGGAGAGAGAGAGAGAGAGAGAGAGAGAGGGAGAGAAATAGGGGAAGGGATACAGAGGAGAGGCACTAGCAGAAAGAAGGAGAGAATGAGTGAGAAAGATGGAGAGACACAAGGTAGGGAGGGCGATGGAGGGAAGATAGATGGAAGCACGAAGCACTGAGGACAATGGAGGGTAAGAGAGGGAGCGAGTGTGAGACGAGTACCTTGGAAATCAAGCAGCCAGTCCATTCCCCAGAGAGGCTGCGAGACTGGCTGTGGCTGACTGATCCAGTGCTGTGCTGCACTGTGTGAAAGGGGCCAATAACAGGCTGAGTAATGGGATTGTGCCACTGCAGATTGTGTGTGAACAGGTTGGGTCCTTGGGTGTTCCCACACGTCAGGTTAGCACTGGCCTGAATGAGTCTGGACCAAAAAGCCAAGCCAGCCTCTTGTGCTCACTATTCAGGGACATAGGAGGTTATTTTCAAACAGCAGCAGCCACGATTTTCTTCACATATCTTGTCGGCCCATTAAAAACCCAGAAGCAACATGCTAAGTTTGTTAGTCAAACCAAGTTATCAACAAATGGCAAACAAACTCACTAGTCATTCCCACAACTACAGTATATGTTTGCTCCACTGAACAGTTGCATTATGTATGAAGCCCTGGAGTTGCTAAAGAAAGCCTTCCTATATCTATAAGATTTCCATTATTCTTATCAAATCCAAACAGTTTCTTCTGCAGAAATAATTGTTCTACTCAATGACACTTTGAAACGGACCCCTTTTGATTTCATTTGTCCGTGGCCACTATTTATTTTCTCTGTTTCAATTATCTTCAAGTGCTACTTGTCATTTTTAACCATTGCTATTGTAGCTCAACATTAACATTCCTTTGATAAATCGTGCTTGTGAGAGTGTTTAATATTTTATCATATATAGCCTTTTTCACACAGATCATGATACGAGGCTGCCTGGAAGCCTTCTTACATGTTTTTCCTTGTTTTTCTTTGTTCAAGCCAGACAGATAAATTTGTGCTCTCCTACTGTTTGCTCACAAATAGCACGCAGAGTTTCTGGAATCAGAGGGACAGCAGCTACATGGCCAGTCAGAACAGTGCATCTGTGTTGTTAGCTCTACCTAATGGCACATGAGCTGAACAGTGCTTTAGTGCATGAGGAGTCAAGCCTCTTCTCAGCTTTGGATGCTTGATGGTTGTTTCACTTTGTGGTTCAGCAATAAATTATTGACAGGTGCTCACTTTCCCTGAGACAGGAAACCAACACAGACTGTACCTGATTAGACAAATGCTCTCATTCATGGACCATCTGTTGCAAGATTTCACAGCAGACCAACACGGTGGCGTATTTGCAAACTTATGAAATTTCTCTGCTTCTCAGAATGAGTGTCCCGACTGCTGTCCGCTGCAGGTAAGACACAAAATCATAAGTATTTTAAAACCACATAAAAATCTTTGAAATTGGACAGTAAGATTGGGACTTTTTGTCACACACAATCATATTCATTATATTCAAAGTGAGATGAATAACGCTATAAACTATAAAAAACAGGATCTGTGAGTGTCAATCTGTCTGAAAGGATAAGACCATCTAAAGTAGGTTCTGTGCTGATGGTTTAGTTACTGTAGCTCACACAACGTCACAATGGATTAGAGCTTCTACAGCTCAACAGTCCAGCTTTGAAGCCCTCCTGCTTCATGTCCTGCTGGTGCTTTAGCTCACATTTAGCACGTCCTATTGCATTAGCTTCACTCCGTCCCTTACCTTCTGGCTTAGCTCAAAATCCTGCTGCCTAACAATTTCCATCTGCCTCTTGCCTTTTTGAAATTTCTTCATCACATTAGCTGCCCTCGCTTATTTTTGTTGTTGTGTGTGTGTGTGTCAGAGTGCAGGTTTTAATTGTAATCGAGGCTTACAGCTGTGATCAGTCAATTCATTTAGCAGTTCAAGGTGTTGCTAATGCTTTTGGCTGCCAGCATAGATCAAGACAGCAGTGTGCAAACAACATGACAAGATGAATGCTGCCAAATATATAGCTGTGTGCCATTTCTACACCAACACAGAATGCATTCATGGGTCCAGATGATGAGTCAGTCGACTTTTTGTGAGAAATTTTATAAGTATTGCTTTGAGATTATTCAAATGAACTTCCCACTTGGTGCACTTGCTGCAAGGAGAATCCAATTTATTGGTGAGCAACCAAAGCCATGATTACTGCATGCATTTTGCTTTCATAGCGGGGTAACAAGCTCACAATGAAAATATAGTCCCTGGCTCTTCCAGCTGCTAGCAGCAGTGAGCACTCTATAAATCCTTCAGAATACTCCATTTCCCACCAAAATTCAGTCCTCTGACGTCTCATTATTCTGGATTAACTTGTCACAAGTGCCACCTTTGAGAGTACTGTGGGGGCTACAGATGATGGCCTGAGGGTCTATTCATACCCTGTAGCAGTATGCTATCTTATGTTGGCAAGGTACTGTGGGACGAAGAGCAGTGAGCGAAGAGGAGAGTTTTACTTGCGGGAAGTTCCTCAAACCAATTTTATCTTGACCTTGTGCAGTCATTACAGTAAAAAGTTGCTGTCCAGGGGCTTAACATTTTGGCTCAGTGCATATACATTTTGATGCTTTCTTTTTCTCCTGGTAGGCTTCTTGGTCTCTTTTTACTTTTAACCCAATGAGCTGCAACACAAGCTGATTTTTTTAAAGAAATGTGCCAACATTTCTGCATTTTTTAAATTCGCAATTTTGTATTAAAAATGTTAAGTTCTTGATACAAGACAATCTTTTTTTTTTTTTCTTTTTCTTTTTGAGCAGACCATAGACGCATCATAGTGGACCTAGGAAGCCTGACTCCAGCAGCTGGAGTCAGTGGTAATTAGGCTGGTAGGTGGATACATTTCATTATGCCCACTGAAAGACGTGGCTAAGCCCTGTGTTCCTTTGTAATCCCTCCACTGCGCTGCCCATTATGACTCAGCCTCAATCCGCTGCACAGAAAGTCATCACTTTACTCTGACTGCAGCAGGCCAGATGAGCCAGGTGCCCCAGGCTTACTGACACCGGCCCTGTCTCAGGTGACCCAAGTCACACAGAGCTGAAGTTTCTTTCACTCAGGCTGAATAAGGATGAAGGCAGAACTGCTAAGTTCCCCTTGTTTAAAGATAAGATAAGGCTAACAACTGTAATGGCTCTGCAGGGAAAGAGATACTCAGGATAATAGAGATCCACTTAATGCATCCATCTAGATATGGCGGAGGGAAGTGCTAATTTCTGGCAGAGGGAAGAGACAACTCTGTTTTGCATCTAAGATTACACTAATGACTGCATAACAGCTGCCAAACACAGTGAGGAAATATCAACCCCTCAGGTTTTTGCTCCTGAACATGATTCTTTGTTCATTCAGCTCGAGCTTAAATCAACAAATAAATTATCTTTTGAAATAAGGAGAAAAAAAGGGCAGATAATGAAACTGGGATTGATTTTGAGGGGACATATGAAAGTCCATTTTCACCTTATTTTAGTCTAAATTGCTTCAGCTGTTTTTTTCCCCCTCTTACTTTGTTTCTCTTCATGAATCTTTCATGAAGAACGGGGTTCATTCTGCAAAGTCAAACCTTTCCCAACAGTTTTGTGAAGAGACTCTCAGGGACAGAAGTAAAAACCCAGGATGAAAGCAGCTCTCACCAAGTGCCAAAGGGCTCAGAAGTAAAGGTATTACGAAGCACTTGTTCCAGGCAACTTTTCGTCTGATGAACACTGATTTCTTCTCACCCCCTGCCTTCATTAGAGTTTAAAGCCACATCAAGACTTTTGCTGAGTCAAATGGGGCTTTTAAGGTCATGTTTTGGCTGTTGACAAAAAATATTAAACTGCTGAACAGCAGCAAAACAGCATGATCATAAATTAACCCCCACCTGTTTTTGTGTGATGTAAAGACAAACCAGCAATTAGGTTTTTATTTCCCCACACCTATAATAAAAGTTATACAAAGGAATTTATACAAAGGTGACAAAGTTATTGCAGAAATCCGACTGTTTACTGCACAGTAAACATGGACTGTTTACTGCACATTCAGGTAACACTGCCTGTTCCAAGTTGCGCTGTGGAGAACACCTGTTTCCAGGTGTAAACAGGGTTATATCCACCAGCAGAGCTACGATGCTCACAGAGAGACTGTAACATCTCCTGCTCATCTTTGAAATAGAGCTGGCGGAGAAACTGGACTGAAGAAACAATAAATGCGCCAAGCCGCCTTCTTCCCTTTAAACTGAGAGCTGCTGTGCGCAGGTAAACAGCGATGTGGTTGTGTCATTTACTCTGCTGCTTAGCCCGACAGCTGTGTTCAGATGGTTAAACAGCTGTTGACTGTGTGTAATGTGTAATGGATAAGTTATGGCTCTTCGGGCATAAGTGTGTTATATTTCACTATGTTGGTCTTATTTGGGCAGCAATGACTGTTTTTTTTTTTTTTTTTCCCCTATTTGAGATCAGGAAGTGTGCTCTTTCTATTTGGCTACTTAATTGATTCATTTGAGAGCATGTCACATGTGTGACCTGCTGTAAACTACTGACTATTATAGAACGCACATCGTGTGGAGACTTTTTGTGTTAATAATGTTGTATTCGAGAGAGATACAAATTTTTTTAATATTAGTGGAGGTGCAACACTGTTGAAAATAAATTTTGAACTCCTAGTATTTGCTAGTCCACACATAATATCTTTTTCTGTATTGATGGTTCTGGAAGTTGGATCTGTTTCCACTGCTGTCAGAGCTCATCCAGCGATTGGTTGTTGATTGTGTTGTGTCACTGCGACTTGCGATAATATCAAACATGTCTGATATTGTTGCTAGCCCAAGACTAGGAAAAGATTGCTGTAAATCAGCGTAGATTACCGTCTCAAACTTGACGCTCGAGGCCGCAGGGGCGCGCCGCGACTCCAGTGAAACTCTTGAGATTTACTATAGACTTTCAGTCTCAAGTCTGCAACAGTGAAAATTGTTTGGTGTTAGTCCGGCATTAAACTGTAAAGACCAACTCACACCGGGTCCGTGTGCAACACGGCCTCTGGAGCTAAACAGGGCCATTTGAATTCACAAACGGCAGAATGAGCGCGCTCACAATAACATTTATCAGGCAGAAATACGATAAATTCAGTTCACATTAACCTGAAATATGAATAAATTCCTAACCGATCATTCAATGAACTCATTCAGGCACAACACTGCCGGCAGGCGTTAACCCTCATCTCTTTCCCCACATATGAGCTCCCAGCCGGCTGGGCTGTACTAACAGTAGACCAGTTCCTTGATGCTGAAAGCAGCATCAGTGACGGAAAGCAAAGCTTGCACTGCACTGTGACGTTCTGTTAATGCATTTCTGTCCTGCTGGTCATTCATTTGTGTGGCGAGTGCTCTCACGCATGGATTTGTTGTGTAAAATACCTGCGCACATAACACCCCCTGCATCCGCACGGTGCAACCTGTGTGTAGTGCCGTATAGTAAAGTAATCCCCAGAAGTAATAATTTTTTTCAAAGTAACTGTATTCAGAATACACCAGTTTAAATTGGAACTAGAATGGAATCCAGTTACTCTTAATTTGTATTTTAAATATGTCACTCTGTAACATGTAATCTGTTAATTCCCAATCCTGCACTTAATTCATGCACGTGTTGATATCTTCCCCCTCTTTCTCTCCCCCTCCCCTCCTTTTTCCTCCTTTTTTTGGGGGGGGAGAAACACTTTTTCTCTCCTTTTTCCTACTTTTCTGCAACACATTGTCTCTATAAATGTTTCCATACAAATGCAAAGCAGATTTTAAGTGAGCTTTTGAAATTTCACAGCATAGCAAGTGTGTCAGGCTCTTTTCCATCAACTTATTAGGGGTGATAAATGTGTGTAGCAACATCAGCAGGTGGTGGTACAGGCTATGTTGGTGAAACAAACAGCGATGCAACCACTACTAGAAACAGAACTCTGAGGGAGAAGAAATAAAAGGTGTAGACCTGGGTCATATATGAGACAGAAATCTAGAGAGGTGCTCAGATTTTTTCCTTACTCTAATTTCAGCAGTCTGGAGGGAGAGTTAGTTGTTAGTTAGTTAATTGCTTATGTAATCACTCACATGTAGAGCTGCAGAAATTATTTGCAATGATTACCTCTCCACTTTTTTTTTTTACCCCACTACTACTAAGAAAGGGCAAAAAGCGTTCTGTGAATATGTAATTAATGTGTCAAATTTGAGAGTGGTCTTTTTTTTCTTTTTTACTTTTCTAAAGCACAACTTCAAAGTGTGCTACAAAAAGTTCTTTTTTGCATTCATTTTCTTGTTATGGAAGTGGTCATGAAACATTCATTGCAGACATTCTCGAGGCCTGATATAAATACTGTTCTGCAATTAAAAGGCTAGTTGTACTGGATCCAGGTAGTCTGGCCATTATAATGCTGTATTATGTCATGAGGGCATGCTGGGAGGTTTTTATATCTCTGCTTTGGCACCTTTTCCTCTTTAACAGGGAACCCTCAGTCATCTGAAGGTTGGCCTTGTTGGATAAACTGTAGGTGCAGAACAAATTCATTCATTTCATTCTATAGGAAATGGGAAGGTTGCGTCATCATCGGCGGTACATCACGTGGTATTTCTGACATGTTGGCATCTACAACATGTCAGAAACATTGCACTGGAATGTTACAATGTGGACTGTAACATTCAAGTATAAGTTCATGTTGTTGAACATGGCAATTTTCTGGAGATGACGTTCTGTGGCCTCGTTGGTTAGAGTCTCCTTGAAAATCCTCTATCCTGTCTGGCATTTTAGGTTTTCCTCAGCAGCGCTCTGTGTCTGAACACACTATGAATGAATGTTAGAAACTAATGTTTACGGTGCAGTAGATGCCAACATGGCATGCCAGTCCCATAATGCTTCCATGCCCTATTTGACCTGAGACAGGACAATATGTTAGAATAGACTTGAAAGTGTAGAACATATTTGCACGTGCCTTAAACTGTACGTTCCCAAAGCATCATAATAATCCGGGCTTCTGTGTTCCTAATCAAAGACAATGGCTAGTTAAGCTGATCCGTGTCATTGCTTGGTTATTCTTTTTATTTTTTTCATTTAGGCTTTGGAGCTGTGTAAAACTGCACTGCCATGGCCACTGCAGTGTGAGCAGAGGGTAGCAAAAATAGACCATGGACTTGATGCTGAGTACAATTTCGGGATGAGTAGGCAGTAAGATAAAGGCCAAGGTTTGGAGGTTCAGTTTGTGACTTGTAATCTTGCCTCTGTCTCTTGCACCCTGCTAATCAATAAACCTTATATCCTTTTTTTTTTTGTTTTTTTTTTTCCATATACCAGAAATGTCTACCCTCAGCAATTTCAAAACAGGTTGTTAGCATCCAGCTCAGATTCTTACCGTCTAACCTTAATATAAGAGTCTTTGTTCTTTTTTTGTTTCCATTCTGCAAAACTTTCCTCTCCTCGCTCTTACAGCTCAAAGAGAAAATTCACTTTCCTTCTCTCTTCTTCAGTCTGCCAGCATAACAAGAGTGAGCAACAAACCTAAAGAAGTTCTCCAAATTCATCCAAGTTGCACCTTCAGCTACTTTTGCTCACTTAGTGCCACATGCAGCAGCTTTTGCCACAAAGAACAGTCCCAACAGGTTTATATGAATTTCAGTGCTGGAAGTTTGCTGTGCTGTTATAGACTGTATGATTTCAGATATTGAGAATTTTCTCTTTTTTTCATTCAGTTTTGAGCATTTTTAGCAGTTTATACAGTTTGCCTGTTGCAATCAAGCAAATCAAAACATCTTAAGTTATTTAAGACCTCATTTGCATTTTCAAACAAAAATTTCTGAAGGCTTGCTATAGAAAAATAGCTGTTTTGATATGTGCATGTGCCCTCATTATTCTTCAAAACAGCTGCAGTATCTCTTGCACAGCTCTTGTGATATTCACAGAATTAATCTTGCCATACTTCACGCTGTGTTTCTAGTACAGTATATTAAAGTTATACATCAGATTTTTAAAAAGATACAAGCACAGTTTTGTGTTTTGTTTCCTTTTTGTTGTTTACTGTCAGCTTCTTCCTGTGTTTGGCCAAGCATCAAAACCACCTGGTTAGCTTTAGGCAGCCCAACTTGCTGAGGTAATAAACGTACAGTATATGTCAGCGAGTTGGAACCAAAAGTACTTGGTTAGATTTAAGAACAGATTAGGATTTGATTTAAAATTTACACCTCTTTAAAATATTTTTTCCCCCATTTCATTTAATAAATTAAGACAAAAGAGGGAACAAAGCATACTGAAAAATATTAATGCAAATGTAAATATGCCAGGTTATAGCCCAAGGGTAACTTCCATCTGTAGACTCCCTATATACATATATATATATTCTCTATAGTAAAAGAAGTGACAGAAAACCCAGTATAATCTGTTTTGCACACTCTCCTATTGCATAGACCCATTGCATCACATCTCTCCATTGCACTAATCTTAATTACTACTGAACTGAATTGTATTGCACTGTTCTCTATTGCACTAACTTGTATTGCAACAATCCGTTGCACCAGTATAGTACATTTAACGGTACAAAATAATAGGTATGCACATGTCCAGCTTGTAAGCATTATCCTGACAGTCACACATGCTCAAGTTTATACGTCTCTTAACCACTGTTCCAGCTGTTTTGTTAAGATAATTAATTCATGAGGCAGGCACACAAAGGTTCAGTGAGCTGACCTGACCTCCCTCTGTTCTGATTTTTACTAATAAGAGGTCCTGAAAAAACATCAGTATGTGACTCTCTGCTGTTAGAATAGGATGGATTACTTACATTTACAACAGAGAGACAAAGTTTTCTCTTAATGCAGAAATATTGTTGAACTATTATTGAAAAAGATTTTGTTTTTCTTTATGGTGTATTTAAATCAACGTGGGCCCTTTTGCCCTCTTTATACAATATAATGCTCGATAAAAAGCTTTAAGTGAAGCTGTCTCGAACCGATTGCATATGCAACAACAGCAGTAGTGAATTTACTTGATCCACGGGGGAGTGATGCTTCCTGTCTGTGTAATGCTTTGATCACTGCGAGACACTAGCAGCACTGGGCATGTTTCCTACCTTTAACTCACCCCATACCACTGGAATATATTAGCATATTTTGCTTTAAAAGAGCTGTCGTGTACATCTGCATGGCTGGAGGTTAACATGGTCTTCAAACAAATTTGTTTTCCTTTGGTTGTGGGAAAGAGTTGCATAGAAGACTTCTTAGCTGGTGTTGACGTCGCTTTTCACATTGTTGCAGCTTACTGTCGTCAGAACATTGTCATGGTGTAACAACATGCAGGAGTTTTGTTAATACAAAAGCCCCTTTTGCCATTTGGCAGACTTTTTTATTACAATTTATTAAACTTACTAAAATTAGTTAATAATTACAGCCTAGTATTAATTTACATACAAAAACCTGAAGTGCTTCAGTCCTTGTGCCCAGCAACCTGTAAGCAACCTAAGTAGCTTATGAAAGAGTCATGAACTTGGGCAAGAGAACCAATTCTTAGCAATGTTTGTCCTGTTGTTTTCATCTGAATGCACCGCCTTAAGCAATGCCAGGCTTCATCTGCATTGTTTTGAACCTGGAAGCCTTAGTTTGGGACAAAATAGTAAGATATAAACTCCCCAGGCTATGTTTACATCTGACCTGGCCTTCTTGGAAGTTTTGAGATATTTGTGAGTTCTGGCCAATCTAAAGTCCACATTGGACTGGATTACTAATGAGACTCTTTGCAATAGAAAACATGTCCAAATGTCAAGAACATCAGTGAAGAGCTGTAGCCTTAAAACTCTTCCCTGGCGTTTCATACTTGCTAGCTTAAAATGATATGATAGATTTCAGAAGATTTCGTCATGTCCTCGCTAGCTATGCTATTGTGAATGCATCAGCTATGTTACATTTGACTGTTTCTCATTTGTAGTACTCAGTCAGAAAAGTTTCTTCCCCCTAATACCTAAATATTGTTTAACCCCTTAAAAACTTCAACTTTCACCTTAAAATAGGGTTTTATACATAAAAGACTTGTGGGGCAACTATTGCACTGGACTACTTTTGGAGAGTAAGTTGGAGAGCCAGCTCCAGCAGAACAACGTGAGGGATGTATGGTCGGGAATGAAGAAAATCACTGGCTTCAAGCTAAAGGGGGACCAGACTGACGGAGGTCTGGACAGAGCTAACGAACTGAACATGTTCTTCAATAGGTTCAGTTCCCCCCCTGCCGACAACCCAACATTCCACACACCCTCCATGAGCTCACAGCTTTCCTGTCCCACCTCCACTCTGTCACCCTGCACCTCAGTCATGGACCTGAACACAGCCTCATCTCCCTCCACATCAGGACAACCTGAGACCTCTTTTGCCTCCACCTCCAGCCTGACTGTCTCATGTGACCAGGTCAAGAAACAACTAGAAAAACTGAACCGGAACAAGGCTGCAGGTCCAGATGGTGTCAGTCCCAGAGTTCTCAAGACCTGCTCAGAACAACTATGTCCGGTTCTCCAGCACCTTTTTAACACCAGCCTGAGACAGAACAGAGTTCCTGTGCTGTGGAAAACATCCTGTCTTGTTCCAGTCCCTAAAAAACCACAACCAGCTGAACCAAATGACTACAGACCAGTTGCTTTGACATCTCACATCATGAAAGTCCTGGAGAGACTCTTACTGGCTCACCTCAACAAGCAAGTGAACACCTTTCAGGACCCATTACAGTTCGCATATCGTAATGGGCTTGGGGTTGAAGACGCCATCATCTTCTTGCTTCAGAGAGCCCACTCTCATCTGGACCAGTCAGGCAGCACTTTGAGGGTCATGTTCTTTGATTTTTCAAGTGCATTTAATACTATTCAGCCTGCTTTGCTATGTGAGAAGCTCCATAACTTCCAGGTGGATCCCTCCACAACCACCTGGATTTACGACTACCTCACAAACAGACCACAGTTTGTGAGACTGAAAGGTTGTGTGTCTGAGATGGTGGTCAGCAGCACTGGAGCACCACAAGGGACTGTACTCTCACCATTCCTCTTTACACTGTACACCTCAGACTTCCAGTACAACTCTGAGTCCTGTCATCTGCAGAAATATTCTGATGACTCTGCTGTTGTGGGGTGTATTAGTGATGGACAAGAAGCCGAATACAGGGAACTTGTCAATCAGTTTGTGAAATGGTGCAGTAACAATCAGCTCATCTTAAATACCAGCAAGACTAAAGAGATGATTGTTGACTTCAGGAGGAGCAAGAATAAGCAGCATAGTCCTGTCTACATCCTGGAAGAGGAGGTGGAGGTGGTAGAGAACTACAAATACCTTGGAGTTCAGCTGGACAACAGACTTATTGGAAATGCAACTGTGACTACATCTACAAGAAAGGTATGAGCAGACTCTTCTTCTTAAGGAAGCTTAAATCATTTAATGTCTGCAAAAGATGTTGCATATCTTCTATAAGTCTGTGGTAGAAAGTGCAATTAGCTTTGCAGCCATCTGCTGGGGCAGCAGCATCAGAACCAGAGACTTGAAGAAACTAAACAAGCTGATCAAGAAAGCTGGTTCTGTGCTGGGGATAACTCTGGAGCCGCTGGAGCTGATCGTTCAAAAGAATGCTTCACAAGCTATGAAGATAATGGAGGACACTTCCCATCCTCTCCACAACACGGTGAAGAATCAACAGAGTGTGTTCAGTGGGAGGCTGCGTCAAGTTCGCTGTAGGACGGAGAGATACAGGAATTCATTCCTGCCAGCAACCATCACCCTAAAGAACAAGACTAACTGACTTTTTGTTTATTTATAAAAAAAAAAAAAAAAAAAGTGAGCTTTTACAATACTGAATTTCCCTTCGGGGATGAATAAAGTATTTTTCATTTCATTTCATTTCATTTTACTGGACCCCTGTGATGTATCAGGACCATTTATGTTGCATCATCTACAACTGGAGTAGGCTGGCTTCAAAGATAAATTGCACTGGCAACTAATTAGAAATTAGAAATAAGTGTTGACTGAATCTACAGTTATGATTGTAGCCTTGAATAGTATACACCATTCACATCTCAGGAATCTAAGCTTGCCAATGGTGCATATGTGTAAATATTGGAAGGGAGATTGAGTAAAATACATATTTTTGTGTCATGTCCCACCCATGGTATTACTCTAAGGGCCTGATTTACAAAGAGTCCAAATTGCGAGTCTAATGTTTTTGCCTCGCAAAAAAAATAGCGTGCGCTGTCATTTTAGCGTTTGCGGGTGATCTACAAAGATTACACGCGCAATCTGTAACAGGCGCAAACAGCAGGATTTAAATGAGGATTTAGCGTGCGCTCCGACTGCGCCACGGAAAGTTCAGAAGAGCATGTGGTAAACGCAAAATGAAATTAATCCTGATAGAGAGATGTTAGTTTCAGAGATATAATGAGGCAAATAAAAAACAGAATATAAGATAAATATGAAGAGTTCATTTGCAAAAAAAGACAAACGCCATTTAGAAAAAACGGAGTTAACTGCTTTTGCAAATAAACTCTTCATTTACTTTTTGAATATTTTCAGAAAATCAAGCTCACATGAAGTAGAGGGTTTTAATGATGTAAAATGGAGATAGGACGTTTGTACCCGACAGCAACAAAAGCAGTTAACTCCGTTTTTCCACAGTGGCGTTTGTCTGTTTTTGCAAATGAACTCCTCATAATAACTATAAATGAAAATAATGCAGCAGGTTTCTCTGTGGATCGTAAGAAGAGGCCAGTTTAAGGACATGGATAAGGACACGCTGTTGAAGATGATCTGATATTACGCACAGACTGCGCGCTCTTTGGCACAATGCCAGGCGCGGGACCTGCGTAATTGCCCTCCACCCCATGCAAAACTCAGTAAAAAAAATAGTATCATTAGTTTGTGCGACGTTACTGGTTATTTTCACTGAGTTTTTTGTGGGGTGGGGGCCAACTTCACGCAGGAAAGCAACCTCAGAGCAGCAGCAGTTGCTGCGTGTGGAGGAGCAGGAGATGATTTTAATTTAAAAATATGCCATTGGCAAAAAGTAAAAGAAAATAAAAAGACATAATTAATATCAGCTTTAACTACCATGATGCTGCAGCTGCAGATGTTCTGGTTCATGTCTAGAATTAACTCGTGTTTAACAGTGATGTTGATTGTTATTTAATTAAATAATGAAAACTTGACGTGTCGCCTGAACACATGATGAGAAATGATTCTGACCCGATGTCTGCAGTCCTGTGTGCAGCATTCTTTCAGCCATCAGTGCGTAAAGCGGCCAGTTATACCTGCTTTTCAGACGTGCTAAATTACACGCAATCTTTTGCCCCCGCTTTCCTTTGAACAGTTGATAGATCACATTGCGCGTGTTAAACCGAGGTTTTGCATAGTCTCCTCCCAATATTTTGCGCCTTCTGGCAGAAACGCCCAGTTTTGCATATTCATCTGCAGCAGATGCGCAAAATGGACAGCGGCGCTATTTTGCCCCTTGACAGGCGCAAACCTCCTTTTGCCCTGCTTTGTAAATCAGCTCTGGCGGATTATTGCGTGCGTAATGAAGATAGCGCCTGTTTTAACAAGCGCAAACCTTTCGTAAATCGGGCCCTAAGTGCTTTAAAGAAGACAACAGGACAAATTGGACATGTTCCATATTCTATTAATTATATACTTTATTCTAGTAATGGTGCTCCCCTATGTTGTATAGATGGGTTTCCTGTTTACAAACGTTGGCAGTTGCACACGCAACCAGGGGCAAAAAGCCTGTGTTTGTACTGCAGTCTATGGCCAAACGCGCACTCATATCATTCCTAAAAATGTAAAGCAACCTGACAAACAGTCACTCCTACTTTCCTATTATCACCATTTTCAAATGTTTACATGCATTAACGTTTGGATTTTTGCAACCGAACAAATACCAGGACTCAAACATTATATTTCCCCGACACTTTCATGTCATATCATGTCCTCATTTGAGTCTTGCATGTAAAACACACGTCTTCTCATAGTTCAATAATGCTTTTCCTGTGTTTTCTTGCCCCCTGGTTGCGGGCGCATCCTATCTGTGACGTTGTTCAGAAACCCATCTATGAACCATGCCCATACTGAGGAGACCCCAACATTTCACTGCCACACAGCTCCCTGCATTTGCACTTGAGGATATTGGTGAATCACGCAATTATGGTTTGGATTAGGAAAGTCAATAAGTTTCCGGTGGAGATGTGCGGAGATGGCTAAGGTCACACCTGTAATCATGTGGGAGCAGCACACTCCATTGACACACTGATGAGACTCCACAGACAGACGCTGATTGCTCCTCATTGGAAGATGGAGTCAGGCTGTCATGAATCCTGCAGTATCACAGATGGAGTTATGTGCCAGCAGTCACGTTTGTACGGGCTGAGCTTTGACATCCAGCCACCACAGCTTGCCTGTTTGGATCATAAATATAAAGGCCATTGTGAACAAGTAATAGTTACAGTGAAACCTGAAGAGTGTTTTGTCTATTCAGGGGTGAACTGGGACAAAAGAAGCGCCCCTAGCATTCTGGCCCAGCCCATATACAATCATACACACCACAAATTTTTGCACTTCCTTGATTGTGAATATCAAACATATAACTCTTTATAACCATGCAGTGGTTTTAAAAAGTTTTAAAACCTCCTTGCAGTGGGTTGGCATGAACCAGTGAGTTTTTTTTTTTAAATAAAGAAAAAGTGTATTATCCAGCACAGTTATAAATTTCAAGTAACATTTCCTACAGTATCTTTGAGGGAGAAAGAAAATAGATCAGCATGAAAAATGATGGATCAGATGAAAACTGTTCTAGGACTAAGTGTAGACACAGTGGGCCTCATTTATCAAATGATTGTACTACTGAAATCTGTATGTACGACCATTTTGATCCAAGACTCTGCATCTATCAATGTGGACGTGAGCACAGGATATGATCAGATCTCATGTCAGGCCTGAGCTTGTGAACGCAAGTTTGAGTCTGTGTGAATCTGCGGTGCAGCACAACAGACCCTGTAAATATTCATAAAAAGAAAAAACCCTCAAACCAACATCTAAGCATAAGCGGCCATATACAGCACCAAAAATTAAATTTTGCAAAAGATTTGAAAAAAGAAAAAAAAGAAGAAGAAATGATACATATTCAAGTTCAATTTATTTATAGAGCACACTAACAACATCCTTTTGGAGCCTGAGGTGCTGTACAACTCACTGTATTATGATACAGGAGCTGTATCATGCTTTTCAAACATTCCAAAAGTCAACTACAGGCATATATTAAACTATGTTCCCCTCACCATCACAATTAATTTGATATTAGATATTAGTTTTTTTATTTGTTTAATTTCCAACACAGAAGTAAAACGTCTGACTGCACTGAACCACCGAAGCTCTTGACCAATCTCGACATGTTTGTACGTCTATTTCATGACGTCACCCCAGAACAGTTTCTGAAGAGTCACAGATTTTGGTGTAACACTGGCCTCGTAACTCGCATGGATAGATATTTGTAAACACTGATGGATGACCGGACTCCAATTGCTGGAATAAAATAGATTACCCTATTATGGTGCCGTATGTGCTCGTCTTAGTCTAGTATGGAGTTTAAAGTACCATAGAGACACCTGACAAGTAAGTAAATAAGCTAACAAGCCATAGGTTAACTCTTGGCATTGAGCTGGTGATATGGTTCTACTCACTAGTGTTGTCTGTCCAAGAGACATTCTTATTGTGGGAGCTGCATCAGTTTTCAGATGTACAGTGGGAGTTTATTTATTGTACCAAAAGCTGGATCTATTTGCCAGAAGTGGTTAGATTTTGTCATTAGGAGCAGAAAAAACTTGACCCCTGACAGCTTCATGAATCTCGGGCGGTAAAGTGTTTTTTCTCAGGAATTACTTCTGAGGCCTGACACAGTTCCAACAACGAAAACAGCTCATGGACAGACAGAAAACACTGGTGAGTAGCTAAACACTAACCGTTAGCCTATGACTTGTTAGCTAATTTACTTACTTGTCAGGGGTCTTTGTGATACCGTATGTACTTCAAACTACATATTAGACTCTAGGGCGAGCGCATACAGCTCCATAACGGAGTAATCTATTTTATTCCAGCGATCAGAGTCCGGTCATCCATCAGTGTTTAAAAATAGCAATCCCCAAGATTTGGTGACTGGTGTTAAAACAAAATCTGTGACCCTTCAGAATCTGTGACTGTTCTGGGGAAATGTCATTAATGAGCGTAAAACATGTCGAGATTGGTCGAGAGCTTCGATTGTTCAGGGCAGTCAGACGTTTTTCTTCCGTGGTGGAAATTAGATACATAAAAAACTGATATTTAACACAAAATTTGTTACCTACAGTGGCAAGAGGAACATATTTAGCTAATAGCCTACATAGTTGGCTTTTGGGATGTTAGTAAAGCACGATACAGCTCCTTTACATTGAGTGTTAGAGATAATGGATTACTTTCAAGTAATTTCTTTTTTCAGGAAGATGTTTTTTTTTTTTATGCCAAACAAAGTTTCTGAATTTGATAAACTCAACAGTGGCCACCCCCTGAAAAGTGATGCAACATGAGAGAAATGGGAAAAATGGAAGGACTGTGGGAAGTATGCAAGCAAGTCAGGAACTAGCCATTTCTCGTGTGAAACTCATCAGAATAATGGAAAATGATCAACAGAATGTTATGAGTGTTTATTGTCATGTAGCAGTGTCTCAGCTGGGTGAAATCATCATGCAGTGGCATGCAATAGTGGCATGGAGTAGGGAGAACATGAGTGGATGTTGAACAACTATGCCATCATATTAGCTGTTAGAATAGACAAAAGGAAATGTTTAATAAAACAGAGGCTTTTCTGTGTTGAGTTTACATGTTCTCCTCATGTTTGTGTAGGTTCTCTCTGGGTTTCCCGCTGTTATCCAGACATGCATGCTAGGTTAATTGGTTACTCTAAATTTAGGTGCAAGTGTGAGTGGTTGTTTGTCTCTGTCTCTGTGTTGGTTCTCTGATGGACTGGTCCGAGGTATACTCTGCCTTTTGCTGACTAATTTCTGGGATAGGCTCCAGCTTCCCTGTGTTCCTAAACTGGGATGAGCTGTATAACAATGTATAGCATTTTAGATTTGCCTTTTTTCTTGTTTGCATATTTCTCTTTCCATTCCTTTACAATAAGTAGAAATGCTTTTTTGGAGTGAATATAAAGACTTGCATTCTCATAACATGCTTTCATACTAGTTCAAAGATTGAACTAATATATTTTGACTTTTACCCTCCTGCCCTCAAAACAATTTGCACTTTCAACGACAACGGTTAGAGTGGTAGAGTGGGTCATGTGATAAGTAGATAAGACCATTTAATTTGAGCCCAGTCAATGTGTTGTTGTGTTCTTTGGTCGACACTTCATCCACCTTGCCTCCAGTGTTGGCAACTTTGATGTATGAATATGTATGAATGTGTGGTGGTGGTGTTTGCAGAGGTCATAAAGAGGCCATGGATTGGCAGACATGTATCTGTCAGTCTGCCTCAGAGCAGCTGTACATATGTAGCTTGTAGAATGAATGAATAATGGATCAAAGTGTTTTAAATGCCTTGAAAAGTACTACTTAAATCGAATGCATCATTATAATTATGAGCCAATAAATGGACGTAATCAAGTTTGAAGTTGCTTTTACAATCTGCAATCTCACAACCGCTCCACTGCTGTCTTTCATGTTAGTTGTTTGCTTATGTTTTTTCTTTTTTTTTAAACTTAACTTTGTTGCTCTTTTCTCCACACCTGCAAGCAGAAGTTTGTGAAATGATTAGATTTACAACAGCATTCTTTCTGCTACAAGCAATCATTGCTCTGTTCTCTGTTAATTGTATTTTAACCTAAATCTGAAAATATCAAAGTGTTGCTAGCTCTCATTTCTATACCCTGAAGCAAATGAGTTGCTTAGAAAAAAAAGATTAGCTGTGAACACATCTGATACTTCGTTTCTTCAGCCGTGCTGTGGAGGCAGCAGAGGAATCCACAATTTACAATATGGGCCGAAGGTTTAGAAACACTCCCGTTAAAGACGAAAAAAAAAAAAAAAAAAAATCAAGTGTTCGTAAAAAGTTGAAATTGACAAAAGTAATAAATAAAAATAATTATTAATAAATTATTTTTTCATAAAATCATGATACTGATTTTGAATTGTGGTTCAACAAAAATATAAAAAGCAAACAAAAAACAAAACAAGCAAATAAGCATGATAGGGTTCCTGAACTAGAATTTTATTGAGCAACACTCATGTTTTCGGTACCGTCCAATCAGACTTCTGAACCTGATGACAGGTATTTTGGTCTACTGTTCATGAGCAAGGTGCTCTAATTTGTCTGGGACAGTTTTGTTTGATTTTAACTATCATTTAAAACCACAATTCGAAATCAATGTTTTATTTTATGAAAATTATAATTTAGCAATTTTGTAAGATTTATCATTAGTTTTTTCAGTTTCTTGTTATTTGAATCATTATTGTGAATTTAGCCTTCGCTTTAATGGGAGTGTGTCTAAACTTTCAGCCCATACTGTATTATGCAATTTAAATGAGAGCCGTTCCTGCAATGAAAAGACATTTGGCTGTATTATTCTAATTAGACTGTCAGATGAGTTTCATTATGCTTTTTTTTATGCAAATGGTTTGTTTTTGCAGAGGGAAAACTATTGTTTACTTTTTCTTTTGAGTTAGACAGTATGGAGCTTCATTAAATCAGAACTCCAACATACTTATATTAACACCCCCCCCCCCCCCCCCCCCCCCCCCCAAAAAAAAAAAAGAAAGGATGGCGGACTGGTTGAGCTTATTAGCTTGTTAGTTTGTGTGTGCATGTTTATGTGTTGCATTGATCAAAGTCCAGTGCTTGCCAGACATGTGACAACAACTGCAGGCATGATGCATTTTGCTATGGTTGCTAGCAGTAAGCACTAGAGGGAGGATTAAATATGCTGTCTTTTATAATGATCTTTGTCAGAATTGTTGCCAGAGTCATTTCTGTAACTTGACTTGTTTGCATCTGTTCAAATCAAAGTGGTTAGTAAGTCAACCATTGGATGTGTTCAACCCTTCCAACAATTTATCCGCATTACTTTAATTGCTTCTCATTTATTTAACATGCCTGTCAACCTGTCGGAAATTGCTGTGATACTTCTCAAACTTACCTGGCAAACAACAGTGGAAATTGCTTAAATTTACATCAAGTATAGCCTGTTTGTCATTTTTCCTTTCTCCAAAATTCACTCATGTTCCATGTTTGTTCAGCACCCATGCAAAGCCTTTATCTATTGTACTAAACTATACTGAGCAAAAGGTATCTTTGGCTTAACTGCCTGAGACTAACAAGCATATTTGAGGTGCTGATGTTTCTGTTGGATGACAGCCTTCTTTTGATCTGAGCAATAATTTGTCTCTCACAGTCTTGGAGCTATTTACAGAGGAGATTTATTTCACAGATTTCTCTGTGTACAATGAAGCATCTGCTGCTACCAGCACAGGTAGTAAAGGGCTGTTTCAGACAGCAGTTCAGTGAATATGCTCTAGTTCTTTAAAACACAGAGGAAAATACAATTAAGCAGTCCACTGAGTGTCCTTTGTATATTTGTTGATGCATTTAATGCTGCTTTTAAAGAATAAAAGTAGGAGTAAAACATCCAGCTATGAGCGCATCCCTCTTTGTTTGGTGTCAACGCCGTGGTATAAATACCTCAAGAGAAAACTTATGTACATTTTCCATTGGATTCAACAGTGTTTTCCTCTGTTCCACTGTGACTACGAATAAAATAATGATAAAAAAAAAGGCTATGAGTGGGATTTTCCATTGGACTTGTCTTTTCTTTTTATCTTTCAGCTCCAAAGTGAATTACAGCAGGGTCTGGCAGGCCTTGAGAGATTCCTATGCAGAGGTCAAGGTGTGAGAGCAATACCATAAGCACACCTTGAAATTCTGCCAGCGATGCCTCTCCCACAGGCATGCTCTCACTTTGCCACTTTCCATTGCTCTCTTTCTCTGTCTCACTTTTCAGTTTCTCTCCTGTGCACAGTCCCTGTCTGCCTGTTTCTCACTCCTTCCCATTTCTTATTAACACCCATCTCATTTTTATCCCTCTCTTTCGGCCCTGCTCTCGCTGTACAGGAGTCAATGCAATCACAAACGATACTCAGGACACAATCTCTGCTTAGATTCCAGAACGTGTGGCTGTCATCCATCGCAAATGGATACCCTCAGGCAAAATGTTTACAAAGCAAAGACATTTTAAGACTAGTCAGTTGCATTTTGTTTATTTGTTGAGCCTTTATTTGATATGGAACAGATAATTGGCATTGCTTTGAATTTGTAAAGTGTGAGATTAGCGATCCTGTGAGTTTCTGTATCATAGACGTCTTAATATTTGAACTATAAATGTCTTTTTGAGTTACTGCTCTGATTTGTTAAAATATAAGTATTTCAATTTTTTTTGTGAGATAAACATTGTTTTGTTTTTTTCCCTCTCTCTCATAACTTGATTTAGGCAGCTGCAATGAAACATTTGTATAAACTGTAAGGTGTGTTTTTCCCTTTTCTTGCACAGGTTTTTGGATTTGCTATTTAATCTAATGGCATCCTGTCTCCAGGTATCAGATATATAGGACAAGGGAGGCTCCTCTTCAGGACAGATTCTTACTCATATGAGGATCAGTTCACGTACGGACAACATAGACTGTACATATTGCTGCTGGGAGGTCTCCTGCAGTGGAAAGATATATGACAAGGGGTTAAGTGTCAATTTCTAATACCTTTGTCAAAGAAAATGGATTTCCAACCCATTAAGATTTTATAATGCTTTTAAAACTCTTTAATGCACCATGTAATTGTTTTTTTTTTTCTAAAGTTCTTTAAAGCTGATCTGTATTGGAGGAAAAAAACTGTGTCATATTACTCTGAAACTATGGAAATCTACCAAAGTTATTGAATTTAATACGTCTCTTATAAATGTAACCTCCAAAAACACTCACTGAATGCAATTACAGATGGAAACCCAACCCCTAACAGACCAATATTAAAGGTTATACCATCATATATGTATAATAGTTAGACTTATGTTTATTTAAATAGCACACATAAATAGAAAGGTGTTAAATTAAGGTGATAGATTTAATTCAGTGACTATTTGACAAAAAATCCTTAGATTGTTATGTGAAAAGAAACACAGAATCTGGGGAAAAAAGTGTGATGAATTACAATTGATTCAGAGTTCAATACTGTGTGTGGGCTAATAAGAGATGTGAAATTACCCTGTCACCTAACATAATAGAGACCCTGAAATCTACTTTCTCACACAGATGGATCATCCTCAAAAATCATGTCTTAGTTAATTAAACAGAGCTGTTGAATGTGTAAAAAACAAAGAGAAAATCAACGTATTTGAATGAGTTATATCATTAAACATACTTATTATCAGTACAGTGACTCATAGAATCAACCACATGGCTCCATAAACTACTGAGTGTGTTTCAAAAGTATTATAATTACTTCAAAACAAATTCACCAAAAAAATTGTGTTCAGATTTTGTGATGGAATCCAATTCTGGCACCAGCATTTTGCAGATCTTGCATTCAGCAAAGTAGCTGAGTTACTCCCAATAAGGTCCACTTTCTCTCCTTTTCCCGTTTCTCCATCTCCTCCCTTCACCTCTACAGTTGACCTTTTTCAGCCAAACAAAACTGACTGTAACCATCTGCAACGGTGGTTGCAAACAGCGGTACAGGATGGGATCCTGTCCCAGCACACAGCATGGTGTCATGTACCACTGCGGTAAATGAAAGAATTCTTTTGAGACTGCAACTCCACTGTATATCAGCAATAACAGAGGCATTTTCAATTAAAAAGGCATACCTTGTGGAAATACTCATGCCATGGAAAGATGCTTGTCATGTTCAAACTGGTGTACAAAGAAATTTTAAAAGGTAGTGACACTAATTTCCACTGCAGATAAGACTGTCCAATGAAACAGCATGGTGCATGTATATTTATGCACCAATTTGGGCACCTGTTTTACCCCTATATCACTGTGTTCCTGAATAAAATTAAGCCTTATTTTACTGATGCTGTCACAAAATGATCAAAGGAATTGTGAGTGTTGGACCTCTAAATGAGGATATTTGCAGGAGAATGCAGAACAAAGATTGTAGATTATCAAACAGGCCAAACACAAAGCTGATTATACAGTATTAAGGGCAGAAATCAATAACAGATTGTTACAAAGATCACAACTAACACCCATCCCAGACACTGGTATAAGCCTAAGGTGGCTTGAAAAGTGGGATGGAGCGGTTTGGAGGCTGGTGCCAAATAAATAGAAAATTATCTTTTGATGTGCATGCTTGGAGGCAAGGAGAAGCAGGGCTAGTTTTTATATATTCAAGACAGAATGATTCCTAGTAAAAAGACTGGGTGATAAGTGATAAGTCTCTCACGAACATTTCCACAATGCAAACATTGTTCTCAAGCATCCTGTTCCAAGTGTGGCAAGGTACGCAACAGAGGGCCTGGGCGGGATTTGATCATCAGACTTCCGGGTGAGAGTCATGTGTGCTAACCAGTCAGTCAAAGGAATATCCCTGTGGGCAAGTAGCCAGGACACATGATCACTCGGAGGCATAGTGACAGGACCGCCAACTGCCACATCTCTCCCCCTCTTTTCACAAGCACGTCTCCGTGCTCCGCGCAGGGTGCCACCAATTATGAATCCATGGACTATTTACCAGTGTCAAATGGATCCTGCCGACAATGCCAGAATGTGGCAAGGTACGCAACGGAGGGCCTGGGCGGGATTTGATCCCACAGACTCCCGGGTGAGAGTCATGTGTGCTAACCAGTCAGCCAAAGGAATATCCCCTGTGGCCAAGTAGCCAGGACACATGATCACTTGGAGGCATATTGACAGGACCGTGAACTGTCAACCCCCCCCCCCCTCTCTTTTCACAAGCATGTCCCCGCTCTGTGTAGGCTGCCACCCATCCAAAATCCATGGACCCACCCCAGTGCTATTGTACATGGATCCCTTTTTGCAAGCGCCAGATTGGGCAGGACGAAGGAGGGCCCAGATGGGATTCGATCCCTAGACTTGGGTGAGAGTCATGTGTACTAACCATAAAGTCAAAGGGATATCCCCTTGGCTAAGTAGCAGGGCACATGATGACTCGGAGGCGGTGACAGAACCATCAACTGCCATACAAAACATAAAATCCTATTGAGGATGGATGAGACAGGAGGATGGTGGAACAATGTGCACTCTCAACTATAGAATGCTACATAATGACATGTTATTCAATAACACATTCAATGACAAATATTTTTGCCACTTTCTGTTTCAGTTTATAAATAAAACTAGTAAGGTTCACAATACAAAGAGAGAGGTCTCATAAAGATATTATGAATGAGCACCAAATGAAAGTAAGTAAACACACATGCAGAAATGTAACTAAAGATTTTTCTTCAAATTCACAAAAAACTACACTTCAGTAAGTGCGAAACCCTCAATAAAAGTCCTGTATTACACCACCTGTGTAACAAGCTAAAACGTGGAGTTCTGATATTTAGAAACACTCCCAATGAACAACCAGAGCACACACTTTAGCCTAAAAGGTATCATGGCATGTTATGAGACCTCTGTGACTCTACAAGGACTTTTCAAGGCGTTATAGCCTTCCTGATGTACTGCCCAACCTTGCATGAATGACAGATACTGCGCTCACATCATGGCTCTCTCTGTCACTGTCACAGATTTGTCTGAATGAAGCCGTGAGGGACATAAAAGTGGCCTAAATCTTAATGACAAAAAGCTGTCGTTTTAACAGATTGATGAATCTGTTAATATCAGACATCCCACCTGTAAAGGTTTAAATTTGACATGTTCTTGGCACATTACTGTCTCTGTAACTGTAACCAAGCCGCAGCCCAACAGAGGCGTGTTTTGTGCACATTAATTTTGCTGTTAGCTGCCGATTGTGCTATGAAGCAATGCTTTTTAAAACTTTTCAAAACACTCTTAACATTCAGCTTCAGATTCCAGACAACATTCAATGAAGTTCAGTTCAAGGCAGATCAATAAGCTTTGCACAGGAGGAAGTCTTGAAAAAAGAAGGGGTGGTAGAGATCCCAACAACAAGGTGGTGCAAAAACCTAAATCAAAGAAGAAACACAGAGAAGCTGAGATGAAGTCTAAAAAATAAGCCAAGGGTTTTATTTTTTAAAAACGATATGATTGTGAGTCACAATGCAGCTCAGACAATCGTTCACATGAATGCTTGAATGTTGGAAGCCTACTGAGGGACTGATTACTGGATTGGAATCAGGTGAGTTGATTGGCAAAGTGGAGGCAGGAGAGGTGAGAGGAGCAGACAGTGGACTGACAAAAAAGTCAGGACTTTCTTAGGTGAAAAAAGTGAAACAAAACAGCCATATACTGATCAATTAAAGTAGTTTTAGCTGCATGCAGGCTATAAAAAGAAGAAATAACACTGGGGAAAAAAGTCTGGGAAAGCTGTGTGATGCAACATGCTGACAAATGTTACAAACAAAAGTCAAAAGATAATCAAAGAAAATGAATATCAGAGATACTGAGACCTTGTTTACAGTAAAAGAAGTTTATTTTTCAATAAAAAAAACTTTTTCTGTCTTTAGCTAGTTTTCTACATAAAAAAGGTAACTGAAAACAAAATTTCTTCAATGCTCTATTCAGGATGAAAATATCATAAATCTCAGATTACAGTGATGCCACTCTAGTGAGGTATCTGGAGTTTTGGGCTTGTAACATCAGACTATTATGCTGCCTTCATGTGGAATGGGAAAGATGATCCTTTCCATTTGTTAAGTGGAGATTACCAGTGCGTTGTGTTCAAGTGATTTGTTGTAATGAAGTTAAACACTGGAGGCTACTGTATATTCAACTGACTAGCTAGCTAGCTGCTACGAGCGTCCGATCGGAGGAGGTAAACCAAACAATAACCATATTTTTACAAACAAAACTAAGCTTAAATTGTGATGTTTTTAAAGTTATGTTTGTCACAGAATTATGCAGACAACAAACTAACCAAATAACAGCAGCAGAAAACTTTTAACATAATGCAATGCTTGCTTACCATTCAGGATATTTTCATTGCTCTCCGCCATGTTGACAGGTCAAAGTTTACTTCATTTCAGCAACTCGGGCATCATAGAATTTTTCCAGCTTTCCACATGAGTTTGTGTTCACGAGCATTTTTGATGTTGGACTTTGGTATTTTCCATAAATACGATACTACATGAAGGCAGTATCTTGTACAATACTGCAGCCTATGTTTGTTTCTATGACAGTAGCAGACAGGAAAGATGCTGCTGGTGCTGACCTTGTTAAGACTTTATATATACATACGTAAGGGATAATGTATGGAATGCAGGTCATTATGGGGAAATACTGACCGACGGGGCGCATGCAGACCCCGATGCAAAGCGGAGGGGTCTGCATTCGCCCTGAAGGTCAGTATTTCCTCATAATGACCTGCGTTCCATACATTATCCCGCTTATTATATGGTCACTTGCAAAAAATAAATTAAAGTCTTCTATTTTTGCGAGGGTCAAATAACTTTCTGATGTTTTACGCTCAGATTAAAATAGTTCCCCGCAGCCGAGGCCAGGTCGGGGAACTTGTTGCTTAGCAATGTTTGTTCGTTGAGTGACGGCAGCTGGAATTTGTGCTAGCACCTTTGGCTAGCACTGGCTATTCCTGTATGTTGAACTGGACATTTCCTCCTCTGCTGTTCTGATGTTTTACACTAAGAATAAAATAGTTCCCCACAGTCGGGGCACCTGTTGCTTAGCAACGTTTGTTAGTTGAGCCATGGCGGCTGGAATTTGGCCTAGCGCTGGCTATTTCTGTAGGTTGAACTGTTAGCTGTATGCGTCTTACCACAGGTCTTCTAATTGTCTTTTTCATTTTGGGGAGGGTGAATCCTTAAAGGTGTCATAACCTAGTGTTTTACATACACAATCCTTCTTAAATTATCTTCAAAAGAATTTTTAATTCTAGTTGAGTGGGACGAAAATTTAATGAGCTTAATTTAACCTCTTTTTATCCCCAACTTTTGTTTGTCGCGAGAATACGCACGAGAGTTAGACCTGTCTGTAAGCGCGTTCATGAGGCAAACGTCAAAGTTAAAACAAAGTTTTATCAGGACAGACCAAGTGAAGGAAAATGCTGTCCCAACAGAGAAAAATGTAATAAAAACATAACAGTATGGTTGATAGAGAGGATCCGCAGAGTCAAAGGGCTAGACTGATGAATATAAGGAGCGGACGTCTGACGTGAAGTTTACCAAACAGTGTTAGCTTTTGTAGCTACATTAGCAGCTCGTCCGTTCGTTTACTGGTCTACCACCGTTTACTGGTCTCTTACACAAAAGATAATCAGTTACACAAGCAGCAACACTTACCGACTGCACATCCTCACTGATAAATATAATCCACTGGTTCCTGGTAGTGCTGTCCCTCCTGTTAGATCACTGAAAACTCATGAATTTCTCAGCTCAGCACGGCAATTTCACCCCCTCCTCCTTGTCGTCGTCCTCCTCTCTGACAAAGCTGGTCATAACTACTCCACAGCAGGTAATCAGCTGCTTTCAGGTGGTGCTAAAGAAGCTAGCTTAGCAGCTAGCAGCCTCTCTAGTTCACGTCATTTGGGGGAAAAAATCCAAACCGCGTGCTGTGGAGAGCGCGCTCTTGTGGCCGATTTTGGTGAGAAGAGAGTGCCCGCACTCAAAGACAAATTGCCTTTCACTTTCCGGAGTTTCTGGCACGTTTTTACTGAGGTCCTGTTCCAATACACATGTTTTAACTTGAAAAAGTGGGATTTCCAGGTGATGACTCCTTTAAACTCAGCCTGGACCCAGCGCTCAAAATCTCCACACTCGCCGAAGACGTTAATATTAATTGGGAAGTTGTCCTTTTTCAGTCACGAGGTGTCGCTACATGCTCGCTTGCTGTAGTGACTGGACTACTTGCGATGCAGAGAAATATTAGGATCACCGCAAGACGACAGGTTCAAAAAAGAAAAAAAAGAAATCTGTTGCCATTGACAGCGGTCATTATATTGTTACAGCGGTCATTATACTAAAATAATGATAAAAACTTAAGTAAAGTTACTCACTGATTTTATTGAGAAGTATTTGTTTCACTGTGCTAAGAGAGTCAGAGCAAGCAACCAGTGTTGCAGGATTTAAAGAAAAACCCAATGGGCTACAGTAGATGCACAACTCTACTACTTCCTGAACTTAAGGCAGCTCCTTTGCTTCTTGTCTTTCATTACTGGACAAACTGATTAATCCAGGTGTGTCTGGCCATTGTCGTCATGGTTACTGAGGTCAGGCACACCTGGATTAATCAATTTGTCCAGTAATGAAAGACAGCAGACAAAAGAGCTGCGAAGTTCAGGAAGTAGTGGAGTTGTGCATAGAGCCAGTGGACCTTCAGCTGGTGGAATAACTTTGAGAAAATGGATGTTGTCAAGGAGTGCTGAGATAATTTCCACTACAATTTTTGAGTGAGCTTTATCGTCTTTACATTGAAGGGAATAGAAGTGGTATAAGATGACCTGCTAGTGGTGTCAGAACAGATGTGTGGACACTTAACTATCCAGCAGGTAAGAGGAGAGCACAGTTGAATCTTTAGATTAACCAAAGCAAGAGATTTGGAGGATCAAAATACACACTATATATAAGATATACTATAGCTATGTACAGTTAACTGCATTTTGAATGTGGATGGAGATAGTTTGTTCTGTGCCTGTGGCCAGGATTTTTCCTGAGAATTAATGTGAACCAGGCCTTGCCATTTAAAAGCAAACATGCAAGAGGATTCTTCTCAATGAACTCTGTCGACTGAAAACCTATATTAAAAGAAAATGGGGAGGCTTTTTTTATGTCAAAATTGCAGCAATTGCTCTCTTCCATCTTTAAACAAAACTCAAAACAGGGGGTGCTACAACACGTAGAAAATATGTCTGACAGTGTTTTTCAGATATGCTCCGCCTGTTCCAATTTCCAAATTAGCCTGTATCTGTGCAAATTGTCAAAATGACATTTATTTATTATATGACTGCAAAAAGAAGTGGAGCATTTCTCCCAAACATGCTGTCAATAATACAGCTACCATTTTGAAGAAAAAAAAAATTCTGATTAAAAACAAAGCAGGATGGCAAGAATTGCAACATCCTGCCGGAGCATATTTACCAGCACTCTGAACCTGTTCCACGTGGTGTGATGCAGGGGGCACCAGATTAAATTATCAAAGCTTACACTGTGATTGTGATGTGCCTGGAACTGGGAGATACTAAATGTAAATGATGTGCCTTTGGAATTTTCATCGGTGAAAACTCGGACTCTGACCGTGTTTTGTGTTCATTTTGATAACAATAAAAAGCAAAGCAGTTGTTCTTCGTTTTAGGAGGGATCTTTTATTTTACCTTCATTGAAGTTAATGTCAATCTGGGATTGAGCTGCATTTTCAGTTGTTTTTGCTGGAAAACCTTTGTGTGAGAGCCACCACAAGAAAAAAGATATGCACTAAGCTCTGTTTATCACACAAGATCATCAGAGGTGCCTTCTTCCAAGTTGAACATAAACAAGATGTTGAACAGAGTACAAAAAATAAAATCATCCTACATGCATGTAAATCCAGTCCCAGGAGATGTTATGTTATACATGTTATATCATACAGCGCTTTGGGCAATCTAATCCTCAAACAGTGTAAAAGATCCATGAGACTTCACACAGGAGGGATCTCATCAGAAGCTTTTCTACAATTCTTTTCAAAATCATTTATTTTCTCTCTCAAAGTACCAGCATTTGTTAAAAAAAGAAAAAAAAGGAAAAAAAAAGATGAAAACGGCTAAATTAATCACAGACACTGACTCTGTATGGGTAACCAATCTATCACAGGGACTCTTCTGAAATAACATTAAAAGTAATAGTGGCAATTAAACGAAAATGCATGTTTTTGGACCCATGTGTACAAGGGGAAGACATGTATTTCTCTCCAGCGCAGGTTAAACAGGGAATTTTCTCACTGTGAGCAATATTGCTCACATCCCTTTGCAGTCTTCTGTAAAACAGTGTCTACATCAAACTTTTTTTTACAGTCTTTGCAAAACAGTCACAAGTTCTGCTACTACTTTCCAAACTATCAGTAGTTGTGGATGAATTTCCACTTCCAACATCACCAGTGCCAGAGGATGTATACAAATGATTATTATCAGAGCCACATCCTGGATGACTTGCTGATTGTTTCCGTTAATTTCCATTCTTTGTATTCCAACTTTCACATCTGTTCTTTCTCTCTGGAGCACTTCAGCATGCACTAATGATTGAAAAGTGTTGAGGAATTAGTTAACTTGAGCATGTTGACTTGAGTAAGGGAGTGGAAACTGGCGGAAAGGCCCACTAAAATACCCATATAGGCTGCTGGGACCAGTTGCACAGCGACCTTTATCTTTATATGATCTGTACAGTGCAGTCGTACTCAGCAAAGTGAGGGCTATAAGTTTGAGCAGTGCAGGTCAGCAGCAGATGGAGGACCAAGTATTGATAGCTTTTAATCTTTGCTCCTTTGAAATCTTTGCCATCCATCAGTGCAGGCAAACTTCACTACAAATCTCATTACTACTTCTCACTGGTGAGGCACCATAGACAGTTAAAGATCTTGCTTGCAGAAGCATTACCTTTTGTTTCCTGTAATTGCTTTTCAGCTACAGATTTTTTATGATGTAACGTGGAAGACTGTCTACTTTTACGCATGTTGCAGAGCTGCTATTCCTCAGTCTGGAAACAGAAAATAGTATATATACTGAACACATGAAATGTGTATATGATGAGTATGCCACTGACAAAACATGCCATTTTGAATCCAGCTTATTAGATAATGGGACGTCTGCCACATTCAGAAGGAGTGATGCTGATGAAGAAAATTGTATCTTTCACGATTCTTTTTAATCTGAGGGAAGGATCATGTCAATCATGCGCACAAAAAGGAAGAGATGCTTTACAGCTGCAGCTGACAGTCACCTGTGCATGTTACAAATAAAGTTAATAATTCTTCCATCTGTGCCAAACTGTTTAACACAAACTCGACTCTTGGAAGCCAAAGCCATTTAATTGTCTCCTGCATCCTTGTTCATTCCTTGTTCTGCTCTGAGCTATTACATCCAATTTCCACCCTGATGATTATTATGTAGTAGATACTAATAAAATAATGGTGGGAGAGGAGAAGAGTGGAGAGGTAATTAGGAAGCAGTGGGTCATCTCGTTTGCCCAGAGGATACAGCAGGGGGAACTACCTGGTCTGAAGATGACTAAAGAAGTGGGCGAGAGGCAGAATATTGTACGTAGTGGAAATAAAATAAAGGGAAAAATAGAAAACCAGGATGGAAGATGAAAAAGAGTGCAGCGACAAGAGAGGGAGGAAAGAGGAGAGAATTCTTTCTTCTGGAAATGGTAGAACGTCTTCAGTTGAGTGTGTTCAATAAGCTGCCTTCTGTTCACGAGACAGAAGAAGGGAAAAGAGAAAGAAAAAGATAGCAAGATGGCCGTCTATATGTGTGCTTGTGTGTGTGCGTCCAACCCATAATTCCATAAAGAGCATTAGTCCGCCCCCTCTGCTGCCTTCAGTGCTGTTCACTCATCCCACTGCATGGCTGATTATGATCAAAGAAAGATTAACAGATGGATCTCTCCAGTCATACACAGAAAAAAACCTCGTATGCTGACGATGGGCTCTTACTCATGAAAAGGGTTTCTATTTTTGTGCTCAAGCAGTTAATAAACAATTTCAGTTTATTTTGGGTTTAAATGTTCTTTGCAATTTGGATGATAGAAACACCCACTGGTATTGACATATACTATTAAACACAGGTTGTAAAAGAATCTGGTAACTTCCTTTACACATATTAACATTTCTTAAGTCAGGTGCGGCTGAAAAAGACAGGAAAGATGAACTAGTTTATTGTTATCAAAACACACTACATTAAGTAAAATTCCCTGAAACTCAAAGTATTTAGGCACCATGCAAACACCTTTCTGTTTTGTTTCCCAGGCTTTTTGAAATATTCACCTATCCCCACTAACACAGAGAAGATGAACTGAGGTTCAGAAAAATACTTGGAAAAACTTAAAAGCAGCTTGCCTTTGCAGAACTGGGAGCAGAGGCCTGAAGTCATACATTGCAGGTTGGGTGAGAGTACAGAATGTACTCATATTAGGAAAGTGATTAAAGTGAGACAGAGAGGAGAAAAAAAACAACAGAGCATTTCTATTATTGAAAAAATGTTTCCTGTTGTTAAATTTGATTGCTGTGGCATTTGGAAGATGGTGTTTGACGAACCTGACTCAGTGAGGAAACTGTGTTGTTCAGCACAAAAAAAGTATGGTACAGAAGCGTGCTGATTTCCTCCTGTATGTACTTGCAGTTATGCAATAATTCAATATTATTTTGATTTGAATGGATTGATGGAATGGATTGCACTCATTCCTCAAACCTCAGATGCTAACATTAGTGCATATATTTAAAATGATTCGTTGCAAATGAAACCTTTTAAATTAGGGGAAATACCAAAAGGCTTCTCATAAGTCCATTCACTCTTTAACTTTTTACATGGTTTCACTCTGTTCCACATGGAAGTAACGGGACAGTGAACTGGTTTAATTGGACCACATAATTAAATCTAAACTATTATCTGTTGAACCATGAGAGGATGGAATCCATTGCCTTAACTCGCCGTGAGCATCTCACAGTAACATGGCTGTTTGCTGCTCTTATCTATGCAGCTGTTTGCTCTTAAAATCCACCGAAAAGAAAAAATAAAAAGGGATATGGATCAAGTCATGGAGGTGTTGGTGTTGAGAATGTTTTACACTGCAGAAGGAGTTTGAGGTGAGGAAAGTGTAACTTTTAAGAAACGTGGTTCCTCTGCTGTTTACTGGAAGCTAACAAGCTAGCCACTCGGCGATTCTTGGATATCTTCGCTGATGGCACGTTCCTGTGCTCTGGAGGCGTGGTTTCGGGTAGAACTGAACGATAAATCACATTTGCGATTAAATTGCAATTTTAACTGGCACAATTTTGTAATTGCCCTATCATGCAATTTTCCCACATCATCGTGTCACGTGAAGTAAGCAGCGCAAGCGGCCCTGCTGGAGAACACGCGTATTCAGAATCAGTTCCTTGAAATTACCAGAGAACGGCGTCAGGCTCAGAACCGGTTACTGAAAGTGACACTTCTGCAGATATCTTTGTTCCAAAGAAAAACAACACTTCAGCTGTGTCAGCCTATTTTGGTTTCCGGAAAAATAACAAGGAACAGCATCAGGTGCTGTGCTGAACTTGCATAGCAAAAATTGCTACTTCACGTGGCAACACAACAAACTTGCTTCAACATTGAAAGCATCATCAGAGTGATCAGTGCTTTCCACCAGCGCTGGCTGCAGGCCAGATAGCCGATTACTGAACCAAGTCCAGCCGGCTTCTTGTTTATAATCAGGATCGGAGCCGTTGGGTTCTGGCAGGGATATGATTTCGCGCTATGATGCATGACATTTGCGCTCTGTGGCGCATCATGCAGCCAAAATATTGCTTCCACGTTCAGGCTTCCCCACCATAGTTTCCCTACTTTGGTATGAGTCACCTCTCTTTTCTCCACCAGAATGTTGAGGAGAGGGGTATCTGTGGTAAAATTATCTCCAACTCGTTAGTTTCACTTTCAAACACCGTGGCTCCGTCGCAGTGTAAACTAATATCACTCCATCCATTCATCTGCTTTGAAACCAGTGGTATCGTGGGGCCCTTGTCCCATGCCTCGTATATTTATTCCTATATTTATGCATGCTTCGTATTATAGGGTGACAAAACATCCACTTTTACCCGGACATGTCGTCCTTTTGAGAGGTTGAAAAGAGAGCTGGGTTGATCACATTTGACTACTCATTTGACCACATTTAGATCTGGCATTTGAAACTACTGTACTTTGGTCTTCAAGTTAGGAACAGTATGACCCTGATGGTAAGCCATTGCTGACAAAAGCACAATGGTTAAATAAGGCATGAATATTTCTTCTTTGTATTGAAAAAATATTGAACCGTGACACTTAAGTATTGAACCAAACCAAACCGTGATTTTTTTGTATCGTTGTACCCCCATATATATATATATATATATATATATATATATATATATATATATATATATATATATATATATATATATATATATATATATATATATGTGTATGTATGTGTGTATGTATGCATGTATATAATCTCCTCACCTGATTTCAACTAGGCCAAAAGGTACGAAGCTCCTATTGGATAATTACTGCATAACAGTGATGCAATGAGTGACTTGTCTTTTGTTAAACAACCATGTCTGAAGACACAGTCTGTGAAAAGAAAAGATGAGTCTGGTGAAATCAAATCAAAGAAAAACAACAGTAGAACTCAGGACCATGTTTAATAGTGAAGGTAAGAACATTTCCACAAGCACGATGTGAAGGGAACTCAATGGGCTGGGAGTGAACAGCTATCTAGCCATAAGAAAACCATGAAGAAGTGAGGCTAACTGGAGAAAAGGGCTTCAATTTGCTAGGGACCCTAAAGACTGAACCCCGGAGCAATGGAAGAAGGGCATGTGGCCTGACTGATGGGAGCATCGGGGTAAGAAGAGAGGCAGATAAAGTGAGGTCTTGGTTCAGGTTTAGGTTCAGATCTTGGTTCAGAAACATTATGTGTCCGAAGAATGAGGTCAGCTGACTAGCTGGACATACTGAATGACCAGGTTATTCCATCAATTGATTTTTTTTCCTCCCTGATGGCACAGCCATACTTCAAGATGGCAATACCAGGAGTCATTGGGCTCAGATTCTGAAAGAGTGGTTCAGGGTGCATGCAACATCATTTCACACATGCATTGGCCCCCACAGAGTCCAGACCTGAGCCCCACAGAATCTTTGGAATATGCTGAACAAGGCTTTTTCAGTGGTCAGACTTCTCCTATCATTAATTAACCTAAATTAAATGTTTTTTAGTTTTTTTTTAAATATTGGATTAGATTGATATCTCACTTTTTTTGCAGGGCACTCAAAGTGCTCACAGTAGATCCATTATTCTTTCACTCCTCGTTTATACTTGGTGATGGTAAGCTACATATGTAGCCACAGCTGCCCTGGAGCAGACTGACGGAAGCGTGGCTGCCATTTCACACCTACAGCTCCTCCAACCACCACCGGAACATTCACACACATTCATACACCAGTGATGCCCCCAGTGGAGGCAGGGAGGGTTAAGTGTCTTGCCCAAGGACACAACAACAGATGGCTGGGGGATCGGGATTTGAACCGCCAATCCTTCAATCATTGGCCAACCTGCTCTACCACCTGAGCCACTTAGTGAAGAATTAATACAACATTGGATGGAAATAAATCTTGTGACATTGCAGAAGCTTATCAAAACAATGCCATAGTGAAAGATGGTAAAATCAAAGCAAAAGGCCATCAAATGAAATATTAAAATGCTGATGACATGTTTTGATAGTTTTTGCATGTTTTGTAGACCAAAACGTTTTTCATGATGATCTGTGGAACAAAAACAGGCGCAGCTACATAGATGAGTTATTAGAAAGCATCGCTGCATTTCAGCACACCTGACCAGACTGTGGCGCTGTGAGCCGAAACTGGACGTGACATCTGCCAGAGAACGTATGCAGCTCATTTAACATTGAAGTCAGTGGCTTCATAGCAGTTTTTAAGTTCGTTTCCAGTATTAAAGACAAACAGTAATGACTCAGCCTTCAAATTGTTTTGCCAGTTAAAGTTTGAAAGCTCGTGAGTAGAGCATTAGTTTATTTAAGTTTCCTACAGATCCAGAATTTATTTTCAAGAGGATAAAGAAGCAGGTCGGACTTACCGGGTAGCAGTCGGAGCCTCTGCACATCTCTCCTGTCTGCAGCTTCTGTTTACTGGAGCTGTTGAGACTTCTAACACATGGAGGTGCAATCATGTCCTCTGGAATATTCTTTTTCAACCGTCGCTGCTTAAAGCAACCCTTACCGATATTGCATTTCGGAAAGCACAGCAAGATTATTTGAATATATACAGTCCAGCCTCACTCCTAAGACACACCCCCTCATTCCCTCTGCCTCCCAATGCAGAAGCAAAGGCCTGGCAGGCAGGTCCTTTGGCCAATCCTAGGGGTGCACCCAACTTCAAGGATTGGTTGGAGGTTTCATTGAATATTTAGAAATTGGAATAATATTTTGTTTTGATTAATGGTAGGTCTGTCTATTTTAGAGTTCCATTACCTCATTCATAGCATTTTACCCAATTGAAAAAATAGTGTAACAATGCAACATCGGTGAAGGTTGCTTAAACCAGATTGGTCATACAGCTACTGTATGAACAGACAGCTGCTGCTCAGTTATAACAGGACTTCTCCAGTCATCAGATCTCCTCCAGCTGCTTCCAAAGATGCATCCTTCCCTCCATCCTCATCTTTCAACAAGAATACCAGTAACATGGGAAAGTAAATATCCCGGAAGAGCCCCCAACAAAAGGGTTAGAAACCAGGCGGCTGTAACAACTCCATGAGTTAACACACTGCCAAATTCACCTGAAAGAATTTTGATTTGTTTGCTATGATAAATGGGCCATATAAGGAGGTTGGGATTTTGCAGGGGATCAGATTTCGGCACATCATTGTCTTGTTAATTAACAGATCTTGCTCTCAGCAGTGTGATTTATTGTCTCCTAGAAGTCTTCCTTCTCCCCACTATTCTTCCATCTCTTTCCTCCTCCAGATCTGAGTACAGTGCTCTTAAGTTTCGACCTTTTACGTCTGTTTTCTTCTTCTCAACTCCCTGTGCTCATATATATTGTATAATAATACAGATTTCTTGATGAAGCTGCTCCCATACACATTTTTTGGGGGGTTTCTGTTGTCAGATGGCATAACGAGTCTAAAATTATGAATAAAGTGTCTTATTAAGATTGTTTTAACTCGCTGTCACCCTTTAGGCATCCATTAAAAAGAAAAAACGATGTATAAAATAAGTCTAAAAATACATGTGATGGGATTTCAGCCATATTCATATGGAGAATGAGCCCGAGGAAAAATATAAGCAACAATGTGTTTCAAATGTTTTCTCAAGCATTTCAAATCTTCACAAAGTGCAGCTATGAAAACAGTGGATGTGAAAGAATTTACAGATGCTGTTGCTTTTGAATCAGCATCATTGATAGAGAGATGTGTCCTTGTTGTGGGGTGACCTCTCAATCTTGAGGAGCAGTAAATCTCCAAAAAGGCAACACTGGACTGAATCGGTTTCCTCTTTTTATGCTGCAATGTCAGCTTTTTCTCTCTTTTTTAATACATATTCTTGTCTGTTGCATGAGGTGGCCGTTTGGTGTGTGGCAATGTGTGAAAAGTGTAGTTTGGTTAATCTAAGCTCAGCTTGTAATTGGAGTGCCCTGTTTGAACAATTTTTGTCAAACAAAAGCAAAAATTAACAAAGCAACGACCACAGTTTAACAAGTCCTTGCATGAAAAATGGTGTGACGGCATGATACGATTGCTTTAGGATAAAGGGTGCTCCTCAGGATCAGTAATGGGACAAAAGCTGCATTTTGTTTCCTTAGTTCTTTACTGCAATTTAACTGCTGTGTTACTGGTGACATTTATACTCCTGTTGCAACATGATGATGAGGAGGAAGGTAACATTAAAACCCCAACCACCCTCCAAACAGATCACTCATTCAATAATTTCTAATACCATATTTTCCACAGTTTATTCACTTCTTTTTTTCTGCCTTATTTATGGTTTTTTTTTTTTTATGTCTCCCACCTGCTACTGATAATGGCTAGGAGTTGAAACTACATGGTTAGGATTAGAAATAACCTTCACGGGTTTCTACTGTATTATGGACATTAAAAGGGATTTTTGAAGTCAACCATTCAGGTCAATTAAAATCAATTAGTCATGATATCAGAATTAATGTGTGCTCTGCACATATGTGTTTTTTGTTTTTTAATTTTTGTTTAGATTCAGTGACCTCTCGTGACCTTTTTATTGTAAAGAGAGTAGATCAAAAAGGGATCCAAACTGGGGCTGCTGCTTTGAGGAGCTGTAGCCTTGTATACTGAGTGGCTAAATGAGCTAAATGTCACCCATACTTGAACCTTTAGCTACAAAAAACAAGCCACTTTGTATTGATTTTACTACGGGCATGCCATACTGCGAGGTTTGGTACACGATCGACAAAACGATACTGACACTTTTTAAATAGGGCTGTCAAAATTAATGTGTTTATGCAAAGAGATTAATCTGTGGAATAAATGCATTTTTTTTTCCCACGAATTAAGTAATAAACAACAAAGTAATTACTCATCACATTAAAATCAAAATTTTGCATTATTTTGATGAGAGAAGCTAATATTGGGCTCGTAGGTGCCTTGTCACAGCAGTGAACCAAATTCACTAAAAAACACTTTTACCCTCCTTCTTTATGAAGATTTGGACAGATTTCAAGCCTTGCATTAAAGTATTGATGTTATCACAGTGGTGTTGATTGAAATTGGTACCTTTGTTGGTATAATCCTTATTGATTTTGGGTTTGAGCTACACACCACTGTTTTCCATCAGATTTTAAGTCCCTTAAGTGCAACATTTCTGTGATGGTTTAGTGAGTACTCATTGCACTGGTAGAACTGTGGTAAGCTATAGCTTCATCCTGCATAATGTGCATTTAACTTTGTTGTCCAGTTGATTTATATATGGCTACCTTCTGTTTTGTCATTTTCAAAGTCTGCTCCAGTCTTTTGCTTTTACTATTATTCAGCTGGGCAGGAACATTGCTGTAAATACGAGTTCCACATCTCAGTATATATTGAAACATAACTTTTCTCCTGCTCCAACAAACAGTCAACTTTTGAACGTGGTAATCGTGTTCCAGCTAAATGCTTGCATGGTTAGTCATACACTTTCCTAGTTTAGATTTTCAGAATTATGGTAAAAAATAAGGTCATTGTTCATGGTTTCCATCACATGGCCACTTCCAAGCACAAAGCTACCTGCCTCCAAAAAACAAACAAACAAACAAAAACCCCTCTATTTCTAAGCCTTATTTTTGAAGCTATACTTATTTTACCTATAAACATTTACATTTAACAGTTTCTCATAAGAGTGAGTTTATTCACGTCTTCTTGGATTAAGGTATCAAACCAGTAGAACTGCATTGTCAACAGCGATATATTCACACTTTAATGTTCCGCTCAGCCTTTTGTTAAGCAAATTTTAATAACTGATTCTCTTTAAAAATCTAACCAGAGCCATATTTAGCTCTATCTTCTGTTATGGCAACCTAATGCAAACATGCCATTATAACTAAAACTGAGTAATACCATGCCATGAAACTATCTTCCTTTGCTTTCTTTTTTCAGTGCTGACTTAAAGGGTTGGAGCTGCCTCCACTCCTCAATCCGCCACCTCTTTAACACTTCACTAATGCCATGCTCGGCTCAGCAGACTAATTCTAATTGTACCATTTTCTTTTTTGGTTCAGAATATCTGTCACCTCTCTTTATCTTCACATGCGTCAACAAGTCATTACAGACAGGAGATGCATTTTCTGCCACTAAAACAGTGTCTGTGTTGAATCCTGTGTAAGCTGAACCACAGTCAAGGCTCAAACTACACAGATTCATCCCTAACCTGCTGTCTACCAGAGGAACATGAAAGCAAGCTGCTTGAGTCAAAGCCATTCAAAACAAAAAAATGAATTTGAAAACGTTGTAGGATGCTGGTTTTGCAGCTGCTGAGAAAGAAGCTTTTTTTCATGTAAAACAAATGAAACGAGCTCAGCTTAAAGTGTCTTTTCATGTTAACACAGTATTCTCTTGAATTGGTGTCCTGAAATGGTTTTCACTTGTCTTTTTTCTGCAGTGACTCTGATATAATGTCAGCATGTAGAATTTGTTTTTTCTAGTTTAAGATTTTGCAGATGACAGCTAATAAATGAAACAAACGTGTTGCTTTGAATGTCCAAGAGAGAAAATGTTTGAGAAATGGATTTTTCCTTTAAGTGTAATGTCATTTGTGCAGATTCAGTACATGTCCAAGTAAATGCCTGTGTGCACAACACATACTCTAATGACATTTCACTGTAGATACATGTTTCATTGTGGAAAAGCAAAACATTTTGCAATTCAGATTTATCTATCTGAAAGGAACATGCACAATAATACACTAACCTCAGAGGGAAACTTTTTCTTTTGTTAGGCTTTAGCAAAGCTTCTAATTTCAACCTGAAGTCCCTGGAGAAGTAAATGTTGAAACCTTCACTAAATTGAAGATTTAAAAAACAAACCAACAACAAAATAATCTCATTAACATTAAAACATCCAGACTTATACTGTATATGGACTACACACAGAGATGCACACACAGCAGGGTCATGTGTTGCAAGAAAATGTGTTTAAAACAAAGTTTTACTGCTTCAACAAGTTCAAGTGAATCTGAGACCAAACGAAAAAGTAGAAGAGACAAAGATTCATCATCAGCCTGATTAAGGATACATAATCTTTCTCACACTTTGCACTAAAATGTCCTCAGCTATGCACAAAAATGTCCAACATCTGTTTTGCCTTTTTTCTGTCTTTTTTTTTTTTTGCGAGGGGGGCGGTGGTGTCCCACCAAACAGCCAACATCTCTGGTATGTGTAATTTCCTAAGGCAAACAGCTCTTTTTGACTGTTCTCGCCTCTTGATTTTCCCAGTGTATTCAAGATAACAGCAACTTGAAAATGTCTGTGATCTGTGGCAAAATTTAAACCGCCTTAGTCACTGACACAAATAGCATATGCATATGAATTTCTTTTTTTATTTGGTAGCAGCTTAGTTGTATGTAAGATAACTTTAATAAGTTTCTCATCCTTTGACTCTGAGATGAGTTTCTTCATACTGTGACATTTCTGCAGTATTTTTAATGTTGGTGTCATCGGCTTGCTTCTAATTCTCTATTAAGGAATATCTATTCACAAATTCAAGAACGGCAAAACAAAGACTCAAAGGAAAGCAATATGGTTTTGAAGTATTAAAGATATTCAGGCAGAAACTAGCACTCTACAGGAAAGAGAAAACCTTGGTACTGACATGATGTGAAATTAAAACGGCTACAAACTCGCATAGAATACAAAAAACAAAAATAAGAGGCCCAAGGTAGACGCTAATTGCTTTTTCTGAGATTGAGGGAGTCTTAAAGAAAGGATCCAAGAAAAGCAATGAACTGTGATCATGAACAGAGGAAATGTTCAGTTAGGAAAACAATGGAAGGTTAGGACAGGAAAAAGACTCACATGTACTGAATTTTCTGGAGGGCAGGGTTTTTTTTTATTGTCTTTTATCATATTTTCTCCCCTTTTCATTCTAGACACTGAGTACCACAGGCCACCTTGCATAAAATGTTGGACAGGTAATTTATCTGTGAAAACATCTCTTAGCTCGCTGCAGTACGCTTTTTACTGACTAAATGGGGTATGAATAAGCTCACTTTCTCTCAGTTTTAGAGGGATAAATGCCCTCCTTTGTTGCTTTCAGATACATCACATAAGTATTTCAGGAGTCTTATGGTTCTGTTTTAGTGACATGTGTGCTAATGCAACATTTAATTAAGCCTCGTCTGAAGTGATTTCCTAGCCCCGTGTTCACACCGGACGCGAATAAAATCATTCGCGCGAATGAATTACATGTTAAGTCAATGTGTAGGCGCGAATTGACGCGCCTTTGCTTGGCGCGGCGCGTTTCACGCGAATTCGCGGCGCGATGAGCCCCAAACGCGCGTCTAACTCGCGCGAATGAGGCGTTTTACTCGCGCGAATGAGGCGTCTTATTCGCGCGAATAGAGCGTATTTCGCCTATTCGCTCGAGTTGAAAAAATTGAACTCGAGCGTTTTTGACGCGCGAATAAACGAGCCCCGTCATTGAAAATGAATGAGACGTGATGTGAACGGACCAGCGCTCTGCAGCTCGCTGCTCTCTTCAATAGTAAAGAAGGGGAAAGTGCTTTTCACAGATAAAATCACAAAGTGCTGCACACAAAAGTAGTGTAATACCATAAATTTAGGTCTATAAACCTGGTCAAACAAAACCTCATTAACCAAAAGCTGCAGATCTCTGCAGCCGGTGTTTGACGGGGTGAAACGTCACAACGCGACACTCCCGGAGGAATATGCAGCTCTGTCCTCGCTACATAAATAAATTGAGGTTGTTTGTTATAAAACGTTAATATAATTCAATATGAATCTGTGGTCAGACTGGTGTAGTATTCAGTTTGGTCAGAAGATGACGCTCAAGTACCAGGAGTTCAGCTTCAGCAGACGTAAACAAACACACGCTGTGTGTGTTGTGGTTTTGAACCGGTTGAAAGCAGCAGGAAAGCGGACAGTTACGAGTTGCATTTAAACAGCTGGTTAAATGTTGAGAGGTGGAGGCGAGGAGACGGCAGAGACTCGTTAAACTGAGCTACAATAGCTAGCGACAACACGTTATTTTGCTGGAAGTTGATGGACATTTTGGTGGAAGCGCTAGCTAGCTGCGGCTAGCTTACTCACCGAAGGCAGGTGGACCGACGCTCCGCAGCCGGCACGACACCGGAATACAGCGCCTGTAGTTTGTATCCTGGAGGGATATACAGCACCGATCCCCCCCGACAGAAGCCCATCAAACTGGGCTGGGAAATCCCCCTGGAAGCGGCCGTCATCCAGACGTAACTCCTGGATCAGCTGATGAAATTCACCGAGCTCCGATCGCCTCTGGAGAAACTGGTGGGTCCAAACACGCCGGCGTCTTCTCTTTTCCATCTTCCAGAGCAGCTAGAATGCCGCAACTCGCTCAAAATAACCGGAATCTGCCATGTTCATCTGACTGAACTGAATGACTACGTGACAAACCACTGTTTTCTCTAGAAAGTTCAACTTGACGCGCGAATGAAGCGTTTTATTCGCGCGTACAATACGCCCCATTCGCGCGAAAAAAACGCCTGAATGAAGCGAGTAAACTTCCAGCATTCGCGCGTTGAAATCTAGGCGCGTACGCGAATGGAGTCGTCCGGTGTGAACACGGGGTAGAGCAGAAGGAGCTTCTTCTAAGTTATTTTTACAAAGCTGTGACTTGTGTGGTGACAGAGAAAAGACTTTTCCTTCATTGTCCCCCCCTTCAGAGCTCATTTACTGTAAGGAGTCTAGACTCTTTGATACAAACAGATATCAGACTTTGAATAAAATCACTTCAGGTGGGAGCAAATAGTCTTCATTCTTCAAATACAATGAGTCTATTTGGTCTAATAAAGGGCAATCACACTTGGAGCTTTGTGGACAGATTTTGATTACTGCATATTTGATGATTAAACAAAGGGAACATGACAATGCATGCTTTTTAGAACACCTTGTTACAGGGCATTCAAATGGAATGTAATCACAATACATAATCATCAAAATGCACTCTTTTTCTGTACAGCAGTGGTTCAACAACTTTTTATTATTTTTTAGATGAGATGAGAAACATCAGACATGTCAGTCCAGAAGAGTGTAATACGACAGAGCTAAGATGCTGTGCAGCACCCTCAAGATCTCAGGCCTCTGATGGAGGACCTGGGTTTGAGATCAAGAGCACCCTCCCAATTGTGACAGTGAGGGGTCCTGTCACTCTGCCTCAGATTAATCATGCACCCTGGCTACTTGGCCACAGGAATATCCCTTTGGCTGACTGGTAAGCGCACATGACTCTCACCCAGGAGTCTGTGGGATTGTATCTATTAATATATAGCATCAATATTTGTGACCAATGGACCAATGTCGAGACAAATGTCACCAAAACAAGTTGACAAATTGCTTCAGAGAAACGTCAAATAAATAAATACATGGATAAATAAATAACTTTGAAGTTGTATGTGTCCATGTCCATCACTTATTGTAATTAAAGCAACCCTTACCGATGTTGCATTCTTACACTATTTTTCTAACAGGGTAAAATGCTATGAATGAGGTAATGGAACTCTAAAATACAAGACAGACCCACCATTAATCAAAATAAAATATTATTCCAATCTATTGATATTCAATGAAAACTCCAACCAATCCTTGAAGTGGGGTGCACCTCTAGGATTGTCCAACGGACCTGCCTGTCAGACCTTTGATTCTGCATTGGGAGGTGGAGGGAATGAAGGGGTGTGTCTTAGGAGTGAGGCGGGACTGTTTATATTCAAATAATCTTGCTGTGCTTT
Organism: Atherinomorus stipes; assembly: GCA_023101725.1. Taxonomy (NCBI): domain Eukaryota; kingdom Metazoa; phylum Chordata; class Actinopteri; order Atheriniformes; family Atherinidae; genus Atherinomorus; species Atherinomorus stipes. The sequence continues at coordinate 57,710 of JALJCO010002294.1, read as the reverse complement.
CTGAAATGCAAGATCGGTAAAGGTTGCTTTAAGCACAACTGCAAGTACAACAGTGTGTGCAGATATGTTGGTAAAAATTAACTACAGTGGAATTTAACAAAATATTTTCACATAAAATCGTGGATTTGATTTGTAATGACAAGTTTTCGTGCGTCATGGTTGATCTTTCATCTTTCAAATTCAAGTGACCACTCAAAACGTGTCCTCCGATTGCGTAATTTCAAGATGGCAGCCCCCTGTTGTCACACAAGAAGACTTGATTATTATTTTGCAACAACATCCAAAGAGTGCATGCAAAAGTTTTGTGGATCTTTTTGTTAGAGACAGAATTGTGTTATCATGTTTAAACTTTTTTCTTATTATTAAGTAAATGGGCTCTATGCACGACTCCACTACTTCCTGAACTTAAGGTAGCTCCTTTGTTTTCTCTCTCATTACTGGACGAACTAATTAACCCAGGTGTGTCTGATCTCAGTAACTGGTCAGACACACCTGGGTGAATCAGTTTGTCCAGGAAACAAAGGAGCTACCTTAAGTTCAGGAAGTAGTGGAGCTGTGCATAAAGCCCATATGTAACATCCTGGTCTAATTGTACCAGTTGGTGGTGGTAATGCACCTTCAATGAGTTTGCCAACTGCCATTAAACTTGAAAGAAGAAAAAGTCACATAAGAAAAATGGATGAAAGTGAGACAGATGGCTATTTAGAGATGTTTTCAAAGTCAGAGAAGGGTCATATAAACAGGTTTAGTCTGGCCACATTAGTCACCGATAACATTGCTGTGTGCTACCGTCTTGAAATCACGCAACAGAAGATGTGTTTTAATTGGTCAGTTGAATTTCTGTCCTCAGCATGTAGCTGGAGTAGCATGCACACAGTGAGTTTTTTGCTTCGTGAGGCAAAAAATATCAGGCATGTTTGATTTTCACCTCAAGGCCTCGTGAGGCATCATGAGTGCTTAATTTTTGGTGCACATGGTGAGCTACCTCCTGAGGAAACAGTCTCAAATGACTTTTAGCTCTGCATATGGCTCTCATGTGCAGAAGATCTAAAGAGATGAGTCTTAAGATTGCTTTTAAAGATGCCATGACAACAAATTTCATTATCGGTAAATTTATTTTATGAAATGCTATCTTGTCCGACAAACGTACTTTCACTGTCTGAAGTGTCCATGATGCTTACAGACTCCGACCGCTAGCTACCGGCAGGTTGACTCAGTTTCTCCAAATAAGGTTGTATAGCTATGGAGACAATAAGAAATTAATCAACTTGGTCTCCGTGTAGATCAGATCATTACGGTACCCAACCGTTTTAATGAGGTTTGCCAAAACAATCCCCCTGAAAAAAGTTTGTGAGAACTGACATATGTAGCAATATCAACGACACAAAATAGTTTATACTGCTATGCCATCACTCCATTAAAGTAGTTTTTTCTCAGTTTATGTGTACATTAAGTAAAGATACATTCATGTGTAACTGTATGATTTTTGTTTTTTTCGAGCATCCAGGAAAACAAAATCAAAAGCAGAAATTTAAAACAGTTGTAGATTTGGCCAATTTCTTTCATAATTTGCTTTAATTTGGGGTGTAAATATAAAACAAAATCATTTTTATGGAAGCAAAAGTTCTTTCTGTGCAGCAGGAAAGAAAAGGAGTGCATAATATGGTTTCATGGCTTCAATACCCTGTTTAATGTCTTTTGGCCATTTCTTCAGAAAATATTCAGCTGCCACCTGTTGGGTTTCAGGCACAGATGATTTGTATCTTTTCAAAATGTTCTGGTTTATGTTCTAAATTTACTGACATTTCCATAAATCTAACCTGCTAAAAATCACTGTCAGCTTCAGTCAACAGACTTCTGTTTGAACAGTATATGTATGTATCTGTATCAGGAAGATGGATCCCACCCTGCTGATCCAATCATCACACATCTGACATCCAGAAACCCCGCTTGAGCAGTCGTTTAACGCAAATTCATCTCTTAAGAAGATAAATATAACTTCATTAGAAACTGCTTCGCAAAGCAACCCAATTCAGTGATGAACTCATCTCGTATGTAATCGTAAATTCCCACGTGTTTAATTCTGCGCCTGCATAAAAATGATATCTTTACTCCACATCTGATGAAACAGAATTTCTTCACTCTGACATGCAGTAGTTACCCAACTATTTTTTTCTCTGTTATTTCTCAGAGATACAGGACATGAATTAAATTTGCGATCATGTGATCTTTGCATAGATATCTGTGGTAACTTATCAAGCTCAACACTGCTTTCCAACAGAATTACCTCCTTTTTCTGTCTTTTTCACCATATCACACATGTACAAATATGGTTTTTAAATATAAATTGAAATCACCCAAGATATTGCAAAAGTCAGAATCCCCCCAACATCTATGCAACTTTATTTAATGCAACATAAATTGGTCGCCCATGAATGTGTGATGGATACACAGTTGTGTCCAATAAAAACAGTAAACAGTCCTTGCAGTCACAATAAGTTAAAGCGAAATCAAATCACATCTCTTGCTAAAGGCAAATATTCCTCTGGTGTAATTTCACTGAGCTATTGATTACTTTTCTTTCTGCTTGAGAATACACAGTTTCAGACTAAGATGAGTAAGACAATGGCAATGACAACAGTAGAAAGGACTGAGCTGCCATGAGAAGAGTGAAATGCATGAAAAGCTGCAGATGAAATGAAATCCTTGTCAGCATGTATCTTATGAAACAAACTGAAATCATTTCTCTGCTTTAACTCATCAGAGATGTCCTTAAACCGTCATTTGATGCAGGAAGTGGTGTAGCCCAGGTAAGTCGTTGACCTGCAGGGTGTGTGAAGCAAACTGCTCTGACAGACTAGGGAGGAACACACATGTTTTGATCTTCTGTGTAGGAAACTTGATGTACTTCAGGTTTATACCATGCACTGCAAATATAACAGAAATTCTAATGAGTAAAAGCAGCAATCTTCATTTTGTTACATGAATGGAAACTGCTTAAACTTCCATTGCATCTTGTTCATACTGAAATCTGATGTGCTTGAGTGATGATTGATTTTTGCGCGTGATTTAGTTGTGAAAGGCTGACAAGATTTGAGAAAAAAGTCATTTTTCCATGTATTTCTTTTTTCAAAAACTGCTGTGCTTGAAGAGACTTTAACAGGAATTTAAATGGGCAATTTTCTCCTCAGCAGGATTTAATGTTTCATAATACGAGTAATAAGGAACAAATCCATGAGAACAAACTCATGCTTTCCGTTGATGCATAATTTTTCCTTATTTTTGCCTCCAAAGCATTGCCTTAAAGGTGTTACTGAGGCATCGCAGCACTTCAGTTAGTGCAGGTATCTCTCAGTATGGTTAGCTGTGGCGATCATGAATACAAGATTATGTTGTGGACTGTTTGAGATGCTTTCCACACATTTTTAATACCACCAGTGTACGGTATTTCTAAAGGTCTAGTCCACACTCACAATCAAACATATATTTTTTTCTCTCCCATAAAAAAGGTGTTCAACTCATTTTCCCCCCTCTGTGGATTGCATCAAAAAGCTGCCGTTTGCTTATTCTCTCCTCCTCTCTCTCAATCAGCAATTTTTCCCTTTGATCTTTCATTCACACGATTAAGTGTGTGTATCACCAGTCTGCTCATTCTACATTTCAATACATGATGAGGCCATCTTTGAAGTCGTGTATACTGCAGTGGAGTCACTTTGGCAAGCAGCCATTTTTTTTTCTTTTTTTCTTTTCTTGTCTGTCTTGTTGCACCATTTTTTTGGTGGTGGTGTTGGGGGGGGGGGGGGACTTTCATCTTGTTAATTATCTCATTCAAATGTGTTGATTTTAGTTATAAATACACAAAGATAATCCCCCTCCCCCCATGTGGTTTCTGGACAGATTTTTTTTTTCCACATCAAATGGGGAGAAAAGGGAAAACTGTCCATAAACAAAGCTAATACACGTGCCATCAAAATGTTTTCTATTTGTTACACATATTTATCTTGTCTAAACTGAGAAGCATGGATATTATTTTTGTTGTTGTTGCTTTAGATGATTAACGCCTCATATTTTCCAGCTTTTTATTCCAATACTTTCCCCTTATTTACGCTCCTTTTTTTTTGTGCTGACAACCTTCATTCATCCTCCCTCTGCCTGTTTACCCTTCACTCTCTCCCTCCTCCCATTCAGTTCACATCGGTTTTCTGTCTCTCACCTTTATGTTTGCCACCATCCCTCAATCTAGTCCCTTAACCCTCATTTTCTCTCAACTCCTTGTTCTCTTATCTCTTCTTCCCTCCGCCCCACTCAATCTACTATTTCAGGCTTTTCCTCAGAAGATAAAAGATTTAAGAACGTTGAATGTCAGACATGTGAACAAGCGAGTGAACAAACTCAGTCGGCTGAGATCTGACTGAAACTTGCATAAAAACTAATGAGAGGGGAAGATGACAGACAGTAGAACTTGTATTAAGGTAAAGGTGGTGTATAGAGTATATATGTGTGTGCAGCATGTAGACAGACAAAATATTGTATAACATGGATATTGTCTGAGACTTAAAATGGCTTGAAAATGGTTTTGATGTTTTTGATGCCACTTTTTATCCATATTTATTCAGACTGAACAATTTACCGTGACTCATAGCTGCGAGTGTTGCCCTGAGCTAGAGTGCTAACACGATGCTGATGATGATCTTGCTAGGCATGTCAGTGAAACTGTCAACGCAGATTTTTATCAGTGCTACCATGTAACCTGCTACATGATGAGGTGTGAAAGTATGCTTTTGTTTGATTGTAAGCTTCAAAATACATCACAAAACTGGGTCTGTAGCGCTGCCACAATATCAGATTTTCACTTCAGTGTTTTACGTAATGGTCAAAAACAGAGAGGAAGGGAAAAAAGAGAAAATGATACCAATGGAAAATGCACTCACTGGCCACTTAATTAGGTACTCCTGCTCAACTGCTTGTCAGCACAAATAATTAATCAGCCAAATGTACAGCAGCACCTCTGTGTTTGGTCAAAATAAGCAGCTGAAGTTCAAAATGAATATCTGAATGGGGAAGAAAAGGGGATATACAAGAAGTGACTTTGAATGAGGCATGGCTGTTGATGTCAGACTGGCTGGTCTTAATTCTTCAGAAACTGCAGACCTACTTGGATTGCCATGAAAAAGTATTTCAGGGGTTTTTACAGGTCTGAAAAAAGAAACCACCCCGTGAGCAGCAGTTGTCTGGATCGAAATGTCTTGTTGATGTCAGAGGAGAAGGGCAGCCTGGTTAGAAATGATTGAAAGGGAACAGTTAGTCAAATAACTACAACCAGTGTAGCAGAGGACCATCCGAACACACAACACATCAAAACTTGAAGAAGATGGGCCAGGAGAAGATCACACCAAGTGCCACATGTCAGCTAAGAACAGGGAACTGAGGCTATAATTCAGACAGGCCCCCCAAAACTGAAGAACAGAAGACTGGAAAATATCACCTGGTTTGATGGGTCTTTGATGTAAACCACTTAAAAGCATGAGTCCATTATGGCTTGTATCAACAGTTACTGGAGTGGCTTGTGGTGAAAGAGAGTGGGGAACATTTTCTTGGCACATCTTGGTCTCCACGATACCAATTATGTATCATTTAATCACCACAGCCTGCCTGAGTGCTGTCGCTGACCGTGTCCATCTCTTTATGACCACAGTGTAGCATCCTCTGATGGCTGCTTCCAGCAGGATAATGCACCATGTCACAAAGCTCAAATCATCCCCGACTGCTTTTTGAACATGGCAATGAGGTCGCTGTACTCTGTACACGGTACAATGACCTCCACGGTCACCAGATCTCAATCCAACATAACACCTTTGGGATGTGAAACGGGAGATTCTCATCATGGCTGTGCTGCTGATAAATCTGCAGCAGCTGTGATGTCATCATATCAGTATTGTTACGTCCCAGCTCTGCTAGGGGTTAGGGACGCAAACAAAAGACTGGTTTAAGATGTTGAAAAGGTGGAGTGAAGATGTTTTATTGTTCAGGGGGTGAATTAAGGCATAAATAAAAACCTGGAAAACTAACTGAGAAGGAGATGGGGTTAGCGATGCTGCTCAAAGGAACAAATTAAAAGACAAAGCCTAACACTGAAAGGGGAAACAAAAATGGGGAAAAAATACAAACCTAGGCTAGGAACCAAAAAGGGAACGAGCAGCACCATAAACTAAGACCTGTAACCAAACCCAAACTACAACAAAAGACCTAGCTATCCCAACTCCAAACTAATCAGTGAAAAATCAAACAAAATGGAATCTAACAACTAAACCAACTAACCAAACTAAAACACCTGGAAATCAAAACCTAAAGACAAAGTTAACCAAACTAAAGACACCAAAAACATAAACTAAGGACAACTGTTGCCAGGTCAAGCAGTTGCCAAGGGCTGAATGACTCCAAGGTTCTTTTATAGTTGCCAGCTGCTCCAGGTGAGACTGATCAGCAATCAGGAGGTGAGGGAGGAGATGGTGGTGGGGAGCCAGGCCAATGGGAACAGAGGGATTGAGCAGGAGGATTGCATGTAAAATGAAAAACAGAGGGGTTAGAAAACCAGGCGGCCGTAACACTCCCCCCTAAGTTACAAAACCCCACACAGGGGTTTGTAAACAGACCAATACCCACAAAAGGCCAACACAAAAAAAACATGACACGCACGACACAAAGTAGGTCTAGCAAAACGTAGGGGAACACAAGTTTTGCCCAACCAAAGATCTGTACTACAGATCTGGCAAAACGAAGGGGAACAAGAGTTTTGCCAAACCAAAGATCTACGTTTCCATGTAGATCTGGCAAAACGGAGGGGGACGAGTTTTGCTAACACAAAGACCTACAGGACGGACCTAGCAAAACGGAGGGGAACGAGTTTTACCGAAACGAAGATCTGCTAGGCAGATCTGGTAAAACAGAAGGGGAAACGAGTCTTACCAAACCGAAGCTCCACAGAGCTGGTAAGATGGAGGGGCACAAAGTTTTGCTTAACCGAAGGTCCAAAACACAAAGTCCTGTCAAAACAAGGTTCTGCGAAACGAAGGCCTCACAGGCCTGTCAGAACCAGGTCAAGGCAAAGATCCATTACACACAGAAACAAAGGCCTGTCCAAAACATCGTTTTGGCAAAACGAAGACCTATAAACACAAAAACGAAGGCCTGTCCAAAACAATATTTTGGCTAAACGAAGGCCAGCCATCACAACAAAAGGGGGGACCAAACTGCCAAAGCAGTCCACAAACAGCAACCAAAGCCTAAGTCCTACGACTCCTGGCAAAAGCAGGTTATACATTAGATCAAAGTCAATATACTTACACTACAAATTCACAAGAGAACTGTTGCTACCACCTCTTGTTCCACCCCAGACAGTGCTGCAACAAAAAGGCCAGACTAGTGGACAACACAAAGCATCCAGGTTGCATTTAAACCTCAGATTCCCCAAAACAGGCACCAGAGCAACACTTGCTCACACCAAAAGGCAGTGGACACAGATGGTGCATCACCAAAACCACCAGTGTAGGTGGAGGGTGCAGATGCTTTGAGCCTCCAGCTCAAGCTGATGCAGGTGTCAAGGCAAGCCCCACCATGGGCTTCCAAAGCTGTTAGAGAGTGGTTCAGTACGGGAAGCTCAACTGGTACTCTGCCCTGCTCAGCTTCCACATTATCCACCTCAGCATTTAACACAAGAGGAGACACTGACTCCCCAGGGTCACTCTTTCCAGAGCGCCCTTTTCCGCATCCACATGCGGCACTGCATCCACCAGGCAGCCCAACACTCCAATGACAACCAACTGCTCCACTAAACAAGCCTTGGTCTTACCATTTGGTAGCCAGGGGAAATCTGAAGCAAGTCCACCACGACAGGCCAGATGCACAGCAGCCAACAAGGACTTCACAAGAGGGGGAAAGCAAAACAGCTCCCCCAGCAACACATGACGAGCCTTAACACACCACAGAACACACTACACAAAAACCAGTGCTTGGGAAAATATATCCCGGACGAGCCCCCACTTGTTACGTCCCAGCTCTGCTAGGGGTTAGGGACGCAAACAAAAGACTGGTTTAAGATGTTGAAAAGGTGGAGTGAAGATGTTTTATTGTTCAGGGGTGAATTAAGGCATAAATAAAAACCTGGAAAACTAACTGAGAAGGAGATGGGGTTAACGATGCTGCTCAAAGGAACAAATTAAAAGACAAAGCCTAACACTGAAAGGGAAACAAAAATGGGGAAAAATACAAACCTAGGCTAGGAACCAAAAAGGGAACGAGCAGCACCATAAACTAAGACCTGTAACCAAACCCAAACTACAACAAAAGACCTAGCTATCCCAACTCCAAACTAATCAGTGAAAATCAAACAAAATGGAATCTAACAACTAAACCAACTAACCAAACTAAAACACCTGGAAATCAAAACCTAAAGACAAAGTTAACCAAACTAAAGACACCAAAAACATAAACTAAGGACAACTGTTGCCAGGTCAAGCAGTTGCCAAGGGCTGAATGACTCCAAGGTTCTTTTATAGTTGCCAGCTGCTCCAGGTGAGACTGATCAGCAATCAGGAGGTGAGGGGAGGAGATGGTGGTGGGGAGCCAGGCCAATGGGAACAGAGGGATTGAGCAGGAGGGTTGTATGTAAAATGAAAAACAGAGGGGTTAGAAAACCAGGCGGCCGTAACAAGTATGAGCAAAATCTCCAAGGAATGTTTTCAACACCCTGTTGAATCTATGGCTATGAGAATTAATGATGAAAAGAGGTCAAACATGGTACTGGCAAGGTGTACCAAATAAAGTGGGCAATGCATGTATGTTTATATACAGTATGTATAAATCTATTAATCTTCTTTTTTAACATTTCCTCTTTGCCTTTGACAAATTAATTACGCTTTATATGTAAATATGAAAAATATGTTAACCATAACTTTTAACAGTTTATAGATGCATTAAATTAGTTTTACTTTATAAAGTCAAATGATAGTTAATAGAAGTAGAAATTGAAAAGACAAACAGGTGATATGTTTCATAAACGATTTACCTTAAAGCTAAATTAAGTCATAATCAGGGGGCAGAAATTGCTGTTAAGTCCAACATTAACCAAACTCATGCTAAGAATTAGAGGCTAGCGTATTTTTTTTTTAGCAAGCGACTGGGCACACCCAGCATACCCAGTCCTCTGTGCCTGCACAAGTGCACATGTGAACATAACACGTTAGTGCAGAAGGGGACAGTAATGTCTTTGTGGTATCCAACAAAGGAAACTATATCATTGCTTCGAAAAAACAAACAAAAAACAACATCAAAACAGTATTTACTCATTATCACACTTATAAATTTGTTCACCACAGAAATGACTGTTGTTTCATTTTGTCCAACGAGAACTTTGCTGCAGAAGTGCCGTTAGCAACGTTCAGCCTGTTGCTTGTGAAACAAGATAAGGAGAAGCAGAGATTAAAAATAAGCAGAAACCACATTAAATGGGTTAAATCATGGATTATTTAGCCACTGAAGCGCAAATCAGAATTATCTTTCTCACTGACATCCCCCATGCCGATCCAAGATGCTGAATCAACAGAAAAAAAACTGTAGGGGTCCAACTGTGTGTAACAAACTGAAAAGGCAAGATGTTTAAGACGTGCTTGTTTGGTGTAGGAGAGCTTTAAATTTTTAATATACATCCTCCTGTTACATATACACATCATCCTGTTGCACAAAGTCCAACAAATCCAAAAGACTTCCATGCTGCTGGTGTTATTTTCAAGGGATGGGAAGAACTTGTCATATCAGATCCTTTTCACAGGATTTTCCATAACAGTCACATATGGATTGGTTGCCGTGGTCCACAAAGGTAACTCGGTAGATATTTACAGCTTCTTCTTTTACTTTCATCTCATGTTAAGTGATGGGTGGTAAGAAGTGTCAAGATGCAAATCTACTGTAATTTCTCTTGCAACTAAATGACACTGAGTTACTTTCTATATTTTCACCCTTAGAGCAATATCAGTATTTCTTTTTTTAAATATATGTGAAATGTATTTTATCACCATAGACTGTAATATTACTGGACAAACCTTCTGTGACATCACCCGCAGATTTCTGAAGAGCTGCACTAAAGCTCAGTGGGCGGTTCCCACCATCGCCATCTCGTCACTCAGAAAATACAAAACTGGGGGAAAAAGTGAAGCTGAGAGGTGGGCTGTGAGCGTGGGGCGCACACCAATCAACTTTGAGCTATAGCTAGGAGCTAACCAAGCTAACCTGGAGCTAACAGGGTTAGGCAGGCTAAAGCTAAGGCACGCTGTTAGCCGACTAAAATTGGCAGTTGTCCTAACTCTCCTACTGGCTGAGGCCTTCCGGTGAGCAAGCAAAGAGCTAGCCACCAGTGCTATCGGTCTGTCGCCTGTCAGTCAAAACAACACACCCCTAATTATGTGTAATTTCAAGATAACTTCTAAACAGACAAGTTTTAAAACAATTTTGAATGGTTATCACCTATACAGCTGCGGGGGAACACAACGAAAGAAAAATTCTTTCTGTATTTACATTTTTTTTCACTTTTTCTGCCTCAGCCATAATTCATTAACAGACTATCATTGCCAAACACTGGAGAAAAGCAAATGTCACCCACTCCCGCATGATAGCTTACGGATATAAGCATGAAGAAACCCCTGTGATACTTCATAGGCATTTGCTCTGAGTCATAAACTCAAAAGTTTTAATTAAAATGTCTTATTTGACCTCCACAATACTTGCTGTCATGCATTAACCCAGTGATTTAATCCCCATCCTCCTCTCCTGTCACATCCACGTACGCCCGTTTCTTACCCTCTACTCCTTTCACCTGCCCTCATCTTCCCCTTCGCCCCTTGGGTGCTGCATGCAGCAGATCTGGAGCAATGGAGCAGCAGAACCCAGCAGTGGATTAGTGGTAGTGAGTGAGTGTGTGTGTGTGTGTGAGAGAGGCCACATTCAGAGACATTTCTCTGGGGAAGTCAAGCCAGTTAATCCGACCCCAGCGCTTACTCTATCAACGCCCTACCAGCTGCACTTTGCCCCAGCACTCCAAAAGACATAAACACAAACAAAATATAACCCAGGCGTGAAGATTTCCACTTAGATGTGTATGCCATAGCATATACCACCGCAGTGTGTGATCATGAAAACAGACATATACTGTAGGGCACGAATGTTGGAGGCACACAAATAGGGAAGGCGCATAGTGACGCTTTCATTACAAAATGTGCATGTACTGGTGCATACCGTACATGCATCCAGTACTCATACACACAGAGAACCACAGAACATTCATATAAGCCTTTGAAAATACAAAGGACCTTTGGCTAGTATGTAACATGGAAACTTTCCCAGGCATCAGTAGTGTTGCATGGCCTCTACTAATCAGAATACCCTAAACTCACAAGTGCAACCCTCTGGGACCCTAAGGGGTAAATCAGTTGGTGCAGTCACTGTAGCAGTTTGGCTGGTGGATTATCTGGCTGGTTAGCTGACTGGTTCTGTTCCTCTTAACACAGCGGTCAATGCATTAAGGTAGATTTAACAGGTGAGTTCCCTTGCAGAATGAACTAAAGCGTGCAAATGTTTGCACAAATCTCCCCATGAAATGCCCAACTATGTTGCACACGTTTGAGTACCATTATGTAGTTTAATTCATCATGTATAACCTGTCAATACAGAGGCAAGGACACACACGCAGGGCTGCACGCGAAACAACGGGAGAGTCAGGCGGGGTGCAGTATCGTGTCTCATCAAGCATCTAGTGAGTGCTGGCAAGAGGCATCAATACGACCAAAGCCCACTCTCCTGGGCTCACCTGTCGATTACACTGGTAAAGACAAGCTGCCTGGTGCCTCAATCCATGCCTACAGCTCTCACTGGGCCTGTGGACACCTGAAGAATTCTGATACCAGGAGGGAGTTAGGGACCTCCTGCCTTAGACTGGCAGGAGCGTAGTGGTTTGCCTCTGCTGCACAAACTATTGGGATAAACAAGTCTACAAAGGAATGGAGCAGGGAGTGAGTCAGTTTGTAAGGACTGAATGAAATAGTAATGTCAAACTTTTCAGACATGTAAAAATCTATTTTCACAAAGCTCTGCTATAAATTTCACTGAAATGACAACGAAATGCTACAAGTATTCAACGATTTTTTTTTTGTTTCTTCTCTCTAAATGCATCACCTTTTGACCAAAGTTGAATCACATTGTTTAAATATCTGTGCAAAGGAAAATAATGCAGCTGCTTTCTGCTGCTATACAATATTAGAGCAGGTCAAGGGTTTGATCTAATTTCTAATCTGAGGCAGAATTGGCCCAAGACATAAGCTTGGGGCTCACCAGTGTGCTTGAAATGTCAAGATAATTTCATTTTAGATGAATATATAATGAAAGAAGACCATAAAACATTAAGTTGGCTTCAGTTTCAAGCTAGTTTGTAGTGGAATATTGCATTTTCAGACACTTTTGTTCCTCTGATCTAAATTTTAAAGGATAACTTTCTTTTTTTCAACCTGGACCTTATCTCTAGGAGTTTATTTGTGCATTTACGCACAGGTAAGATTTCTGAATCATTTTGACTCCTTTGAAAGATATTACGCTGAGTTGCCTTTCGCTGTACATCCAGTATAATGGCGGAGATGGGGCAGTCACTATAGAAGACATTATCTGCAGTAAAACACCTTAATTTCATCAATGCTTAATAGAATGAATGAACGAACGAGTACTATTGTCCTGTGAGTTCAGAGTTTTGCAAATTGTGTTTTTGTTGTTGTCTGGGCAGCGAGCTGCTCTTCTCTGTTGTATTACAGAAGCGCGCATCGTGAAAACGCAGCCCAGAAAAGTGTGTACAACACCCTGGTAACTAATGTAAATCTAAATCTGGAATCACAGGACAATAGTACTCGTTTGTTCGTTCATTCTACTGAAAGTATTTGTGAAAATCAAAGAGTTTTGCTGCAGATAATGTCTTATATAGTGGCTGCCCTGTCTCTGCCATTTTACTGGAGGGCAGACACCACCGGTGGAGAACACTGAAGGGCAACTCAAAGTAATATCTTCCGAAGGACTCAAAGTGATGCAGAAATTTTACCGGTGAGTAAATGCACATATATACTCCAAGAAATAACGTCCAGGTTGAAAAAAGAAAGTTATCCTTTAAGATGAAAGGCAACTAAACTGGTTAACTTTACTCCAAATAAATCTTGTCTGTTGATGTTTAATCTTTTGAGCACAAATTTAGTATGGCACACACAAACATCACTCTGCATATTAAAAAGTGCAAATGAATACTAATTCATTTTCTAAATTTGCAACCCTCTAAGGTAAAAAAAAAAAAAAGACAGCCACAGTCAACTACAAATAATGCAACAGGATGGGTGATCTGCATTTAAAGCATATAAAACAATCAAGCAGCAGATAAAATTAAGCATAGGTGGTGCTGAGGTGGTCGGGGAAGTGGGGGTGATGGTGGTGGGTGGGTGGGGGGGCACTTATAATCAAATATAATTTAATTATACTTGGGACCCCATAAAGGCATGGGCCGGCCCTGATCCCAGGAGACAGGAAAACATATGAATGGAGGTGTGAGATTCACTGTTTAGCAGCTAACCTTAGAAACAAAAAGCAGACGGGATAAAAACATTTCTTGCCTTTATTTTTGTTATTTTTCTTTCTTTCTTTTTTAATAGATTTGTTTGAAGTGCGTATTAAACAATGAACATTGTTTCCTCAGAATGACGCAAACAGGTTGTATGCTGCACAAAAGCTAGTAGAGGATTAAATGGTTTCAGCACCATGGACAGCTCTCCTGCAGAGAAGCCGCTGTTTCCACTTTTCAAACCGAGTGTTTTCTACCGTATTTGGTCTCTGCATATGCGTGCTCATGTTAATGCTGGAAAAATGCTGCTAATAAAGCACGTTATTTATTAAAATGATTGTAATTCTAACTAGCTATTATTAAACGTTATCTAAACTTTAAGTTCTGCGCATATCTCACGGTAATTGATTTAAACCTGACCTGATATCTTGGCTCCATCCACAGAGCTGCTGCTCTCAGGAGATAGAGCCCTAACTTTAAAATAACTATATATGCGCATTAGAATGATGTTCACATGTGCAGTCACGGCCTCCCACCTCCCTCCTTCCCCATTTTTTCCCGGTTTCAAAGTAGAGGTCGGCGACTCCTCCGAAGCTAGATGGCAGAAGAGCCCCACTGCAGCTGAGCTGCGCTTTGCGCCGTCATCATTCCATCTTTGCATTGCAAATTGCCCAGCCCCATCACTCCCAATGAGAGATCCGCTCTATCTTCAAAATGAAAATCAGAGTTATGGTGGGATTGCCAAGCAGGCGAATTTCTTTCATCAGCTTTCGGGATGGGATGTTGCCTGTCTTAAGCCTCACCTAACTCCCTCATCTCATTGCTCTCCTGACAAACAGGCGCATAAACTACATGCTGTCATTAAGACAATTCATTTCTTTCGTGGGACTTATATTCTTCCCCTTAAAGACGTGGCCCCCTTTTCCTCCGTCTTTGCCACCCACACCTCACTCTTCCCACTTCATGATTCGCTGTCCACACATCAGCCAATTCACACACAGGACGCTCTCCCTCTTTTACACCCCCTCCCCACCACTACCACCCTCTCTCTCTCTCTCTCTCTCTCCCTCTGTCTCTCTCTGCATGGTTCGATAAAGGTAGCCTTCAAACTGTAGGCTAGACTCCTCTCCGTCCTCAGCCGATTCACAGAGCATAAAAAGGGAAGATGTTAAAAAGCAAATACAAGAGCGCGCTAACAGAGATCCCCACACTTGATGCCCCTCTCAGCAGAGATGGTTGAGCCCTCGTCCAGGTTGCTGTGGTCCTCTCCTAAAATTCAGTCTCGCTCACTTCTCTCCTATCAGCTGACATAGCGCGGCGGGCGGCTCTGTCCGTTTCTCCTCTCAGAAGGAAATCCACTTCAGCCCGACAGAAAGAGAAATTAGGCTCTATGTTGTAGTTGAGAACATGAAGGGGATTTACAGAGACGGATACTACGACGGATCTATTGAACTACGGGACCTTTTCAACAGGAGATGTGTTAAATGTGGCCGGGGGGACTTTGTTCAAGCCAGAACGATGAGGATTAGGACAGGAATTGTTTTTTGGAATCTCATCTTTTCACTGATGTTCACTTGTGTGAAAGGTACGAGCCACTGCAGCAATGCTCTGTATTTTCTATGTGCTTAGTGTACCTCAGTCTTTCTGTGTGCGTTTGTGTGTATGCGTGCGCGTCTCTGTGTCTCTCTGCGTGTGTGTGTGTGTGTGTGTGTGTGCTTGTCAGATATCAAAAGCTTTAACGTTACAGACGTGCGCAAATTAGGCTACCTCGGTTTTCTGCTTGGACTTTTAAGGGACGCATTTCCGCGGTTTTGCGCTCAATGCAGGCTTTGACTGAGTCGCTCAATAGATATTCTTGCAGTAGCCTACGCTTCTTCTAATAGACTACGTGAGCTGCTTTGCTTAGTAGGCTAACTACTGAATTGTTGAGGCGCAAGTGCATGCACTGCAGATTTCCTATAGGATGTAAAGAGATTCATGTATGGAGGATAAAGCTTTTCCTGCATGGGGCTGAGTTTTAAAGTATTTATGTGGGATTTGCGTCAGGCCAGTTTCTCATTAGAAATGCTCCTGAAACCTTGCAGGGGCCGAGGCAATAAGTGGAACCAATTTGGCCACTGGTGTTTATCGGGCTTGCCAGTGTGGGCAGGTGTAAGGTGGGCTTCTTAGTATTCTAGTGGTTCTTTCTCAGGGATCTGCTTGTTTGAATGCTGGCTGTGAATGGTGACATAACCATTTTTCCCCATTAGAAATCACATATCTTCAAACCACTAAGGAATTCTGCTCTAACACTTGTCTTACAGCTGTTCAAGCCTAGACTGCTCACTCTTTAAGGATATTAAAAACCAAAATTCCCAGGCTGTTTACCTTGCTTTACTGCCTCACCTCCTCTGTTTTCTTGCATATCCCTATTAATTGGATCTGTGCTACTCAGACTCTGCACCTTCTGTCAGAGTCAAAACAATTGTTGCTTACCCACCACACTATGTTCCTCTGGCTCCCAGTGCAAAAAATGAATAGATAAATAAATAAATGCTCACAGACAGCAAGCAACAGTCTCTTCCTTCCCCTCAGTGTCAGTTAGGTGATACTTTGTAATGTGAGGGTGCATGAGTGCCTCTTTGTAGGCGGCGTTTGACGTGCACGTGTGAAATTCTCATTTCTGACTTAAATTAACCCCATGGGAAAGTAAAATTTAATCACAGTTCCTATAAAAGGTTTATGCACATGGGCGTGCATTCAGAGACATTTTGTATGTGTGCACGTGTGTGTGTGTATGTGTGTGTGTGCATGGCAACTTATCTGTTGAATGCTTGTATATGTTTCTGAATATGAGCAGATATCAATTTGCATGTAGATTTTCTTCCCCTGTGAGTAATTCTCATGTCTGTCTACTGGGGGTGGATGTGCAGCATAGCAGCACCGACCAGGAATAAGCCGAGCCGAGTCGAGCCGAGTCGGGCACGGTGCTGTTTCATCACCACCCACATTGAGGCAATGTCAAACCTTGAGGCCACTGCCAATCCCCCTAGTTCTGTTACTTATTAGGGAGCCAGCCAGCTGGGAATTGGAGAGGGAAGGTGGGGAAGGAAGGAGGGTTGAGGAGGAGGAGGAGAAGGCCTGGGTCCCCATTTTGGAAAAGGCAGGAGGAAATGGTGAGGATGAAGAACCGTGGATCTGCTCTGACAGATGACACAATGTTTGCAGAGGTGAAAAGATATTGGTTCGGACCAGCCTGTGACTCACTTTTCCTAAGAAAATGATACCATTGGAAGTAAAAGGGGGGGAAAAAAAGGGAAACGCAGGGGTAAAAATCCCTTGGAACAGAGTTTGAACAATTTTTTTTTTCTTCAGTGACCAGAAATCAAATTAAACTGGGATCTTGATGCACACTTAATATTCCCCAATGACAATTATCTGCATCCCCTGAATGAGTCATGGGACTAAAAAACATACCATGATGCGGACTTAAGTGTACTGTAGGAGTAATTGAAACTGTACAGAGATATTGTGCACAGTATCATATCATGCACTGCTGCACCATCGTATCTTTGAAGAATTTATAAAACTGCTTGACCCTGACAAAAATACCAAAAGCAAGACTGCAGACATTGAACAGTTTTTTTTGTTTTTTAAATGGAGCAAAGCATCCATATCGAATGCATAAATGATTCCCTTTATACTGCATGCTATCTATCTCCTCTCGAATCCAAGTGCTGCATTTATGTTTTTTTCTTTATGATGGTCACATTGCAATTATTGATTGCAGTACAGTCAATCAAGTTTACAATAATGAGACAGTCACATAGCTGCGAGCGTTGCACTTTCATGGCACATGCCTGTGGACAGTGACAGAGAGCAGCGATGCTCTCAAAATGAAAATTGGAGTCATGGCCACAGCTTCCTGCATCCGCCCTTCATGCTTCCCAGACGACTATAAGAGATGGAGGCTGTTTAACTTAATATTTATACTTCAATGAGTTGAATCAATTTTAGATGGGACTGGTCCGGATCTAATGGGATACTTAGTTTCAGTGGAGGTGAGAAAGGAAAAGCAGGGAAGGACTTGCTCATTAAACTGAAGGGTCACAATAGAAGAGGACAAACAAAACACAGAGGCCTGTTTCCTCCAACATCACAGCCAATGATTAATGACAGTCATCAGACCGTTATAAACTGTCTATTGTGTTTGACCACTTCTGTTTCTTGTGATTACGTCGGATTTCTCAAGTTTAACTCTCCAAAATTCTTCCTACAAAACACATTTTCCTATTTAATGTCATAACAGACAGTCACTAATTGCTGGTAATCAGGTGTGCTCTGAACAGACTGAAATCTGACCACTGAGCCCTTGATGAAGACTTTATCTCAATGTGATTATGTAAACAGGCTAGAAGGGCTACTGGGGCTAATCAGGATTACAATTTGTCAGTGTAATTATGCTCCATCTACAAGGAATGCACAGCATTATCCCATTGCCCCCTAAGGTTCTTGATCTCCACAAGAGAAGAACAGAAGTACAAAAAGAAAATAGGGAGTTTCAAGAGAAGTCTCTGGGGCTTAGCTGGGAACAAACTATTCTCCAAGATAAAGGATACAGGGAACATGGTTGGCAACCTTTAGCCTTGCTTTGTGCTGGTATCTTAATGGATGGTTCTCACAGTGCACCAGAGTATAACTCAGCCCAGCCAATGACATCCTGCTGGTGGATTTAGGCCCGGCCCAAGCTCTTAGATGTCAGTGTCGGGTTTCTGTGAAGACCTGATACGGTTTCTGGTTCCGAAGAAGTCACTAACTGTTAAAAGTCGTGTTGAGTTAGGGATATTGGCAGATGCTTGTCCTCTGAAGGAAAAAAATTGCTCAGTTTGTTGAGATGAAATGTAATACATGGTGGTGGGGGCGGCGGTGGTGGTAGGGGCGTTCTGATTCAGGACGGACTGTCTGCTGCACCTCAGGTGCTGTTTTTACAATAAGTCATTTATTATGGCTCCAACTTAATTAACTAACTAATAACCACAGGGAGAATGTGGTGGCCTTATTGAAGCACAATAAAAAATATAAAATTCTCTGACCAAGCTAAAAAAAAAAATGTATCTGCAATATCCAACAGTACATTTCCAGTGCTTTTGTTTTGATAACGTGTAGGTCTGCAAACCCACGTACCCTCATAAATCTTCTCACAGTGCTCACAGCAGCTCCTGCTTGTTTCTGTGGCTGCTGACTGGATTTTTGATATGTGACAAGAGAACTCATGCAGAGCATGGTCAGGAAAGCAAAGTGAGTGGATGTGAAGGTAACTGAGAAGGTAGAATGCCTAGTGAAGGCTGCTATGATTCAGTAGCAATTAGAATGATGTGTGAGCATGATTAACTGACAACAGGTATCATGTTTCATCTACTTTTAGGATGCAAACAGATCATAACTTATGAGAATGGCTGAGTTTTCCAAAATATCACATTGACTTTTAACTGAAAATTTCCTGGCTTGCTCTGCGAGGGTTTAAGTTTCCAGTGCAGGGTTAAACATGTGTTTTCAGGCTGTGCCATGCACAGCCTTCCACCTTTTTGCTGGTTTACGTCTACTGTTGTAAATGCTTATCCACCTTTGTCCTTTCTTTGTTGAAGAAAAGGTAGACTATATCCCTCCCCACAGAGTTTAATTTACAATGAATGACTCATCTCATTGGTCCAACAAGCTTCTGTTTTGATTTTCTGTTTGAAACCGGGTCTAAATGTGGTCAGAAAAAAAGCATAAACAAAGAAAGGGAGTGCCACACAGCGATCATACCATCCAACCAGTATCATCTCAGTGCAGACCATAAACATATGTGACAACTTCCAGTCCAACCTATGAAATCTATAAGAAATGACAGCAGCAGCAGGTTAGAACTGACAACCAAGAGGAGAGGAGAATATTTGCTTTTTGCTCTTCCACGTGCAGGTACTGACAGTTAAAACGAAGCAGCAACTCTACAAGTCAATTAAGAAAAAGTCAAGAATGGCACATAATGTGTGTTGAGATGCATTTAAAGTTTTATGTTTTACAGTGTGACCCTGCAAATTTACAATAAGCTAAAAAATCCGAAGTTATCCAACAAGATGCTTACTTTCCAACCAGGTAAATTTCAGTTGCACGATCAGGTCGTTAAGTTGTTTCATCAATTTAGATGAGATGTTCATTTGTAGAATTAAAAGTGAGACAATATTAGTCAGGGTGAGGGGATTTCTCTCTATATGTAAACTGTTTAGTTAACGAGATGCCTCCGGGATTTTTGAATACATTAATGCAAACGAAGAAGTTTCTGTAACGTTTGTATTGATGATAGGAGTTGCAGTTTCTTAGAAGGAGAACATGCCCTCTCCCCTTCCAACAGAAGAAATATAGCAGAATTTTTTTTGTTAAGGTTTGATATGTACCATAAAATACTCTTGTTGGTCCTTCTTAGTTGACAAAAGAATATAAAAAAACTCCGGCTGACCAAACATTTAGGTAGGACTGCCAGTGGAAAAGCTGTCTTGCTGTTCATGCACTTGAGTCATTATGTGAGTTGCTTTAAGTGCCTGTTAAAAATAATTTAAAAAAATAATCTTTGTCACTTTTAGCCTCAAATTATTTTAATTGTAGTTTCAAATTAATGCAGATGAGAACAGATGAAAGCCAGAATAACCTCGGAGGCGGATGCACTTACTGTATGTGTGAGAAAATGAGCCAATAGGTGGAACTATTGCTGCAAACAACCCATTGAGTTTTTCAAGCTTCTAACTTCTAATTAAATTCGCTGAGTGCAACTAAAATACAAGGCTAAGAATAAGTAACACAGATCTTTTTTTAAAACGTGCTGTGACTGTCACGTTACAGCCCTGCAGCAACCGCTTTATGAGAAATATGAGAAAAATATCTTGGTTGCTGTGGAGCTATAAGGAGGCTTGTATACTTGTATTTACATTACACACCACTTGTATATAATTATGTTTTTATGAGTAAATAAAGAAATGTGACATGCAAAGCAAACACACACACACACACACCGAACGCGCTCACAAAGCTGCAAAGTTTGAAAAGGTTTCTCGAGTAACTATTGCCTGCAGGTGGGGAAAGTGTAAAATCTGCAGCAGCTGTTACTTTTTTTGCATAGCATGGTCGAAATCTGCCGGACTAAACTGCTGCCGCCATTACTTTTCTTTCCTGGAGGGGCAGCAGGTTGTACAGAAATATTCCAACAAATTACTGAATACATACACCAAACTAAACATTAACAAGGCTGTTTGCTAGCTTACCAAAAAGTTTCGAGGAAGTTACTAGAGCCGCTTTGCACCGCACCTTCAACTCTGTGAACAGGTTTTAACTAAAGATATAAATTGGAAGTTGCAGTTGTCTTCAGATCACAGATAACAGATTTTTGTTCAGTGCCTTATTTCTTTTCCTTTCTCAGGGAAAGTGAAGTGTTGATGTTATTGTTTGTTTGAGAGATTGGAAGCCAGAGACAAGGATCCTATTAGATGTGCTGTTGGCTCACAGTTTTGTGTTGTACAGCAGCTCTCACTGTGGTGATCTGGCATCAGGTGCAATGTGGCTCAGTAGCACTTTGAGGAGGTATTGGTGTCTAGCCATAAACCACTATCTGCAGGGAAGTAGCTAAAGTAGCAGCAGCACTGACTTTGGGAAATAGTTATTATACTTGGCAACCCAGACACACAACCTCTCTTATTTCATTGTGAAGTGGTGAGTGTTTGGTGTGTATATTTGCCATTTCTGTTTAAGTGTGGCAACGCATTTGATTTTAGTATTTTTCACCTCACTAGTTGGCAATTTAAAATCACCAAATGGAATATTTCAGAGCCCTTTTCCAAATTGCCCTGACACACTCATGAGGTAATAGTCATTCTCCAGAAAGCCTCTTTTCCTGTTTTTGTTGTGTGGGGCCCCGTTTCCCTTTCATCAAGCATGCAGACAAGCGTAGTGAGGAGCTGTGATTATACACATTCTATCAGTATGATTTGTCAGGGTGTAGCACAGCCATGCAGATAAAATCCTGCTCTATGGGGACATCAGTTTAAGATTTCTGTCTCCGAAGGTTGTTATATTGGCCTTTGGAGTCCCTTCTGTTGTGTTCTTGCTTTTTACTGATGAAAAATGATTTTGTCTTCCCCATTTTATGTCCACAGCTCAGAGCACGGTCTGATGTAAAGCTAAAAGGAAAGTTCTTGGATTTCCAAAAACAGAAATGCCTTTAAATGTAACTTCTAAGTGCTGCATGAATGTAGCTCTGATGTGACGCAGAGCAGACCTACAAGATTCATGGTACAAATTTATGACAGAAAACAAGAAATGATTTTGTTCTTCTCTAAGTTTGTTTGAGTAAAATGTACGCTACCAATGTTAATGAAGTTTTAATGTCCCCCTTCCTTTTAGTTTTACAAATCTTTCTAGAGGTTTGTGATTTACTTAGCTCACATTACTTTCAAAGGTGTATGTTGAAATCATTTTCCAGAGCTGTCCTTTTTATTCATTCATCTATCTTTTAGAAGGGAAATAAATAAATCAGTACCAACAGGACTGCATACAACAAGTCTGCTTCATCATGTGGCTCTGAGGGGTAAGACAGGAATTTTGCAGCATAGAGAGCCCACCAGTGTGTTTGTTGACCTTTGTTTTGCTCTGTAAGGCCTCTATCTTTACAGTCAGTGCTCTGTAACCAGGCTTCACTGATGGATATCTCTATATTGGCTGACTCACCTTTAAGGTCAGGTGCAAATCAATGCAGGTTTTTCTTTTTCTACTTTAACTGTGATGGCAAAGAGTAGCGCAACGGTCTTCCACACTGTTTGCGATAGGCCGCCATGATAAATGATGATGAAATGCCATCTGCAGCATGAGTGGTCCTTGACTAAACACCCCCCCCCCCCCCCCCCCCCTGTCAGTCAGGAGGAAATGAAGTATCAAGCAGAGAAAGAATAATACATGCAGAAAAAAGACAAGAGGAGCTAGAAAGTGTGTTGCTGGTGGGCTCTGGGTTTGTTTGAAGACAGATACTCAAGCATCAGTTTGCTTTGTAGTCAGAGTGGTGCTCAGAGAAGGTGTCATGACTTTGTCCAAGTCCACAGCTGTGCATTTTAGTATTATTTAGTCATTCATGTCTCTGCATGGATTTACCCCATATTGTTCTGGGTACACCAGAACCACCAGACACAGAGACAGCTTCTTCCCCAAGGCCATTACTTTTATAAATAATAATGCACACTGATGTATAATTGCACATACCTGCACTACCTCAACCTGTCAATACTTTGTGAATACTATGTTATTATTTTTTATAACAATATTAGTTATGTTTTTCCATTTTTCATTTGTTATTTTATTGTTTTCAATTATTAACTACATTATTTTCATTTTACTGTCTTACTTAAAGTACAATGAGAGCAAGAATTTGCCAAAGTCAAATTCATTATTTGTGGGTACTAAACTACATAAAATGGTTCTGACTCTGATACTGATATAGTATTTTGAAAGCTGCACACCTAAGTCTGACCCCAATTACTTATATACTGATCCATCACTCTTTACAATCTGTGTTTATGGGACTACAGTATGTTTGTGTTTACAGCTGTGTGAAAACGTTTTTGCCCCCTTCCTAATTTCTTGCTGTTTTAGTTAGTCACACTTAAATGTTTCAGATCATCAAACAAATTTAAATGTGAGACAAAGATAGCACAATAAACAGAAAATGCAGTTTTTAAATGAAGATTTTTATTTTTTTTTATTTTTTTTTTGGGGGGGGGGGGGGGGTCCAAACTTAAATGGCCCTGCGGAAAAAAGTGATATCCCCCCTAAACCTAATAACTGGTTGTTCCACCCTTAGCAGCAACAACTGAATTGTTGTACTTCAGCCACATTGGAGGGTTTTCCAGCATGAACCGCCTTTTTAAGTTCATGCCACAGCATCTCGATTGGATTCAGGTCAGGACTTTGACTAGGCCACTCCAAAGTCTTCATTTTGTTTTTCTTAAGCCATTCAGAGGTGGACTTGCTTGTGTGTTTTGGATCATTGTCCTGCTGCAGAAACCAAGTGCGATTCAGCTTGAGGTCACCAACAAATGGCCGGACATTCTCCTTCAGAATTTTTTGGTAGACAGCAGAATTCATGGTTCCATTTACCACGGCAAGTCTTCCAGGTCATGAAGCAGCAAAACAGCCCCAGACCATCACACTAAAACCACCATATTTTACTGTTGGTATGTTCCTTTTCTGAAATGCCGTGATACTTTTACACCAGATGTAATGGGACCTACACCTTCCAAAAAGTTCTACTTTTGTCTCGTCAGTCTCACACAGTATTTTCCCAAAAGTCTTGGGGATCATCAAGATGCTTTCTGGCTAAACTGAGACGAGCCTTTATGTTCTTTTTGCTCAGCAGTGGTTTTGGTCTTGGAACTCTGCCATGCAGGCCATTTTTGCCCAGTTTCTTTCTTATGGTGGAGTCATGAACACTGACCTTAATTGAGGCAAGTGAGGCCTTCAGTTCTTGGATGTCGTTCTGGGGTCTTTTATGACCTCTTGGATGAGTCGTCGCTGTGCTCTTGGGGTAATTTTGGTTGGCCGGCCACTCCTTGGAAGGTTCATCACTGTTCCATGTTTTCACCATTTGTGGATAATGGCTCTCACTGTGGTTCACTGGAGTCCCAAAGCTTTAGAAATGGCTTTGGAACCTTTTCCAGACTGATAGATCTCAATTACTTGTTTCTCATTTTTTACTGAATTTTTTTTTGGATCGCAACATGATGTCTTGCTTTTGAGGATCTTTTTGGTCTACTAAACTTCATCAGGCAGGTCCTATTTAAGTGATTTCTTAATTGAGAACAGGTGTGGCAGTAATCCAGCTAGAGAAATAAAACTCAGCTTTCCAAAGATGTGATAAACCACAGCTAATTTATGTTTTAACAAAGGGGGCAATCACTTTTTCACACTGGACCATGGAGGTTTGGATCCCCCCCCCCCCCCCCCCCAAAAAAACAACAACAAAAAAAACAAAACAGAAAAAACAATCTTTATTCGAAAACTGCAGTTTCTGTTTACTTCTGTTATCTTTGACTCACATTAAAATTTGTTTGATGATCTGAAACATTTGAGTGTGACAAAAATGCAAAAAAAGTAAGACATTAGGAAGGGGGGAAAACATTTTCACACAGCTGTATGCATCAGTGTTAGGAATTCCAACAAACTGAAAAGTACTGTATTATCTCAGTGACTATTGCTTAGAAAATATATGGTGCGAAAATTTAGACACACTCCCAATTAAAGACAGAAAAAAATCAGCTGTCAGTAAAATAAGTTGAAATTGACGAAAGCAATTATAAATAAAATTTTTGACAAAATCATGACCTTGATCTTTAATTGTGCCTAAACAGAAATATCTAACTGTCACTCCAATCATGTGTTTTCTGTATCGTCCAATCAGACTTCTGCACCTGTTGACAGGTATATTGGTCCACTGTTAATGAGCAATGTGCTTTAATTTTTCTGGGACAGTTTTATTTGTTTGCCTTTTCTTTTTTTTTAAAAAAAACAAAAATTAAAAATCAGTATTTTATTTTACTAAATTATAATTTAGTATTTTAATTTATTTATTATTACTTTTTTCACTTTCTTGTTATTTGAATTACTATTGTGAATTTAGCCTTTTCTTTAATGGGAGTGTATGTAAACTTTTGTACAACGCTGCACTGTAAAACGTTTAACTCAAAATATGAGTTAAAGGACTGCGTTAACATTTTTAATTGAATTTAACATTTTTTTGTGTGTTTAATATGTGTTTGAATAAGTATTTTATTTGATAACAACATCATACCAGAAACTTGTTAATTTGACAGAAAATCACAACAAAAATGCCAACATGCAATTTACAGTGTGTGTACAGTATTTGTGTGCTCCTTTAAAGCAGTCTCACAGCAGCCTGTCTGTTGATGGACAGCACAAATGGAGTTTTCACGAACAGGTCCCCAAAAGTTATAAAGTGACCAAACTTTCTGGTCTACAAAATCATTACACCAATGTCTACCTTCTGTACCATGATCACATTTTGTGTCATAGGAGTCACACATGCTCAAAATTGAAAAAAAATACATTTTTTAAACTTCAGTAATGTCACAGCGACTTTTTCCTTTGCAAATTGTAGAGTACCTACATTTATGCATTATGTCAAGCTGTCACAATCATGATATTTCACAATAATTTTGTCTTCAAAAAGGCTTTTTCAGAAAGTGGAGTGGGTGGGGAGTGGTGTTACATTGCTGGCTGTCACGCAAGAGAAACAAGTTTTTATTTTTCAACTTTTCTGTTAGTCAAGGTCCATATAGCAGGGTACAGGGATTAAGCTAATTTTGTCAAATATCTATAAATGACTATAGCTTCATATTGCATCACTTAAATGATTTCTTACACACAAAAAAGACAAAAAACAAGACAAAACTTTGATACATATACATTTTACATGTAGAAAAGCATACATATTTTCTTTTGCAACTAGGCTGACTCTTCACATAATAGTCACTGGGTAAGTAGTCTTAAACAACGGTAAATAAAGATTTAAGAGATCACTAAAAATGTATAATAGCATTAAAAGTTGATGGCTTATACCACTGTGCAGCTAGAAAGCACTCTGCAAAGGCTCTGCTCCTTTTCATGATAGGTGTAATAAGGCATGAAACATCTTACAACCAGTCAGAGCTCATAGAAGAAAACAGCTCACCTCACACATTCTCAGTCACATGGCTCATGACACATGCACACTCTGGCCTCAATAACTAGTTATGTGTGCATGTGGGGGGGAAAATGTGAGTCACTTTGTTTCCAAGCATCTGCCAAATGACTGATATCATTGCAACAGTATTTATTCCTTAAGTGATGTTTTAAAGTGCAAAGCCTGTATGTCCATAAAGAAAGCACTGCA
The DNA here is from genome assembly GCA_023101725.1 of Atherinomorus stipes. Lineage (NCBI taxonomy): Eukaryota > Metazoa > Chordata > Actinopteri > Atheriniformes > Atherinidae > Atherinomorus > Atherinomorus stipes. The sequence goes on along the minus strand of JALJCO010002294.1, from coordinate 31,128 downwards.
CTGTGCGTCCTCTTCTGTTTGTGATGATGTTTGGACATGTTGCAAATAAAGATCCAAAGAAGAGACACTAATAGATTTGTAACAAGAATACATAAGTTAATGAGTAATTCAGTCCATTAATATAAGTTGTTAACAATAACTGAAATCAAAGGTGGCGTGACAGCATTTCTTTAATTGCCAGTAAATTGATTTCCATTAATAAAAATACAAAAGTGTTTAATTTCACTATCACTGCTTGCTGTAAGCCATAGGATTTTGCCCAGATTAGATCAAATTTCTTGTGCAGGCTGTAACAACTGGAGGAAAATAGTCAGTAGATAAAATACTGCAGATCAAATCAGTGTACTTCAAGGGCAATAAAGTGATTGGAAAACAATAGATTTTCCAGACCAAGTATGGACATATTTTACTGGAATTCAGCAATTTTGCAGCTTTTGGGAAATGAAAGCAAGTATCTGATGGAATCAGGTCAAACTGTGATTGTTTACTTTGCAAACCTATTTAATGACGTTCAAGAAAAAAAAAATCTATTGTTAAAAGCAATGCTTCATTCCTCCACTCACCGATTACCAGAAGCCCATTTTCCACTAATTTGAATGGAAGTAAAAGACTGCTATCCCCTTCTGCTCCACTTAATTGTTACTCCTTCATGGCCTAATACAAATGTGCAATTAATGGTGGACAGCATATTGGCCTCTTCCATGTTCAGGCAGCATTTATCCTTTCACACAGTGCGTGCCAAAATCTTGTCTCTCATTTTCTCCCATGCTTTAAGTAAACAGCAAATAACCCATTTGTACTGTAACCAATTTGTTTAGGCCTTGGAAAATATTAGGATACCCTCTGTAATGCATAATGTATTTTGTTTACAAAATCAATCTTATTCTCCATCCACGCAGAAATGTGGTTCATTAACTACTCCATTCTGCCTCAAATCTGTGTATTCACTGCAGGAAGTAAGATCACGTTCAGTATTTCTGTCTCACCCCCTGCATTAGAATTACAGCAAGGCCAACAACATGCATTAATATGCATGCGCTCAAACTCAAACAAACACATACGATCAAGTCAGATCAAGAAACACCCTCAGAAATCTCAGAGTGGGAGGTAATTGTCATTTTCCTGCCCGCCTTTTGAGCTGTGAATGTGACAGTCTGTTATCAGCATCAGAAATGGGATGGCAAGGTAAAACGTGGTATTTCTGTGAATATCCAAAAGGGCAGGGGTAAATGTAGGTATTTGGAAAACAGCTGGGACCATTCTTGAGCTGTCTGTCAGGCAGCCCGGCCGCCTGCTGAGGCCTTTGTCTCTGCCAGACTTATGTGATATGATACGGATTTATATTTCTGAACCACATTTTCCCTACCGTGCAATCACAGCATGTTGTTAATTTGGTTTCTCATCGCAATTTATGGACAGCGTTGCAGCGTGGCACTAACACGGGGTCGGAAAAGACTCGGGGGATTGTGCTTCACGACTGAAGTGATGATAGAGGTCAAAGCGGGCGACTGAGCGGTGACAGTGGAATTCAAAGAAGACATACTGTGGGTCCAAGCGATAAATGAATTTAATGCATATCCTCTCTCACGTACATAGAAGCACATGTTGTCTTCACATTTTCTTTGAAGGAACAAGATGAATGTTTACAGTGTTCTTTTTATAGATACAGCTTTTATGGAACTGACAGTGCTTAACATATTACAAGCTTGTATGATTCACAGCATTGAAAGGGGGGATTCTAATTCATAATAGATAGCTTAGAAAAAAGGGAAAACAAGAAAGGCAATAGATGGCAGTAGTGGTGGGGGCCAGGGGGTTGAGTTGCAGTGTTTGGAGGAAAATGATACAGGAAGCCTCCAGGGACAATTGACTGGGGCTGGCCTAGATTAAAAAAAAAGTGAGACAATAAGGGTTTAAGGAGTGGAAAGAAAAGTCATTGATGTGATACAGTTTTGAGACTGAGAGAAGGATGATGTGGGATGAGAGGAATATGTCGATCTAAGGAGGAGAAAGTTGGAGAACAGAAGCTGAATCTTGGCAGTGACCAAATCTGCTGTCATCCTTTGGACATCAGAACTATCGTCAACACTACCAGTGCAAAGGAGCTCATACACAGGCTACATTACAGCAGCTGAAGAAATGTATTTACCCCAGCCGCTGAAATGTAGTTACAGCGGCTGTAACTACCCCCCCCCCCCCCCAAAAAAAGTCACACAGTCAGGATCTACTGTATCTGTGTACAGTAGATGGTATCCGAAAATACCCCCTTAACCCCTTACTCACCACATTGGGCTGCACTAGCACACTATGTAGTGCACTCATTCTGTTGGTTATTCGAACACAAAGCCATTTTTTTCCTCACCGCAGATCACATAATTAGCAACTGTCACCATGGCAACCGTGGCAGCAACTACGATGCACTGAAAGATGTCATTCCAAATCAAATTCATGATTTTTTGTGGAAACTAGGGATGCACGACTTTGGAATTTTGGCGGATATCCAATATGCAGATATTTTAAAACTCATGTGGCCGATAGCTGATATCGATACCGATATTAAAGCTGAGAAAAAAAATTAGTCATTGCAGATAGCGGTTTTGTTATTCGTTTCCGACACTTTGAAAAATAGTGTGGGAACAAATATTGATACACTGGAATATCATGATACTTTCATATGCCAAATTCAAATCAATATTTAAAAAACACGGCATCGATCTATTTTACGTACAAAATCTTGCAAGATTTCACTGCATTGTTCCAAAATGTCACTATATTTTGTGAATTCTGGTGAGATTCCGTAACAGAAAGATGAAATATCGCGAGATTTCGTTTGCAACATATATTGATACCGCGTTTTTAAATGTCAATATGATATCAGCATATGAAAATATTGCCATATTTCAGTGTATCGATATTTTTTCCCACCCCTAGTTTGTAGAAGTTTTAAAGTCTAAAAAAATAGGTTTTTGAAGAAGAAGAAGTTTTGGGGGGTTTTTAGACTTTAGAAACAGCGGCCTGATCAGTTAAATATCGGTTAAATATCTGTGGGGTGGCCAATGTCCGATACTCAGTTCTAAGGCCAATAGGGGTCCGATTATATTGTGCATCCCCAGTGGAAATATTTGATTTCCTTATATCGTATGGGCTGGAAGATACTTGCTGCGGGCAACACGTCCGCGCCCACATCAAAGTGCCCACACGTTCTCAAAGTACAGCACGTAGGTCGCACTCGTTGACACGAGGTAGCATGCCACTTGCATGCAGTGCAATATTGACTTGAACGCTAGAGGTGCTCATGTGTACAAAAGCGTGAACATGAGGTACTTGATACAGGGAGGTTCTTGAAGAAAAACTGTTTTGTTATGCCAGAAATTTGAGATCAGGATGAAAGTTCACCTTCCTGCAGGACAAAGACCCCAAGAACTCTGCTCAAGTGTGGCCTACATATAAAGACAAATGTTTAAATGCATTTAAATAACCCAACACCCAGAGCTTAGTGCAATTAGGAGTCTGTGCCAAGACTTAAGACTGTATTACCAGCAGAGCCCATTTGATTTGAAGAATCTGGACCTGTTTTGCTTGAAGAATTGCCAAAAATCCCAGTGACTGTATTTGCCAAAAATAAAAAGACATTCCCAAAGTGACTTGCAGCTGCAATCATTGCAAAGGGAGGATCTAACTTTGAGAGGGTTAATACATATGCACACACCACTTTTCAATTTTCTAAGCAAAACAATGTTTTTTTACATTTCACATTTATTTTATTTCCCAGGAAAATCATTTTAAATGATGGGTTTAACATACAAAAAAGAAAGAAAAATTATAAGCAAGAGAAAACATTTGCAGGCCACTTAACCCTGAGTAATTTACAATCTTTTTAATAAGAAACATAAAAATCACTGCCCTGCTTATACCAACAATGTTGGAACAACTGTCTGGTCAAAAACAAAACAAAGAAAAAGTGTAATTCTCCTACTATATAATCACTGAATGGGTGGATTATCTTTCAGCTGGCAACAAGTTATTTAACCTCAATTAATGCAATGACCAGATTCTCATTCCTTTAAAACAGTGTGGGAGGACATATCCCAAGATTGTGAAAAAAGATATTAATAGGAAGGTTAAAATCAACAGCATCCAGTAGAGAAAATGTGTAAAGAGATGTAAAAACTACTAAAACTGAATTGAAAAACTGGAAGAATAGTGGGGAACCACAACTTTGAGGAAAAAATGTAGCCAGAAATGATTATGGTGATGAGAGGCATTCACTCACTGTAAATGTTTGGTGGAATCAAATTGAAGAAAACAACAGTAGAACTCAGGGCTGTGTTTAATAGTGAAAATAAGAACATTTCCATAAGCACATGTGAAGGGAGCTAAAGGGATTTGGACTGAACAGCAAGGTAACTGTAAGAAAATCACTAATCAATTAGGTTAACTGTAGAAAAAAAAAGGGGGGGGGGGGGGGGGGCTTCAAGCTACAGTAGAAAGCAAAGCATGAAGATTGGACTCAATGGAAGGTCATGTGATCTGATGAGCCCACATTTTCCTTTATTCCAGAGTGATGGGTATGTACATCTAGGTGAGAGGAGAGGTGAAGAAGTGATGCTCCCATTACTGTATGTTTAGTGCCTGCTGTACAAGCCTGTGGGGGCTGTATATGATCAATTGATCAAGTCTAGTTTCAGGTTTAGGTTCAGGTCTAGGTCCTGGTCCAAGTTCACGTTTAGGTTCAGTAACATTATGTGTCCAAAGAATGAGGTCAACTGATACCTGAATATACTGAATGAGCAGGCTATTTCATCAATGGATTTTTTTCTCCCTGGTGGCACGGACATATTCCAAGACGACAATGCCAGAATTCATCAGGCTCAGATTGTGAAAGACTGGTTCAGGAAGCATGAGACATCAGTTCACACATGGCTTGGCCACCACAGAGTCCAAACCTGAACCCCACTGGGAATTTTTCAGATGTTCGGGAGAAGGCTTTGTGCAGTGGTCAGACTCTTACAAGATCCTGGTGAAAAATGACTGCAACACTGGATGGAAACTATGAGGGACGAAAAATGACAAAACAAAAAATAAATATATAAATATATAAATACACGTATAAATAAATAAATGCAAATTTATCAAAGATTAAACAAAGAAATTTCCATCGGACAAATGATGTACCATAGCAACTCATGTATTCAAGTCTAGGCCTTAGGTCAAGGCAGTAGCAGTAGATAGGATCATATGCATCACTATAACCTATCGTGGTGAAGACAAATGGTAGAACCACCCACCTCATTAGCATATGGAGACAAAAATGCAGAAAAATACAGAAATAAATGTCGGAAGAAATAAATAAAAGTATAAATAAATAAATGTGTAAATAAATAAATGTAGAAATAAATAAATAAAAATAAATAAATAAATGAATAAATACATAAATGTATAAATGCACAAAATGGAGAAAATGCATGAATAAATACATAAATAGATAGACAAATACAAGTAAAAAAAAAAAAAAGATAAAATTGGCATTTTTTTTTATGACCAAAATATATTTATTTATTTATTTATTTTATTGATTAATGCATTTCTACATTTATTTGTGTATTTATTTATTTTTTTATATTTATTCATTTATTTATTTATACATTTATATGTGCATTTATTTATTTATTTTTTGTTGAAGTCCCTCATAGGAAACAAATCTTATGACATTGCAGAAGCTTATTGAAACAATGCCACATGAAATGCTGCTGTAATCAGCATTTTCCAATCCTGTATATGAGAAAGTCTCATCCAAACAAAACTTGACTTTTCCCCTGTAAACCGTCCCAGTCTATGTGCTTCTGAGTCTAAAACAAGATTTACAAGTTTTTATTTCATGATCCTCAAACAGGATCTATTCAGGTTTATGCTACCCTACACTGGTATGCAGTACTCACAGTTATTTGTCTTGTCACAAGTCAGATTTAGTTTATTCGATTTGCACTCACAGTTATGTAGCACTAATTAAAATTACATGTCTCAAGTTTCATATATTTTTCACTTGGCTGTTTCAACTGTTTCAATCTAACAGACATCAAATAAAGTGTTAGAAGTAACCACCCTGCTGCAACATTTAAAGAGGAACCCTGAGATGAAGGGTAAGTGAGATTAATGGGTTGGAGAGCTATGGATTCGCAAAGCTGCACACCCTAAACTTCACTGGAAAGGATTCTGTTTATAGTTTCCAGTAAGAAGTATCATCTAATGATGTTTTATGAGCTATACGGTCACCTCTAAATACCTGAAAACAATGGAACATCTTAATATTGTTATTTTAGTTTATTACATAACACCAACTATTATGAGGTGACAGTAGTCATAGCAACAAACTGACCAATTTCTCAATCCATCTGTTAGAATAATGACAAAACACTGATAATTCATCATTCAAGATTTTTTGCTTTTTAGGCAAAATCTTGTAGCTAAGTGAAGCTTGCAGAGCTTTTCTTTTTGTTATTTAATATACCACTGATCTGTGGTGACAACCATGGAAACTAGAATTTAGGCTAAATTTATTCTAATCATGTTCATGGAGGAAACTACTTTTAAAAGACAGAAATTAGACATCAGAATTGCTATACTGTCACGTCATACATCTCAGCCTTCTTTCTGATCCAATACCCTGATCCATTACTGAATTAAGTCTGAACTGAGGACAACTACAACAGTGCAACTGCAGGTGATCTCAACTTCAGTAGTTGAAATATTTTGTATAAAATTTCTAAGTACATTTTGAGTGAGTGCATGTCTTTTATTTGCTCTTTAAAAGAGCAAACAATTTATACTTAGAATTAAAAAAACACATATGCTGATTAAAGCAATGAAGATTAAATTCAAGCATGTGTCAAACCGTGGCAATAACAAATTTTAAATTCGTCCTTCCTTTGCTGAAATCCAAACATCACATTGTCAAATGTCTGATCTGCTAACGAAAAATCCACATTTTCTACTCGTTGTCATAACTTGGCTGGGTGATTGATGAGGCTTGTTCAGGTAATTACGATATGTCAGAGAGCACTTGAATGCAGCCATAATGTGGTGTGTCACAGGTTGGATCATGTTGACCCTGTAGGCGGTGCATCAATGGTGCAAATTTACCATGATTACCCTGTTTGCACTGTGGTGGCGGAAATAATTGCAACTTAGACATGCAACAACCCTTGGAGGAAATTCATCCCAGAACAGCAGCTCATCTCAAAAAACGACATAAAATTGTGGATGCCCTACGTTCCTACGTATAGAGGGGTCAGGCCTCTTCATCTCTGGGTATAGGAGAGCTGAGGAGGTGCTAACAACCAGAGCAGTAGATGAGGGCTTTCACATTTTGTAGGAATACTGAATCAGGTCGTTTGCAATGCATGTGATGATATGTTCTATCTATCTATGTTTACATTAGCAGCTGAGAAGCTTCATCAATAATAATTGAAGTGAAACAGTTTGACAAGAATTAATTACAAGTTTGTCTCATTGTTTAACATTTTAACTGTTTGCTTACGTCAGTTTATTAGAAGGTAAACACATTATTGAGAAAAAAAACAGCTCATGTTTGTCTAGTTAGAAACCATTTGAATTGCATAGCTGCCATGTGGGCTTTATGTTTTGCTGTCCCCACCCCACACACACACACACTCCAGTGTGTGCTTGGCCAGCTCTATGCAAAACATCCTTTACCTACCGAGTGTGAAAAGCTAATTACACTAGGAGTAAATTGTGGAGGGTAAACCATGCATCTTAATTAAGTCTGAATTTCATTAGACAACACACAAGATATCCCTGACTTAAAAAGAAATACACATTTTGCACTGTGACATGGTGTGTATAGAAGCATGTCAATGTTTTGTTTGTGTGCGTGTTGCATTAAACTGGATGTGGAAGAGTGGAAGGAATGTGATTTTGTGAGAACAGGATTACAGGAAGGCCGATTATATATATATTTTTACTATTGTGTGTATGTTGGGGTTAGTTAGCTTATGCACATTTACATCATCACCTCAACAGTTAGGCAAGAAATTGGGCTATTGTAGTTTGACGGTAATAGGGCAATGTCTGACCTGATGTGTAAAGGGTATTGATTTTTAAGTAGCCAGTACATTAAGGTGCAAAGTTGGACTGTATCTACTGTGTGTTGACAGTTAACGGCTTGCCGACCCTAATTGGAATCCCAGCTTGTTACTTTTCCCCTGGAGTTCTCTGAGCTTCTGGAAAAGACATAGCAGTAATGATACACCCCAAGCTTTACTCTGTTTTTTTAAAGCGTTGAAAGAAACGACAGCATCAGGTGTCTGTTGCTTCTTTTCTATTTGAACTGAAAACATAAATGGAAATTCATTTAAGTTGTCGGATGGTTGCCAGATTTCACTCACAGCTTCTGCCAGCTGACAGCTATGTGGATTTTCCAAGCAATTAGTTCTCCATTAAAGAAATGTTAACCTAAACGTATATCCTTGTATATGTATTTTACTAAAAAAAAGAGACCTCTTTCCCCCTCTTTTGACTTTTTTCTTTCTCTTTTGTTTGGTGTAACTTTTTCCACCTTTACAGTAAGTGTCTCTCTTGTACTTCTTCTTTGATCACTAATCAACTTATGTCTGTTCTCCTTCTCTCCAGGTTTTATCCATACTTGTGGAGGCACATTAAAAGGGAGGAATGGGACAATAGAAAGCCCCGGTTTTCCATATGGATATCCAAATGGAGCGAACTGTACTTGGGTGATTGTTGCTGAGGAGGGGAACAGAATTCATATAGTTTTTCAATCTTTCGCTGTGGAGGAGGAATATGACTTTTTATCTTTGTATGACGGGCATCCGCACCCGGCTAACTTCAGGACGAGGTAAGGAAATGCCCCTGAAGCCATGCACCTTAAAACTGGGGAGCAGGGATGGAGAATTGTGAAGCAGGAATGCTTTCAGTAATCACTTCTGATGGAAAGGTTGTCTTTAATGTACACATGACAAAGGCTGTTTATTCTTATCAGGGAGGTGTCATACTTGACAGGTGTGATCAGAGTGCTGCGTGCTGGCTGTTTTCAGACACAGTTTTATTTGTATCTGCCATCTAAAAACGCTAAAGTTTTCCACAGGGATTTGACATGTGAAAAACTCATTTCTGTGTTCCAGAGAACGCAATTCATAAAAGTGCCAAAAACAGATATAAAATGGAACACGTTTATTTCAGTGTTTGTGTGTACCACTGACAGTCTGAGGTGCATAAATGTTGCTCTAACAATAGTAGAAATCAGAGCTGTCTCTTTCATGAGACGCTAAAATGATCATGCTTTTGATTCCAAAGTAAAGAGATTCATCAGCCACGGTGCTCCAAACAGTCCACCGCCTTATTTCCGGATGAACACACTGTGCTGGCTTCAGCTGTAGATGGGTCAGCTCTGTAGCTGCCATACTTTATTCAAATGCTTCGCAGGAGGAGACAGAGGTGGGGAGAAACATCAAACAAAAAGATTTCTTCATGTTTGCTTTTGTCACTGAACAAGCAAACAGCTATGTACTTAGTGCGCTTCTTGGATTTTAACAAAAGTCTTGACATTTAAGGGCGGCAGAACTTTTAGTGTCTTTGAATTTTCATGTTGCCCTTTTAATATTTGTGAATTATTTGTTCCGTCCTTTGTTTGTTTTTGACAGTGAATAAACAGCCGAGCACAATACAGTAATTGAATGTAATAAAAGGAGACTGGAGGACTGTCATGTGAAGCTGAAAGTTGATGATTTTTGATGCAAAAAGCCATTGTGTTGAACCTGCATAAGGTATTATTAAGGATGAATCAAACAATTTCCCCTGAATTGACACAAAAAGTGAAATGTTTAAGTTAGATATCTCATTGCGAAGATTTTGAACCAGTCATTGTGAAGAGATCATTTTCTTCGAAATAAAAAATCATGATGTACAAAGCATTTTCTTCCCACTGGGTTAAGTAAATCCTGCCTAAAGAGTCAGTTTGTCCCTTTCCTTTGGACTTTAAAAGAAAAGAGACTCAAAGATTTCACATTTTCCTGTCAAGCCAAATTGCTCAAAAACCAACCGTTCATAGATAAACTGTGCTGTATATGAGAAGATTATCTTAGCTGATAGAAAAGCATGGATACACAGAGCTTTCAGAGCTGTCTAAAGCTTCTTCTTTTCTTTTTGAAAGACATCTTAATGTCTGATTATCCATCACAAGCATGCATCTCCATCAGTGGGAAGAGTAGAGTCCAGCTTTGTACTATGAGACATGGAGAAACTGTGCCAAATTATTTTTCTTGGCGCTTTTTTATACGCACCAACTTCACTGGAAGTGGGCTGAGGTAAGGTCACGACTAATACAACAGAGGATAAATAGTTAGGAGTGGCAATAAAGGATCAAAATTCAAGTGCTGAATCATTGTTGATACTTTAACAGTTGAATCACTGCAGATGCTTGAAAGATCAAGCTGCATACTGCTTTTTTCAAGCCTTACAAGCCTTTCACTGTGCTGGTTTACTGCACCAGATTTAATACACACAGCTTACAAATGACACTTGTGTCACATATACAGTAGCTGGTTTTGCTGTGTATTCATATTTAAATTACAGCGTCAAGTCTAAACCTTAGTGACCCGCCTTAATTAAACCAAATCAAGAAAATTCAGCAGCAGCATACTTGCACATTTTTGTGCATGGAATTAAACATTTGCATTGCTTGTAAATTTAGTTTAGATCAAGTTAAGAGGCAAAACTTCAACAAATTTATGTTGACATTTCATTATAGGTGAAGATAAACAAACTTTCTGTAAAATATATCATAAAACTTTATATTGGCAGAATTTCTGCAAGAACCAAATTTACCAACAATACAGTTTCGCTGACATGGACAAATCCTATTTTAACAGGTCATCTTATTCAATATCAGCTCTCATTGCAGCCATTGAAATTCCCCATCATTCCTGAATGCAGCACAACAACCACAAAATAGAGACCTGTATGGAGAGCTGTTTTATCCTCAATTAAATAAATAGATACTGAAATTAATAAAAATTTGTTGGGCCAATTAAATGAATACAAAATAAGATGATAAAATTTAATTTTCAATGTTCCACTTATTTCTTTAATGACACATTTATTTTGGAATAGTATCTGATTTGGTATTCTATTTCAACATTTTGGCACTTTTATTTCATAATGGTATCTTAATTTGATTAATGACGCATTTCACATTATTATGACCGGTTAAATATTCTTAGAATTTTATGTAATTTTGGGCAAATGCTTTATGGAAGCAGTGACAAAGACCAGGAGGGTTTGGAAGATACAGCGAGATCTATTTTCACTCAGTGCGGTTCTACTTCTTGAGGTCACAATTTAATTTGATATTGATTCTCAATTGAAGTTGTTTCAATTTAGTACAAAAGCATACCAATTTTAGAATTTATCCCAGTTAATTCAGTGCATAGTAGAGTTTGTAGAGGCTTAAAATGAAAACTAATGGAATTCGTAAACGGACTATCTACAGCAACACAAGTTTCTCTAAAAAACAAAAACAAACAGAGAACGATTGTATATAAATCTCTTTAAAATCAGGAGTAATACGCTGTTGAGCAACTAAAAATCTTAGTGATTTCTGTGGAAAGAAGAGGTGGTATCACTAATGTGTTGTTTATAAACAACACTTCACTAATACCCTGCTATAGCATGAAACTGACATAGTGTTTCATAAAATTTGAAAATATTGTATATTGTTTGAAATGTGAACAAGTATTTATGTGCAGAAGAATGCTTTTAATATTATTGCTTGTAATTACTTTAATGTGAACCTTCAGCTTTTCCATTTTACTAAGTAAATTCAATATAACACGGATTCCTCAGCTGTTGTCTTTGTACAGCTTTGGCTTTTTTCTAAGAAAAACAAGAAAAAAAAAGAAAATATGACTCACCAATGCTCAGCTGTCCCTTTCATAAATCTTATGTGATGAGTGGTGAGGTTTTGGTTGCTTTGTTGCCTCTTTGGCAGAAAGATACTGGTTTGGATCTTGGCTGGGCATTTACATGAGGAGTTTATATTTCCTAATTGTGCAAGTTTTTTTTTTTTTTAGCTTCTTCTCACTATCTGGATACATGCTTTACTTTAGTAGTGATGGACTCAGACCGAAACCTTGAAAAACACATCAAGGCGATCACTAAATCAGCCTATCATCTGAAGAACATCTCAAGGATAAAAGATCTGATGTCTCAGGAAAATCTGGATAAACTAGTCAATGCATTCATCTTCAGCCGGCTTTTACTGTAACAGCGTCTTTACTGGTCTACCTAAGAAATCAGTTAAACAGCTCCAGCTCATTCAGAACTCTGCTGCCTGAGTTCTCACTAAGACCAGAAAAGTGGACCACATCAGTCCAGTTCTGAGGTCTTTACACTGGCTGCCGGTCCATCAGAGAATAGACTTTAAAGTTCTGTGTGGCTGTTCATCTCTGCCCTGTGATTGATTAGACTGGACCATTGTTTGAGATTAAATAGGCATTAGATTACTGTTTCATTCCCCCCCCCCCCGAGAATCAGAGTTAATATCTAGCTTCTCGTGATAAACTATGGAAAACTGTAATAGCTTTAAATAAAAGCAGTTCAGTAATGTGGTGGACAGCCATTTTCCTGTCTGTGGACTGTAACAACTATGGCCTGCAAGCCTCACTGCTGTGGTGTGGACACAACCCTGACTAGAAGATGTGTGAACATTTTTTTCCCCCTATGATTTATAGAAGAATGACTGGCTTAATGATGAAATTATCACAATTTTATGACAGCAGATATCAGATGGCCCTTATGGGATGTTCCTCTATGCAACCAAGGTGAAATTTTTCCTGCAGCTTTGAATATATAAAACATTCCCACTTGAAGATTGATCACAGTATTGAGGTAGATGTCTTTATATACTGTAGTTTGGGGCAAACTTTTGTAAAATTTTATAGCTGGTCTTGGCAGGGATCCTGCTGTTTTGGCATTTCCCTAAGAAGCAATGCACAACTGTTGTCAATGGAAAGATTTTATTTTAAAATTAAAGTCTTGAATGTAGGCTTATAGTCTAATTTCTCTGTTTAACTCTTTTTCCATAATTTTTCTGCATAGTGACATGTTGACAATACAGGATTGACATGCAGAAACACATGCGTGGCAGATAAAAACAAGACTGAAAATAACTAATTAAATCCATGAAATAAAAGCATGTGGATTTTAGGAGATTTTGAAGAGTTCAAATAATGTAAAAAGTTAGGAAAATTTTGTAAAGAAAACAACAACAACGACAAAAAAAAAAAAAACCCCTCATCTGGTGATTTAATGAATTTTACATCCTCTTTATAAGATATGACAAGTTTGGGCAGACAAATATTATTACCAAAGTAGGCTGTTGTACAGTACGGTGCTGTGTTATATGATAATATGTTTTATTTATAGAGCACTTTTACAGGAGCTCAAAGACATAATGATCAAGAACATGATAATAAAAATGTAGATCATCATATAAAGCAACATATAAATATAGAGCACACACATGCACACACATATCAAGTTCCCTCTGAGCCCCCTGGTCAAAGCTTTACACAAGTACATCCTTCAGAACTTTTAACTTAATTTAATGTTCAGTAAAATTTCTTCTGTCGATATCAAATAAAAACTAAAGTGACACATTTTGAATACATTTTTGATTAATGTATTTTTCACAGTGAGATCAAGTGACATGCACCAGTAGTTTTACTGATAGCTTATCAGATATTATACTAAGAGAACCCTTAAACTAAGTATCAAATATTTCATCTCTGACAGCTCAGCAATTTCTCTTCTCTTACCAAAGAAGCTGTATGAGGGAACTTCATCTAACATGAAAACATTTCAAGGATGTATTTCAGATTATTTAGAGATGGAAGCACAGACTTACAAACATTTCTATCTTTCTACCACTGCTCTTGTACATTTCTCAGTTAGTTAGAAACAACTTTGTTTAATTGCGTGTGTATTCTGACAAATTATTGATATTTACAAATTCTTGCTGAAAATATAAGGTTAACCTTCTCTGAAACGTGAAGTTACAGATGAGATTTCTTTGCGGCTAATCCTGCCATTCAGAGAGAAGGAGGAAAAGCACAACTAATTCTAGCTGTGAGACAAAAGCAAATGGCACAAATTTTGATTGGTTTTTCCTGATCCGATCCAAACCCCTAAATAGCAATGTTCTTCTCTGTGTTTTAGTCACACTTTTGTTTTTTGAAGTGCTGGATTTTCTCACAGTACGGGACTACGTGGTGTCCTGCCAGAAAATGATAATTCCACGAGTCTTTGCTGTGCCTGTAGGGCCCCATGTGTATGCTGGTAGAACTGCTGCTCTTAGACAATTACTCCTCTCTAAAACACAAATCACTGAGACAGAAGAAAAAACACACCTCTTATCATGTTTTTCTTACCTTTATGTTTAACTTTGTCAAGGAAGATGCAGCACATAGTGTACTTTCCTCTCCTCTCCTTCAGCGGCTTGTTCTGAAAGACACTTGTTCCCAAGTGGTACCTTCCAATGTCATTTCTTTTTTTCCCTTGTTTTTCTGTCCTTTCTCTGAATGTTTTATTTTTTTTTCCTTTTCAGTTAAAATAAAAAAAAGGTGGACATAATGACAGGCAACTCTGTTCCGAGCTCTTTCCTACCCCCCATTCAGGGTATTTATAAATAGAAACCTTGATCGAGATTAAAGAGGCTTTTAATTTATTAATGCTATTAATTAATTAATTTAGGCTGAAATTCAGAAGGGAACAGGACAAAAGCGACAAAATTTTCAACATGAAAAAGACTCGAAATCCCCATGATGGTCCTGATTAGTGTGTGTCCCCATTGATCTATGTATTCTCTTTGCTCCGTGAAGTTTTCCCCATCCCTCTTTCTCGCCGCTGCACTTACTTACTGTTCAGTTCTTCATGCCTGAGAATGGCTGGTTGAACGCTCGCTGTTGTGCTGAGGAGAATAGAGGAAAAAAGTGAGGTGGCAATACATTTCAATAACAGTTGTAACAACCCTGTTTCCATGCAGAAACTGTGTTTTTATTGTATGCAAATGTATGCAAATTAGCACATTTTTGGCTATATAACATCAATTTGCATATTTAAACATAAAATTTCAGAAAACTTGCAATACAAAATATGATATCCCTAATGTGAGGAATAAACCAGGAAAGTTTCATGGTGATACCAGTTAGTTAATGTTTTTACCCTATTTGCTTGTAGACGCCTTAAAGACACACAATGTAACTTTTAGACCTTAAAAATATGCGTTTTTGATTCGTTTTGATGGCACACCAACATTCATTATGCACATTTTCGAGCTGTCACTGCCTAGAGGCGGGGGGTTAGACACAGCAGTATGTAAGATTCCCATCCGGGACGCGACTGTGACGTTGCAGCCGACTATGCAACCGGATGTAAACCAGGTGTTTTAAATGCGCATCATGTCGGATTCGGTAAAGAAACACTAGGAAACATTACTGGAGGAAGAGAAGAAAAGAAAGAGAAGAAGCGACAGAACAAGGGTCAAGATAAAACTTTCTTTTACTGGCTGGAGTGAGTTCACAGTACAGGTACAATACAAGCTGGATAAAAGTTCAAGTATCTGTTGGTCTCTCTTTCTGTCTTCTCCACCCCAGCTGGTCGAGGAAGATGGCCGCCCTACCTGAGCCGGAGGTTTTTCCTCCCTGTTAAAAGGGAGTTTTCCTTCCCACTGTCGCCACCACTCCGTGCTTGCTCAGGATGGGGGATTGGACCGAGTCGAGTCTAGATTCGATCCAATCTGTTGGTTTCCTTTGCTAGGCTATTATGAATCTGATCTAAATTTTTCTGTCTGTTAAGCGCCCTGAGGTGACATTGTCATGAATGGACGCTATACAAATAAAGTTTAATTGAACTGAATGCTAGTTTAGCCGCAGATAGGAGGCCCGTCACTGAGAAAACTGCTAAAAGTTCCGTTGTGTGTCTTTAAAAGAAAAAGAAAAAAAAACTTGAAGAATTATAGACTCACCACTTATACAGTAGCTAAATATATTCATATATATGTCAATATGATTCTTGTAGTTTGAAGATATCATAGTGACCTTTAAGTAATATTAAAAAAAGCAGCCGTTTCTGGCACCAGTTACTATCTGGATGAGTATTACTTATTTGTGTACTTTCAAGTGAACCAGAATATCTTTGCATTCATCAAATATAGAGATGACAACTACAAAGAATTAAGTTACAAAGCTTCCCTAGCTTACCTATTGATGCAATGTTTTTATAACTTTCCTATTGTGACCAAATTACCTGACGTCAAGATTGAGAAACTCTGGAGTTGTATACGCTGTGCAAGGTACTTCTTCAACGACTGTATATAAATATATTTATTAGTGACAACAAATTCCAACATTTATTATTTGGTCTTATGTTATAATGCTCAACACGTGTTGTGGCAAAGTCACCTACTGCTTTGTCCAGAAATCAGCCAATGCTACAGCTCACTGTGATGAATTACGGGAAAGGAGACTGTCTGTCTCTAGATAAATTTGAAAAATGGTAGATGCAGCATTGCAGGAAAGTTAAGAAACAAGGCTTGTGGTGAACCTAAGGCAAGTTCAAAAAGTAGTGTACAGGACAGAAGACCTTTTAAACTTTTGAACTATTGTATTTCTTATCACTTAAATGTCTTTCACACTTTTCCAACTTAAAGTTGCCTATCTTTGATTTGGTGCTGAATTTTTTTTTTTTTTTTTAAAGGCAAAGGGGATGTCAAAATGTTGCAATAGACCACATGACATCTCACAATTTTTGACTTTTCAGAGCCTGTCAAGTCCCTCTTCTGACCTATTTTGCCAAAGGAAAGGAAGTTGCCTTATAATTCTGTTTGCCTAATAAACCTGATATAGGGTGTTGATGTCATTAGACCACACCCTTTCTCATTACAGAGATGCACATCACCTGATATGCTTAATTGGTAGTTGGCTTTCGGCCTACACAGCTTGGAGTAAGACAACATGCATACAGAGGATGATGTGGTCAAAATACTCATTTGCCTAATAATTCTTCACTCCCTGTAATAGTGCAGAGGAGTGTGTGATGAATTACTTGTTGGGCTGCTTGTTTGTCCAGTATTTTAATATTTCTTAAAGAACCTGAGAATTTACAGCTTAGCAATGATGGGTCTGAAATATGATAGAAATTGTTAAGTAGAAACCAGAGCATTTAAGTGCATTGCCATGAGCTTTAATTGTGGGGGGACAATCTGAATAGCATTGTCAGCCCACTTTTTTTTTTTCCATGTCTATTGTTTTATACGTCTTCTCCCTTAAATTCACAGAAGTTCATGATTGGAGCCAGTCAAAGCCACAGAAGGAGAGATTCTTTGTCTCTGACTGTTTCAGTCCACGAGATTTCTCTCTGCTGTTGTTTGTGCTTTTGAATCTGAAACCTTTAGGCTACAGTCCCCGAGAGCAACACATGCTAGCAGCTTGTGGAAAGAAAACAAGTGCTAGCCACCAGTAAAACTAAAACACATGTTTGCTCACGGTAATACAAGATGAAAACAAATATTGATGGTTATTTTTGTCCAGGAAAAACCTGTGCTGCCTGTTACATAACCCCAGTGCGAGGCCTTAAAGCTCCAGTTCAGGTCTTACAACATCAGAGGCAACTAAAAATTAAAGCTCCCTCTTATGTCCTTGATAAGATTGCAATCAGCTCCCGTGACTGAACATCTAAAGTGATATCAGACTTGGAGTCAGAGCCAACTTGAAATAAAACGACCAGAATATATTATTTTTCCGGAAAACTGCTATCCCATTTTCTGTAACTTGGGCACTAAATAAAAGTCAAAAGTGATCTATCTGATGCAAAGGATGCAGCCTAAGCAATGTTGACTGTTGGCACGTCAACATTCAGAATTAAAACACTGAAAAGGTGAATTACCCCCCACACCCCCAAAAAAGAGCAACCTCCCTTACCTGCAGCATATCAGTGATTGGCAGTGGGAAAACGGTGTTGCTTAAAATACAACTAAAGGTGCTGAAAGCTTGCAAATATAGACCTTTTGTCACTGCAGAGAATGTAGGTCTCTGAGATAATAAATCATGACGCAAAGAAAAGATGCTCTAAAAGCAATGTGAAGAGCACGTTTCTGTTCATTAAAATGCATCACATACAAGAAGTCCAGATTTAAGCAGTCTGGGGGTTCCTACAGACAATTATTCTAGAAAACCTGAAGCCTTTAATGACCAGATATCTACATCAGACATTTATATGGTTTAGCTGGAAATAAGAATAAACTGGCTCACAAGTGAAAAAAAAAAAAAAAAAAATAATATATATTGGGGTTTTTAATTATCTAATGTTTAACGAGCATTTAAATATTATTACTTTTGAATTAATTCAATCTTTGCTCATTTTGTTTGTGTGGTAATGAAAATTAACTATCAATGAGTGAAACAGATGATTTCAGGAAATGTTCAGATGTATCAATGTTGCATCTCACTGTAAAACAAACAAACAAAAAAAACAGGGTGTATTCACATTTTTTCTGCCATCTTTGCTTAAATTATGAATACAGAAAAAATAAAAGGTGAATATCAATGAGCGTAAAATTTTAGATTCATGGAGCAGAGAAATAACTATTCAAGTCTGTAAGATAATGCTAAAGCCTGAAAAAGAAATAACATTGATTTAGGAGGGAAGGTTTTATTACTCTAAGAAAGCTGGTGCAGATAAGAAAATGATAGAATGGAAAAAAACTTGTGTGCAGAGTAGATTGTATGGATGATCAGAAATTTACGTGTGTCACGAATGCCCCACAGGGTGCAGCTTACATTCTTCCTGATCAAGAGAAAAGTTTGTAAACACACAACCTTCAAAGATTCACCACAACAAGCAAATCACTGGCCAGCCTGAAAAACAAACAGAGTAGACTGAAGTTTAATAGAAGAAAAAACAACCCAGAACATCCCTAAACATTTTATGAGGGCTGATTTATGCTGCCTACATAAACATCTCTAGTTATTTTGAACCTTTGCACAAGCACCATGTGTTAAAACCTTTACATACATCTACATTATTAGTTTGAATGTTGACAGAAACCATTTTTCATGAAATCTGTTAATCAAAGGAAAAATTTACATGAGATGCAAGATTTCCTTAATTATCTGTTTATTATCCCAAACAGAGCAGTTTTGGAATATTATATTTGTTTATATTTTACAAATTTAACATGTCATAGCTTAAGTCAATTTTTTATCAAGTCCAGTTTAGGCGCATCTTTCCTGAAGAAAAATGTATATGCAACAACAACAACAACAACACAACATAGTAAAAAGCTGTATGAGAAATGATCCATTTTTCTCCCACATTTGCTTTCACATTTTCACATTTGACAAATCTCACATGTAATGGATGTTTCTAAATGGGAATGTAAATGCCACAGTGAATGTCATAATCTGCACATCTTAGCTTCCATGTGGAGCTTTTACTCACCGAATACCGACTGTCAATCAGTTTAGATGGAAAATGTCCAATTACATTTCAGAAAAACAGTTTATACCACTTTTTTATGATAGACAAAATATTTTCTTTCTTTCTTTCTTTCTTTCTTTCTTTCTTTCTTTCTTTCTTTCTTTCTTTCTTTCTTTCTTTCAAGTGACATCCAGCTCCAAAAAACATACTTAGTTTTTAAATCCACACTCCAGTCAGGTTTATGCATATTTTTAATTTCATGCATACATCTGTTTCTCTTTTTGCATTTCATTTATTTTCCCTCTCTGTTTGTCGTTTCCCACCCACTCTTGATTGCTGCTCATCTGTGTTCAGCTGTTCCTGTCGTATAAACTCTTTAGTTTTTTTTTTTTTTTTTACTTGCCACATCATCTTTGAGCTCACTCTCTGAACCTCTCCAGTTTTTTTCCCTGCCATTATTCTTGCTGATGATCTTCATTCAATTCTGATTTCTGCAAAGTTCTTCACCCTTTAGCGTCACATTTTTCCTGGTTAATTTGGTTTTCATTGTTTTCCCCTTCCCTTTCCTTTTGTTTTGTCTCCTTCCTGTACCTTTCTGAGTGAAATGATTATCAAGTGGACTTTTCCACTGGTATTTTGATAAAAATTGTACCATGTGATTTGTTTTTATTTTTTTATGAACATGGCCTTTTATCATCACACAACCTCTCTCTTCTGTAAAGATGTACTGGTTCTTGCGTCTCATGTCTCTTTTGCTCATGCTTCCACTCTCTCTTTATGAGGAAACCCACTGAAGTGCAGACCTGCGTATAATTTCTCCTTATGAACATTAGGTTTTGTTTCTCCTTTGACATATTTCTGCTCAGAGGCAGCAGCACATGCAGAATTATTTGTGGGTGTGAGCAATCGTGATAATTTTACATGTGGTTGTCATAATGATGGGGCTAACACCGGCTGATATTTGGCAAACTGTACATACACAATAGAATATAGCCTTTGAAGTATCTGATTTTTCTGTTTTTTAGTTCACATACAGATGATAGAATATAAATCTGTGACTTTTGGCCATTGTTTTTTTATTTAAAAATTATTTCATTTATGTCCTTGGTACGCCCTGTGATAAAATCCTGTAGTACCAGTCATGAAACAGTGGTGTCAATTGTGTCAAGATGTTCAGGCCATGGTACTGTATCTGTCTTTTCACAAAAAGCATAGAACAAAAGATGCAGTGCAAACATACCTACTGCTAGCTTGCTTGAATAAAATGGAAGAAAAGAAATTTGTTAGGCTTGCTAGCTCTTAGCCAGTTGTCTCCCTCTGCCCCTTTATTTAAAAAACTTAAAGGTTGAATATGAAACATTTTTATTAAGAGCTATATTTTTAAAAAAATAATACCTCCACAGGTCGTTTGGGGGTGTGCAGAATGAAAGTACAACATTTCCCAGAAAAATTATATTTAGCCTAAAAATAATTATAAAATAAATTTTTACGGGTTCGATAATGGCATTTTATTTACGTCTATAAGCCAATACACGCCGTCATTGCAGGTTGCCAAATACGATCTCTGTGTGGAAACAATATTTTGGTCATAGTCAGGCTTGTACAGGGGAAAACCGTGGAGATGACGAGTGAAGCAGCTGCTTCAGAGCCCTGGAGATATTGTTATCTGTTTCTGAGGAGGAGTGACCTGAGAAGAGCAAAACCTGGAGTAAATTTAGGTGAAGACTTCACTAAATGGACCCACATAAACGTTTTCCACGGAGTCAAAACACGGAAATGGCGACTTTCCTCCAGGATTGGTAAGCTAGCTTGTTTGCTAACATGGCTAACGTTAGCTGTCGGTTATAAACTCCTCTGCGTTACTTGTTGGACATGCTGCAGACTGCTGGTCACTTGCGTATCGGCAGTGAGCCTGGCATCCCAGCGGCTGGAGTTGTTTTTCTGCCGTTGCAACTACAACCTAGACACACGTGATGTCGCTGTTCTGTCCGTATTCCATATTCAACCTTTAACATATAGTCAATCTTTGACATTAATATACTTCAATCCTGCATATTTATCTATAAACATATTAATTCTCCACATCTTCTTGCTAAATCTTTCAAGGAATTCTTTTCAGTTAACTCTCAGATTCATTCCTGCAATACTAGATGCTCCGTTAAACTTCATCTTCCTTTTTGTTGGACCACACAAAGTCAATCTTGTTTTAGTTACAGAGGTTCGTTACTTTGGAATTCATATTTTCATTTGGCTAAAACAACTACACTTTGATTAATTATAATTCTGCACTGAAGTCCCATCTGTTACATCAAGACTCATGATAGCTTCTTTTTACTGATCATTTAATAATTTTTTTTTTTTTACCCTTAATTGTCATTTTTGTATTGATTTATTTGTTTTCTTTGCTGCTTGTCACTGTGTTGTTAATTTTCCACTTTTATATCTTTCTGTGTACTTTATTTTTTAATTAGTTCGGAGAGGTACTCTGAATAAGCCTATTTTTGGGCTTTATTATCTCTCCTGCACTTTTTTTATATTTTGTTGTTGTTTTTCACTATGTCTATTTCCTTTTCATGTATAATGGTGCAAAAAAAACTAAACTAAACCAAGCTGTTCACTGATGGCTGGAGGCTGGTTGGATCAAAGTCTGATCCTGATAGTGACAGAAGGAAATATAACTTATATTAGTTAAGCTAAGAAAGCATCTATTGCTTAAGCTTGTACAAGTTTGAGGTAGAATATAGACTGGACTACTTGTTAAAAACGGCAGATCAGCTCATGTCTCCATCTCCAGTAAGCTCTGCAGGGCAGCTCTTCTGCGCTGGAGCATCAAACAGCTCCAGGCCAAACCGATGCCGGACAGGATCACAGGACAGGATTGTGTCGCAGACTTTCTCCAAAAGTAAAGCAGCGTTTCCCCCCCGCTGATCTGACACATAGACTATTGTTTCAGGAAACCGAAGCAGAGCTCCACAGTGGCATGTACGTGTTTGCTCACTGATGTGCTCTTGCTCTGTGACAGACTTTACCAGCTGGGTGATGAGATGCTCCAATAGTGAAGCTTTTAACACTTGTCACCTAAAACCGTAACGATTTTAACAAGTTAAATGAAGAAATACGTAATAGATAAATAAATATAAAAACAATTCAATTACAGCTATCTTCATTTTATTCATATTAGGAATCCATTTTAATCTAGCTTAATTTTTTTTTTTTTTTTTGGGGGGGGGGGGGTAATTCTTGGAGCTGAATATGTGGCTGTTTATACTGAAATGATGGTTTGAGTTTTTTTATTAAATATGTGCAGGTTCTACTGTGCTGCACCACAAATCCACACTAACTGAAACTTCTGCACAAAAACTCAGAGCTGTCGTGAGATTTGATCGTATCCTACGCTCACTTCCAAATTGATAAATACCGAGTCTTGCATGGAAACGGTCGTATGTACAGATTTCCATTGTATGATCATTTGATAAATGAGGGCCACTGTGATTTATCAAAGTGAAACGGTTTACAGTAGGGATGCACGATATAATCGGCCCCCTATTGGTATTGGCCTATATCCACCTTAAAACTGAGTATCGAACACCGGCCACCCCACAGATATTTACCGATATTTAACTGATCAGCCCACTGTTTCTAAAGTCTAAAAAAAAAAAAAAAACTTCTTCTTCAAAAACTTCTTTTTTACAGATTTTAAAACTTCTAAAAACTAGGGGTGGGGAAAATATTTTGATACACTGAAATATCGTGAAAATTTCATATGCTGATATATTGACATTTAAAAACCATTGATCTATTTTACTAACGAAATCTCGCGATATTTCATCGTTCTGTTATGAAATCTTGCTAGAATTGGCTAAATATCATGAGATATTGGCATATGAAAATGTTGCGATATTGCAGTGTGTCAATATGTTTTCCCACCCCTATTTTTCAAAGTGTTAGAAACAAATAACAAAACTGCTATGTGCAATGATTGCTTATTTTTTTCAGGTTTAATGTTGGTATCGATATCGGTTATCGGACAAATGAGTTTTAAAATATCGGCATGTCGGATATTGGCCAAAATTCCAAGATTGGGCATCCCTAGTTTACAGTATTTCAGCATGTATGACCTGATAGCTTTATGCAGTAACGGCTGTAGGGGAGCAACCATCCACTGCTGTAGGATTGCAGACATGCAGCTGTGGGTCAAAATTATTTCTAATGTGGTGTGTGGGTAACACATTCGGTTTTCATCATTTAATTTAATAACAGTCACAACAGCAAACATCACTGTGTAACACAGGCCTATTCTAGACAAATGAATCAGAACATTTGCAGCTACTGTGGTATAATAGTAGTTGAAGCTGGCATTAATCATGTGTTTTTATTTTCCTTTTCTTGCCAATTCTAAATTTTTATAATCTTAAAAAAAAAAAATTAAAGAGCACAGCCGCTCCACCACAGCTGCTGGTATCATGCCATATAGAACGCACTCCCTGCATAATGTCAGACCATCTTCAAGGTTTCATTTGTCCCAACAGCATCTCGTTATCCATGTCCTTGTAAAGTGGCCTCACAACAGGGATACCTGTTGTGTTGTTCTTATTTTATAATTATCATTTATAATTATCATACTTATTTTATATTCTGCATTTTATTTGCTTCGTCCACTAATATCTCCATTGGGCAGGGTTATTAAAGTAAACTAAAACTAAGAAAACTAAAACTGAAGAAAAAATAATTTAGTTAACTAAAATAAAAATAAAAACGAAATTTAACAAAAAACTAAAACAAAATAGAAACAACAAAGAACAATGCAAAACTAACTAAAACTAAACTGAATTGTAGATAAATTCAGCTTAGTTTTTGTTATCGTTTCATTTTCTCCCCTGATCAGATGTGAGATGCCTGTCCTGCAATAGCTCTTCCACTTTTCCTCCAGAGGGTGGCAGTATAGCGGCTATAATCTACGGCACCTGAACTAGAAGAAAGTGCTTCGCAGACAAAAATGGTTAAAGTTGCAGCAGGTCCAAAATGCCACAGCATTTTCAAGTTTTCATAAAAACTATTTGAGTATTTATAAATATTTATAATATTTAATATAAACCAGGAGAATTTCGTGCACGACCCCAATCCATTAGAAGTAAGTATTTTTTAAAAAAAAAAAAATTGGAATCAAATAAAAAGGAAAAATACAACAAATTTGAAAATTCTTTTTCCAATTTCTCACAGATATGTGGTGAGAGCTGTATGTGGGCTGATTTTATAGTTGCCTGTTTGGATAAGGGCCTGGTAAAGTTGAAACAAAAGTTGTATTTATATTCAAATAATTAAAATATTTCTGGTTCAGGAATTGAAATAAAATGATTTATTAATCCTTTTTTTTTGTCACACCCTCTCCCATCCTTTTTTTATCTTTCTCTTTTTAATCTCTTTTTTTCTTACCGGACAATCTAAACATAAAACAAAATAAAATCTAATCTAAATCTTTTCTTTTCCTTAAAATTTTATCTAATCTAAATCCTCTAATTTTTTTTTTTAATTTACTAAATTTAAATTTGAATTTTAAAAAAAAGAAACTTAAAAACTAAAATAAAAGTAAAAACTAATGAAAATTTCAAAACTATAATAACCTTGCCATCGAGTTGAATTTCATTTTGCGTTTACAACTTTTGTGCTCTCCTGAACTTTCTACGGCAAAGCAATAGTGCATGCTAAAATCCTGATTTAAATATTGTGGTCTGCGCCTACCGATTGCGTGAGCAATCTTAGTGGATCAGACAAATGATAAAGATAGCATGTGCAATCCAATTGCGCCGTAAAAAAAAAAAATCAGCTCTCTTTATTTGAGATCTTAGTTGATCCGGCCATAAGACAGATAAACTGCACCAGATTGTCTTCTCTCACTCAAATAAATCACAAATGCATATTCAAATTCATACTGTAGACGATTTGACCATTATGCTGCAGTTATTAAAATTAAATGTGAATGTCCGGAGCTTCAATAATGTAGGATGTGTTAGTGCAAAGTCTATTAATCATCTCCTGCTGTTTTTCTTTCTTTGAATTGAGGAAGCAGTCAGCAGGAAGGCAATTATTCACCTTAGTAACAATCAGGCTTGACTTCCTTGCTGAATGTTTCTAACAATAAACCAAAAGCAAGCAGTTTACTTTAATTGTTGGTTACTTGGCGAGATCAATCAGGGCACTTAAGTTCTCTTCCCCCTCTATCTCTGTTTCGTGTTTTCTTCTGTCACATAAAGAGGATCTAGCAACACGAAGAGGTGGGCAGAAACAACGAGATACAAAGAGGCAAAGCAACATGAGCAGTGAACTGATATAACAGGAAAAAGGAAAATACAGTATGAACAGCCACATGCAACGAGGAATAATGAGTTAAAGGTGCAAAGCTTTTACAACATGGAGGAAAAGACAGATGGAGGTATACAGTCAGAAAGACAGAATGAGAAACATCATCTCTGTCTCTTTCTTCTGTCTCTTTCTGGTGCACTGCAACCCTGACACACTAATCAGTTGGCGGGAATGTCTGACAGCTACCTTCAGGGCTGATGTAGTGTGTTCAGGTGGAAGTAAGAGCTGCATCTGTCCAAACAATTATTGGCCCTCTGTTCCCAGGCACATACAGTCGCTGTTGTCGCTGTGATTCATAAACAGGGGACGCTGTAGCTGCTAAAGCAGCTGCTGTTCCCAAACCCATGGTGACATTTCTGGTTGAGTTGGAAACCAATACAGATACATGACACCTGCTTTCTATCTGAGGCGCACTTTTGGTGCTTTGTATTGGATTAGTGGAAATAGACAGAGCTTATTGTGTAGTATGATTTATTTGTGAAATGTCTTTTGTTTTTGAATTAAGTGAAGAAAGATCTGAGGTGAGAATTACTGTAGAAGAATAATTTACCTCTGAGAGGACTTTTTAAAAGTTTGGATCAAATCTGTTCGTCTCCAAGGCATACAGCTCTGACCTCATGAGGTGGCGAGACACTTGTTCTGTCAAAGTTAAAGCAAATAATGTTCCTGTTTTTCTTTCAGAAGCTAATAACTTTGCTTTGTCTTTAACTGGAAATTTTTCACAAAAAGTATTATGGGTTTTATGCTAAATCCCAATAAGTGCACCACATTGAGAGCTACCTATTCTTCTTAAACAAAACTTCAGACTTTGATTGTGAGATTGTGCAGTCCAATTTCTTCCTCTAACACACAGAAAGATGGAATGCAAACAGTTGGTGATCACTTTTAAGATAAATTAGCAGAGCCCAGCCAAGGCATAAGCAAATGAGGTCCTAACACCACCAGGGGGGCAGCAAGAGCACTAGAAATGTTGTAACAAGTCTTGATTTAATGGTAGAAACCAGAGTTTCCCCCTCAATCCATCTCAATCCATACCTTTGGGCCATACTCTCGTGTGGTGGTGACTTTGTTTGCAACTCCCTCTCCCCCCTTCTTGCTTGACGCTGTGTGGGGATAAGCTCATGATTGAAGCAGACGCCAGTCACTTGAACTCTCGGGAAGAAAAAACAATGGTGGACGCAGCAAAGAAAAGGAAGTACTCTGCCGTGGGAACTTCAAGATAGTGCAAACCAGGGTTAATATTGTTTTGGAATTCACCCGCTTCTGAGCTCTGAAAGAGAGGCTTGAAGCTAAATAGGCTGAAGAGCATTGCAGGCATTAGCCCGAGGGGAGGGTCTCTCAGTTTGAATAGTGTTGTTTACAAACAGAAACAGGGAGGAACTCTGGACTCTACCTTTAAAAAAATTAATTAATTAAAAGATGACAATAGTTTTGTTTTCTGATAAAAAAAAATTATTTTGAAATAATTCAGTTATAATGAAATATCATTGAATTGTATGTAAAAAAGGTAGATTTTATACTATTTTTATCTGAAAGTGAAAATTTCATGGTTGACGCACCAATAAATACTGATGTAATTAGCTCCTGCTGCAGGGTGCTGCTTCGGTCGAATGCTGGATATGCATAGTTGTTTGGGCAGCAATGCACTTTAGAATCTTAATCTTAATAACTAATTTACTCTAAATGTCGTGTCTTCTCTGCTTATGTTTTCCTTTACTTTGGAAAAAAAAAAAAGGTTAGTCTGGCATATGCATACATCACTGTAAATATTATGAAGCCCAAACTAATACCGGACGATGTCTTTCTGAAATTGCCCCAGTTGGGTAAACAGCCATAAATGACAACAGCATGTTGTGAGTTAGCCACAGATAATGCAAATAAATTAGTGTATTACATCTACAGTGTATGACTTGATCAAGCGTGCCCCCTCCCCCTCTAAAAAAGAAAAGACAAGAAAATTATTTTTAGGGGCCTTTAAAGGCTTGGGCCAGCTTTGCAGATTAGTTGCTGTGATGGACTTACAGCCAACTCTAAAACAGATGTTTCAACGCCTTATCTTCAAAGAAAAATGTTCATTCTTAAAGCATTTGTTATCCGGACTACATTGTGTTAAACACTTCTGCAGCGGATGATAAAAATGGAAACTCCTTTGTGAATCATGCCTCTTTTTAAGGTGAGATTGGGGCTGAATCTGTTGTTGAACTTACTTGTATGATCTGAAATAGCAGTGTCATGTTTGCGCAGATTTGTGTTCAATTTTGAATTACAAGCTCAGAGTGTGAGAAGACAGCAGGCCTCATGGCGTTTAATTGTTAATGACATTTTCCAACCATTCACCTGATGCTCCCGTTGCCAGAGCAACAAGCTGCAGTGAATGCCAGATGATGGAGAGATTTTTGTTTACTTTTTGTTAGACATGTGCAGGTCACAGAGTGTGTATTGATTTAAAAATAAGACAAAGCACAGATAGATATCCCAAGGAGTGTTGAAATGTAATGCTCTGTTTTTTTATTATTATTATTTATTCATGATTTAAGATGGTGCCTGAGATCTTGAGTTTTTGACACAATCATCATCCTAGTTAGGAGAAAAATAATCATTTTGTATGAATATTATGTTTGAGTTTACATTGCTAAGGGTTGTCCATGCTGCCACTTTATTTGTTACCAGTCGTTCCCTCGATCAAGCCTGACCTGCTGAATTTTTTTTCCTTTTTATGAGAAAAAGTTGGGATGATATGATTAACGGGAAAATTTGTTTTACCATTTGCCTTTAAATCTTAAGTTCATCCTGTCAAAGTACTGATATTTTATGTTTTGTCTTGTCAGCCATGTCTGTTTATGTGCATCTATTTTTGTATTTTAACTCTGCAACATGCCAAAAAAGGTTGAGACTGTAAAGCTTTTTGCCACTTTGGAATGCGGTTGTCTTTTGTAACAAAACTTGAAAGATGTTCCTACTTTAAAAATACAAAGCAATGAAGCATTTAGGATTTTTTTTTTTATCCCATTTTTCCTGCAAACACATCTTATAGTGTGTATAAAATACTGGGTCATGCTGTTGCACTTTTCTTTTCAAAGCAGTCAAGACATTCCCTTTTGAGAACCAGTCAGCATTGCCAGTACCCTCTTCTTTTGCATCCATGTCTGTGTAATAAATGCATTTTGTATTGTCTTGTTGAAAAATACATGTACACGTCCTTGGAGATGTGGTCTTCAAGGGAGCATATTCTGCTATGAAATTTTAAAGTACTTTTTTGCATTAATGCTGCCATTACAGAATTGTAAATGAGGTTTGCCAAAGGCATTCTTACACCATCATAGAGGCTGGCTTTGGAGTTGTTACAGTCTGGAGGCTCCTTTTCATCTTTGGTCCGGAGTACACGGTGTCCATGTCTTCCTAAAAAAGATCTGGAATTTTGATTGGCATGGTTACACTAGTGTTCAAGCATGTGATGGTGTACCTGATGACAAGTATTTTGGCCTACTGTTCATGGGCAAGGTGTTCTAATTGGTCAGCGGCCATTTTTTTTTTTTTTTTTTTTTTTTAAATTATCATTTTCAACCACAATTCTAAAGCAATTTTAATTCACTAAACTATAATTTTTTAAATTTTAATTTATTATTATTTTCTTTGGTTCCTTGTTATTTGAATTACTATTGTAAATTTAGCCTTTTCTTTAATGGGAGGATATGAATAATTTTGAGGATAGCTGTATGTAGCAGTGCATAACTAGTGTTACTGTATGGTAGCACTAGATTAGTTTTAATGTTGGGAGTATGTCATATTTAGTTTTCAGTGAATGTATTTAGATTTTAAGATTTTAAAATGGAGCTGAAAATAACCTAAAATTAATGCTGGAGGAGTTCCTTAGTATCTTCTTTATTTAGCACGGATTAAGCTGGAGCTTCATTATCTAGTTTTAATTTAAACAGGAGACTATTGTTGTCCCTGTGGTTGGTTGGCTAGGATTCATGCTCTGGAGTGGCTGCTGGTCTCTTTGGTCTTAGTATCAAGAGGAGCATTTTTTCCATAGCCGAGGCAAAAGAAAAAAAAAAGAGAATTTGTTTGGCTCAACACAGCAGTCAGATCATCGTTCTGCTTGATATGATTCTGCACAGGACAAGTTTAGAAAAACAAACAAACAAAAACAGGAAACTAACTAAGCTCCTTGTTGATTTTAAAGTATGCTACACTGTAAAACTCTGAAGAAGTATAGCCTCTAACCAGAACTATTTTATATAGGAAAATATGTAAATGAACAGAAAGTGAGATATTTCTAACTTTTTGTAAAGGGAAAGGATACAGATCAGACCAAGGGAGGCCCTGATCTGTGTCTGCAGTCATGCAGACATCAAGCACCACATACTATGCCCCAAAACAACCAACTTTCCTTTTTTTGAACCTTTTTGAAATTATTGAATCTACTTAACAATCCAAATTTTTGATGTGAAGATGTTCTATTTCTCAAGTCTCTCTAAAGTGACCAAAGTTATCACTGCTGCGTATGTGAGTGTATGTTACACAATAATCTCTTTTCTTAGTATAGGGTCCCCCTAATAAAGTGTTGCCCATCTACATATAAAAGTCTAGCTCTGCCACTGCATCTGCTTATCTGTGCACCTCTAAGACTCAGCCTTTCCCGAACAGGACTTTTGTACCAAATTTTGAATAAACAGTAGTCACTTATTGATGTACTTGTTTGACGAAATGTCTTATTGTTGTCACCCCCCTAATTTTTTAATCTCATTACCAGCCACAAATTGCTATAATCTATTCGTGATATTTATTACAGGCCTAAGATGCAGGAATGGATGTATGTCAGCAAATGAAATAAGCAGATGAAAACTGAGGACTCATTTTATGATTCAGTAGGGCCAGTCCAAACTCTTTTGTGGTATTTTTATTTTCGTCGCTCATGGTCATGACAATATGTCTATGTCTTTACTGTATTTCAGATATTTGTTTGATTTTTCAGCACGTGAAAGACCTTGTCTTTCTTGCATCAGTCCACATTTGTCACTTCACCCTTTATGTTTCTGTAATACCTCATCTCTTATCTCTATGTCCTTGTCTTTCTGTATAACATGTTTCTATGGCAGCAACTTTTTCCCACTCTCCAGCACATTCTGTTTTTACTGTTGATGCTAAAACACATAATAAAGAGTAAATGTGCGGCTTTTTTGATTTATCGGAAAAACTAATGAATTGTTCATTTGTTGACTTCTCTTGGAGGTCTAAGCTTTTTAGTGTCTTTTT